>CM037595.1:98153490-98575990 GCA_021018995.1 Chloranthus sessilifolius | reverse complement strand
CTCCACAACACCGCAAAAAAACTAGTCTTCCAGAACTTCCCCTGTTGGCCCTCCAAAGAGATGGAAGACCAGGCCAAAAACTGATGGTAGGGGGAAAAAGGGGTCACCCAGCTCATATCGAAGGATTGACTCAGGACTCCCAACATCTTGTGTGCCACCCAACAATGGCTGAAAAGGTGCGCCACTGACTCCTCTTGGAGACACATCGCACAAAGGTTCGGCATAATTTTCCCTCTCCAACATAGTTGATTAATTGTGAGAATTTTCCCTAAGAACAGTGTCCACGCAAAAAATCTAACCTTGGGGGGAATGGTAGCCTGCCACAATTTCATCCCTTGGAATTTAATTAATGGCCGGTTCGAAAACATCAGAAAGAAGGACCTGACATTGAAGTTCCCGTCTTTAGTAGGAGTCCAAACCCGGGGTCCAACCCGTGTGCGTTCATGTTCATATTGTACAACATGGTCAACAATCGAGTGAAAGAGGTGATCTTCTCTTCTCGAAGACTTCGGTAAGTAATCACATCCCACAACACCCCTCCTTCAGCCTCCGAAAAGAAGTTTGCTACAACTCCATTAGGGTCCCTGGCAATGCGATAGATATCTCAGAAGGAGAGTTTTAGAGGCCCACTCTCCGCCCAGCTATCCTCCCAAAAACTGGATTCGAGTTCCATCGCCCCAACTATATCTTATCCATCTAGCGTAAACATCCCAAGTAGAGAAATTCCTTTCCACCAAATAGAGAAACCATAATTGACATCGATGTTAATGGCCCAACCGCCGTTCATAAGTCCATATTTTTCCGTCAACACCATACACCATAGACTATCTTTCTCTCGGTCTATCCTTGCCCGCCAAAGCCATTTCCCGAGCAACGCAATGTTCACCCATCGTAAACTCCATATCATGGATCAAAATTTCGTCTAATACCGATATGTATCAGACGATACGTATCGGTATCGTTGGTCATCGATATACCATATCGATGGTTTATATGACATACCGGATGATACATTCAATGTATCATTCAACACGGTCTGATACCAATACGTATCGGTTTTGGGCTCGGACGATACGTATCGGTTTTCCGGCATTTTGATCCATGCTTTGTATACCTAGTCCGCCACAGCTCATGGGTAGTTGGCATCGTAAGCTTATTGACCAGTAATATGTTTTTGGGTTAATTTTGTACTCTATTAATTTTGTAGTGTCTAGAATGCGAAATAAAAGTATATAATCCATAAGTTAGAAGGGAAAATATAAATTTCATTGATGTTAAACAAAATAGTACAAAAATGAACATAGGAACATACAAAAACAAAGGAAAAGAGTAAAGAAGAAAAATATTATTTTAGTAAAAGTATCTTAATTCTTAAGTTCTTAACATTTGTTCCTACTTCCTAACGATATTGTGTACCGGTCAAAAATTCTATAATTTGTCTCGAACCCATAATGGTACAATTCCACCTCTACCATCGTCGTCACTTGTATTGCTGTCATTATCTGAATCATCTCCTTCTTCAACATATTGTTCTTCCTTGGTTTCTTCATCATCCGATCTCACTAAGACGATATCTATATCGTCTATGGGTGCTTCGTTATGTATCTTGTCTTCTTCTTCTTCTTGTTGACGCAAGCGTGAGCGTGAGCGTGAGCTACCTTCTCCCACTGTCGATCTTCTCATCCGCCTAGTAGGAAGCTCATATCTAAAAGCGGCCTCTTCCATTTACTTCTACGTAAGATCCTTATCCGCAAAGACTCGCTCATCGGAGACATCCGCCATCAAAGGAGAATCGAATGACAAGTCTTCGAGAGAGATGAGATCATAGTGTCCCAGATGTTCCTGATTTTTTAAGAAGCGATCTCGTAGCTTTTGGTTGTATTGCACAGTAATCAAATCATTGAGCTTTTTTTGCTTAACTTTGTTTCGCTTCTTCGTGTGTATCTATTTAAGAGAAACATTTAATAAATATTAATGTATATTAAAATTTAAACAACAATTAAATTAAAATTATGAGACTAAAAATGAAATAAAAATAAACTAGTTACCATCTTAAACGTGCTCCAATTCCGTTCACATGTCGAAACGGCGTATGTAAGGTCAAGAACCTTAACGGCCATCTTCTTCAATAATTCACATTTTGTCACCGAATCCACTCCATAGGACAACCACCAATCGGCTACAAACAATAGTATTAATTAGATTATATATATATATATATATATATATATATATATATATATATATATATATATATATAAAGAGACAGATTATTTAATTACAAATTTGCAATGACGAAATATAATAAAAAATAAATCATAAAATTGCTTACTAGGTATTTTGGATTCTCTTTGTCAAACCACAATTTCTCTTTCAAGCATCCCTTGAGCATTCTTGTATCGATCGAAAGAGTTACTAATCCGATCTTGCTTGCTTTTGTCCGAGATCATCTTTTTTAAAACATCAAGGAAACCACTAATATGTATTTGCTTTCACCACTTCCCGGTTCGGATAAGAGAAATAGATCGCAAGATTTAGGAGGAATGCGGCGGGCTAGTCATTTGGACACCCCTCTCTGCTCAATTATGTGAATAATGGGTTGATAGAGATGAAATTTATACATATTATTATATTTAATATTTTCTATAATTTTCTGCATAAAATTATAGATATAGCCCATAGTCGTCTTCTCATCACCATCAACCAATCGTAGTACTTCTACGATTGGTTGTGAGTCTCTAAGTGATTGGGCAACATTATTCCAAAAAGTGTTGGTTAAGATAGTTTGTACTACCCATTTTCCTTCGGCCTTCTTTGACTAAACTCCATTCCTCCAATGAGTGACAATTACGTAGCTTTTAAGCAATTCTTTTAACATACATGCTTTGTAATGTCAAGAAGGCCGAAACAAAACGGGTGATGGCGGGGGGTTGCAAATTACCCCTAATTGCATTACGTATGTGGTGAAGTAGAAGTGTATGCTTATATATTTACGCTACTACCTTATTAGCCTTAGCTAGGATTTTAATGTGCACTTTGCCTATATCTTCTATCATCTCATCTAAGCAATGAGCCGCACATGGGGTCCGTTCAATATATGTGTGGTCGCCGTTTCATTATTAGTCTACCCGCGGCTACCAAGTTTGCTACGTTGTCCGTGACAACTTGGACAATATATTTTGCAACAATATCCTTTTCTATCACTCATTTATGAGGGAAAATAGATATTCGGCCGTGTGAGAATGAGCCGAAGCATCTATGGGTTTAATGAACATAGTTCTGGTAGGACAATTTGTCAAAAGTTGATGATTGACCTACCGGCCCTATTGATCCAAACGTCGGTCAATAGTGAGCACCCATATGTCTTCCAATCCTCTCGATACTCATCGAGAAAGACTTTTGTGAAGACTATCTCATTTTTAAGACATGTATGTCTTATCTCATGATATGATGGAGGTTTTAGGCCGGGTCCAAATTGTCCAAGAGCTTCAACCCTTACTTTGAAGCTCTTTAACTTTACGGTATTAAATGCAATACCGGTTTGGTACATCCACTTAGCCACGCATTGAATGGTCTCAGGTCGGTCCTTAGCTTTAAACCTATTTTCTATAGTGGTTTGGGCCTGGCTCTTACCCTAGCGTCTACCATATCCTCGGGATGTGGTCTACAAGAGACAAATTTATTTATTCCCTTCTCCTTTTCATTACGTGCTCTTTTAGAGGGTGGTGGTCTTGGACTACGAGCCGTGAGGGGAGTAGAGCTATCATGTTCTTCCTCATCTCCATCAACATCATAGTATTGTTGTAAAATCACTTTGTCGTTATGTTTCGACCTTGAAGTCTCATCCATCCATTCCATGATCTCTTTTCGAATCTCCGGCGTGACATTTGGACATGCCTTCGCATTCGACTCGGGTTGCCAAGCAAGATATTGTTTGTGTCTCCCTATTCCTCCCATGCTTACATAGGTGCATAGGGTACATTGAACCTTATTTTTTTCGGTTACACTCTTGTAACGTCCATATTTTCAACCCGGATCTGCTGAATTTGTCGGCCTAAGAGTGTCGTTCGAGGACTTAGACAAAATGACAACGTAATTTAAAGAAGTGGGTGGAGACTGTAGAGCTTAACAAGTAAAAACAATATTAAAAAAAGGAAAAAAATGAAAGAAATGGGGTGTGATAAGGAGGAAAAACAATCAAACAAATTTTAATAGGAATTATAAATTAATTTTCAACTCTTGAATCCTTGATTCTTGAAGTGATTTCTTCCTTCTTTACTTGAGAATGATGGAATGTCAATGAAGATTGAAGCTCCTTGCTTAGTTAACTACAAAAATAGAGCAAATGGAATTATCAATAAAGCTTTGAGAGAGAGAGAGAGAGAGAGAGAGAGAGAGCACTAAAAACTAAAAAAAGAAACCAAAGAGATACAATCAAACCTTGGATGGATGTGATATGGATTAGGAAGAGAAAACCCCTATTTATAAGCTTTGGGGAGGCCTAAAAAATAAAATAAGCTCCAACGGTCATATTTATGACCGTTGGAGGGGTATGCGATCGCATACATTGCATGTCGCATATGCCATGATGGCATATGCGACAAAGCCTTTAGAAATCGCATATGCGATTGTATATGACAACAACGGTGGCCGGTTCGCCCAACCTGAGCGCACTGTAGTGAATCGAACCGTGAACCAGTTTGCAATTCGCAGGGTTATCTAGTGAATTAGGAAACCCTGAGGGAGAATATATTAAGCTGAAGAGAAAGGTACATACCTGGAGGTATAGCAAGCAGTTAAACCAGAAAAAGGGACAAAAAAAAAGACAGCAAGCAGTTAAACCAGAAAAAGGGACAAAAAAAGACAAGACGTCGGGCCAATGCCAAGTTCTCTTGCAACCAACAAGAAATGCAGCCCGAGGACTGATTCACTAAGTGGCCAACAACCGGAAGTGATATCATTCCCTTGATCCCAGATATAACCAGGAGCATTCTTACCATTAGTCCACGCTGCACCTACGCATTCAAGGATGCTCCCCTTCAAGAACCTTGGCCTTAGATCTGCATGTTCGCCGGAAAACTTGAAATTACTGGGAATTAACTCGATAACCTGTGGTCCACATGATCCTTTAAGTGATAATGTGACACTGTTACTGAGATTTATCATTTTAATATTTTAAGTGGCTCACGCGATAACTTGAAAATGGTCACATGGGTCCTGTTTTAGTTCCGTATTTAACCCTATTTAAGTCCATATTAGATCCCCTTTTTAGTCTTAGATTCTACAATAAAAAGTTCCTGCTGTCTTGTCATAGATGCTCTGCATCAGAAAGCCTATTAATCGTCCCACTTTAGATTTAATTAAGCTATATTAAGTATTAGCAGACCTGTAAACAACCCATGAACAGCACTTTGAAGCCTCTCTCCAGCAGACCTGCAACTCCCTTTAATAGTTCCGGTTGCTGCCTTCTTTTGACCCGATAACCATTCTCTAAAAGCCGCAGACTCCTTTTGAAGCATTCTTATGCTATCTTCAACCTATGTCTGATACTTCAAATTTAAATTCTATGATTCAAATTGAAGGTTACATTGTGCGATCAAGGATTCATTCTTGAATCTTGGACGATTCAGCGGAATCATATGCTACGTAGTTGAATCGTAAAATTTAGTTGTGTGTGTTAAAAGTACACAAAGCTGAGTCAACACATGAACCGGTAACACATGGTTCATGTATTTTCACTTTTTCTAGTTTTTTAACCTTTTTTTTTTTAAAAATGTTCCTTTAAAAAATTTAATGCTAAGTTGAGTTAACAATCCAACTTGTAGCTAAAGTGGAAGGTTAATGATATTTCAACCTTGAGGCCATAGGTTCAATACCAGCTCACCTATAAAAAAAGTATAGTTGACTCACCCAATTATTATTTATTTGTATGGATCTTTCAACATGAATTTATGCTTTTCGCGAATCATACGATTCATAAGTTGATTCAAGATTTGATTCGATTAGGCCCCTTTTACGATTATCTGATTCGATTCTATTTCTACCATATTCCTACAGCCTTTCCTTTTTAGCTACGCATGTCCTTTTCTTTCCTCTCTCCTCTTCTTTCTTGCTCCTTAACATCCAATTTGCATCACCTGATGCTACAATTTATCTACAAATGATGTACTGCTGGGAATGCCTAATACATTCTAAACGGTCCATACACGTTAACTGTCATGCCTCGAAGTCTGATCCAAAACGAATCTCGACGCAGAATCTAACTATCGATGCTACTCTAATGGATGTAGCACAACATAACTTGAGATATTGAAAGTAATAACAATTGAATTTTTCATTAATAATCTGAAAATGTTACATCAGTCGTCGAATTCATAAATCGTTACATCTGAACGAAAGAAAGCTTCAACCATTTTCTCAGGTATTATATTTTAACAAGAGTCCCAGTGTTTGTCCTTGACTTGGCGTTTTGGTGTTCACTTGGTCTATCCTTGAAAATGTTTAACTGGCCAAGGGAACCAGCAAGTAACCCACTGTAATTCATAATCTATTTCTTTATAATATTGAAAACTCATATGCATGGATCATGTTCAATATTTGATTCTCCAGGTTTTCTACAGTCATACAGTTCCAGACTTCCAGTTCATCATTAGGACTCATATACGCGTATGTGAATGCCAATGTGAATGATATATGCCTATATGGTGTGCAATTTAAGAGAAATACTCTTGAGAAATAAAGTAATTCTATAAATAATGCCTTGTTGAAAGAAAATAAAAGTAAAAAATGACTTAATCATAACCGCTCCACACTTATAGCCTTATAGGTGCAAGTGTTAGGAATAGTAACATCAGTAGGGCACTTAATGGGCCGGGTTAGGGTCAGGCTGGAGTTCTACCTGGCCAGGGCCGAGTGACCCATTTTTTAGCCTGACCCTAGCCCAGGTTGAGATGTACTCAAACCAAGCCTGGCCCTAGCAGGCTGGAATTGGGCCGATTTCCGGGCTTTTTTTAGCTAATTTTTATTTCAAGATCAAAACTTTTTTCGGAAATAACTGAATAGGGTTTTGATTAGGGTAAAATAGCACTTGCCAATGGGCCAGGGAGTCTCTAGTCTCTCACTGCTCTGTATTATGTAGCAATTAGCAAATAAGCAAAATCAAGGACATAAGTTACAAGTCACACCTGAGCCACGAGAGAGGGAGAGGATATGCATCCGAACACGACCTTGGAATGTTGCATCTGGACACTAGCTCACGTGGCACGATCAACCACACAACACCCGTTTTGGATTGATCAACCATGTGGTATATATATATATATATAGAAAAGGCCTCTGTCCTCCAACCTTCCACGTGGACCTTGGGTGCATTGCTTAGATCATCTTTGAAAAATAAATAAATTAAAAACTCATCTCCACCGTGTATATTTTGAACTGTGAAATGTGGACCAATGAAAACTGTCAAACTTTAACTTGTGGGTTTAAAATTTATTTTTCGATTTTTTTTTATAATATTGATCCAAACTGTCCTCCTGTGCTCCACGTGGATCTTGGAGGACCTAACCGGCTCCCTATATATATATACTCATCCATTTGATGGATGAAAGCTAAGGTGATGCCTTTTGTGGACCTTGGACCACTGTTTCGAAGGTTGATATAGGATCGGGCCCAAATTTGTTGGTGGTACCTGATCTATGTTGTCATAGTTTCTGTGCATCGCTAAGGTCTGCACTCGGACGCATAGTCTCGGGCCTTATATATATATATATATATATATATATATATATATATATATATATATCCAAGCCCGGCCTGAATCAATCCGAGCCATCGCATTATTAACCTGGTCCAGGTCTCGGGCCGAGTTGACACCATAAAGAATACAGGTATTGTCGTGTCGGGTGCAAGTTGAAATCCGAGCCGACCCGGTCCATTGAGAGCCCTTTACGGCAGATCCTTACTGTGACAACGGCCAATATGGACCCCAACCTATCTCATCAGGGCTGGTCCCTACCTCACATCACATATCACATCTTATACGTTGAGCCCCAAACATCAGATCCTTAGTGCGGCAATGTGCCATCCTATCATCAGGGATGGTCCTTACCTCACATCACTTATCACATCTTATATCTCCCTCGACCAGGGATGGTCCCTACCTCACATCACATATCACATCTTATGTACTTATGGACAAAGTCCCTAAAAACATGCGGCCTCGTAGGGGGGTCTCCACTCTAAATATTTTAGATACACTTAAATATCTGACAGAGTTGAGACATGCGACACAAACAAATATGTGTCAAGCAATTTTTAAACAGTTATCATCGTTTCAACGATCATCATCAACTGAAGCGACAATGATGGATAGATAATCAACTGTTCCAGATTATTCATTTATATATGCTCATAATCATTTATATGCATGCGCATACGGTGCATCTCATTAGTTTACATGCATAATCAACTGCTATAAATAATTCAATAACGACATTAACAAATTGCATTGATATAACTGATGTCTTTATAGTCTATCTATGAACATGCAACATGTCAACAATCGATACCCACTAGCTAGGGTATCAATTTATAATTATCCGTGTAGTACTTATGCCCTTGCTACATAATCTTAAACGTATTGTAAATATACGTATCATAAGAAGTTATAGAGGGTTAGATCACTTGCACGCCAATCAATACAAATTGATCTCGTCATTATCATATATACATTATGGGAGGGAAAATTATGTCAAGGTTACGCACACATCATCATTGCAACGTTATTCGACAAATAATACGTAAGAGTTCAATATGCATATTGGGTCTAAGCATAACTAATAGACTAGTAATAAGGGTTGAGTTATTTGCCTTGTTTTGGCCATCCGTTGCCCCAATTTGTCATTTTGCAGAGAGTTTGGAGGGACATTTCCAGAGATATAAAGAAGAGAGAGAAATTAATAGAGATACGGATATCGATGGTGTGATGGGTTTGGGTATCCAGGTGCAACTTTGGTAATCGGGGCGGGAGCTTATTAATGCCATCATCGCAGTATCTAGAGATAATAGTGAAGTAAAAATAATAATGCTAGTAATGATTATCGAATAATTATGACAATTTAATAATAATAACAAAAAACCAGTAATTTAAAGAATAATAAGTGGTATTAAGAAGAATAATATATAAAAATATATAATAATATTACTGAAGTAATAAAACAAATAGAAATTTAATTATAAATAAAAATAATATAATAATAGCAGTATTAATATAATAATAATATGAATAGTACATCCTGAAGGGTCTTAGCAAAACTCCAAGCCTCGCAAAAGGTCTTAGCAAAACTCCAAGCCTAATTAACAGAAAATTCAGCGTGCATCCTGAAGGGAGATTTGATTTGCAATGGATGCGGCAACCTTAACTTCCGATGAAGGATCCGTTGCCATGCTAGAGGGTGTGACGCTCATTGGAACTCGGGAATGACTATATCCAACTGCTTCAATGTCAATACCGGCGGAGTAGGGAGGTAGAGGGGTTCTACGCAGACTATGATCACGCCTTACCAGTGTAGAGACCTACATGATGGGTGGAATATTGTGGGAAGGAGGTTCAAGAGGGCCAATAAGTGGGTTCAAGATGCGGGCGGTGACTTGAAGTGGCGAAGAAGCTGGTTGTGGCCGGAACTCGGAGGGGGGGGAGCGAGCTCTCTCAGGCTCGGCACGACTTGCGGGGTGGTCTTCAAAACCCAACTCCGACATGGCTGTCGGTTGCTGGCCCCCCCCAACGATCACAATCGTTTCCGTTGGTTGTTAATGGCGGTATTTATGACAATAATAAAGCTAATAATACCAAGAGGAAGGTTTTGATTTATTTTGATAGGTCCACCACTAGTTACAGAGAAAACCATATTTACATTAATGAGGCTTTGAGCCAGTTGTTGGGCAACCTATACATTAAGTGGACTAGATTATCAAAAATCTCGTCTGATTGCTTTCTCTTAAGCTTTGAGCCAGTTGCTGGGCAACCTATACATACAGACGGTTGAGTTTCTGCAAAAGGTCGGGACGACTCACTGGGGGGAAACGAAGGCTTGCTTTGTGCGGTGAGAGGAAGACCTGTTTAGGACATTGCGGCAAAATGGGGAGAGTGAAGTTTGGCTGTGCATTCATGGTCTACTGCCTTACGCTTGGACTAATGAGGTCCTCAGTGGTATCGGAAGACAGTGCGGGACTTTCATCGGGACCGATTCCTCCACAGCAACGGGGGAGGATATCCGCTTCGCGATGATAGCAGTGTCCTCCAAGGATGCTTCTAACATACCGAGGAGGGGAGATGTCCTCGTTAATGGCTCTCACTATTGGTGTTGGTTCGAACTGGAGTGGGGTAAAGGGATACTCTCGGTTGATAACGGCGTAGTACGTGACGGACGGGTAGGGACTGGTGAGGTAGAAGACCCACCGTCCGAAGGGACGAAGTTCTCAACGAGAATGATGGGGTTAACGGGAAAGGGAAATGAAGGGATCCGCCGGAGCTCCCAAAACTTAATTGCGCGCGTGTCAGGCTCCATACCGCGAGGGTCTGGGCGGCCCGGTAGTGAATGGCACCGCCGGGAACGCTGTTTGCGAACTTGAAAACACGTGGCATGATTTGATGGAGCAGTCTGATCGAAGGGTGATGAACGGTTGGAAGAAGGTTTTCTCCGAGGTGCATCTCGCCAATGGAGGCCTAGAGACGACTTATAAGCCCCCATGCAAGGATCCGACGGTGCCATGGGCCTCTATGCAGGTGATGGCCCCAAGGATTGACGTCTCTGCGCAGAGGACTGGACTGAAGGGACTTTATCAACACTCCTCTCTTTTCGAGGAGGGAGAATTTAAGGAAGGGGAGGGCTCAGCGACATGTGGAGGGTGCCTTGGTAAAGGCGCTGATATGGAGGGCGACGGTAAGTGCTACTTTAATGGTAAAGGGGCTGCCTCTGAGACAGAAGGAGTCAATTTAATGCTATCAGGTGGCGAGATTGGTTTGACATGTGGGGTCAACATAGCCAATTCTGAGAGGCTACAGGGAGGTAAACAACCGTCTCGTAAGGGTGACTTGGACTCTGAGTTAAAGGGGTCGATGTCTTCGAGGGATGGGAATTATACACAGCGGTCAATGCCACGTGCTCTGCTGATACGCACAGTGGTTTTTACCGAAGGATTGGCTATGTCTGTTGATGAGGATTCCTGCGCTCGAGTATGCTAGACGGTTAGTCCCTTTGATGGTCGGTCGGGTCAAGGGGCATCCTTCCCCTGGGTCCATGGACCCGACTATCGGATCCGGGCATGATACCTTAGCCCCCTCTTTGCCCGGACATTCGTACGGGCCGGTCTATAAAGAACATTATGTCTCACAGCCTGGGCCCTTGGGGCCTAGGCTGCCTACCTGTTTATCTAATCTTTCTGTGGGTCGTGCCTGCAGTTGTAGCAGTTCCTCGAGCGAGCCATATCAAAAGCGAAATCCCCTATTGCTCTGGCCACTGCTGGAGAAGGGGAAGCAAGGCATTGACCACTGCGATAATACCGGATCAGACAAGATTGAATTGGTCTCTTCGGAAAGTGACGCGGTGGTAACTTCCAAGGTTCAGGCAGTGGATACTGAAGGGGAAAGGCTGGCTAAACTAGGGGAAAGTCTCGGGGTCTCCTTTACGGGTAACCGGGAGGAATTGGTCAAACTTTATCAGGAGATTGTCGACAAGGGTAGGAGGCGACTACAGGTTGAAAGAAGTAGTGGAAGTAAGGGAAGAGGCAACGCTAAATGGGGATTGTTCTATGTTTGTCATAATAGGGGTCTACGAAGATCTAAAGGGAAGAGCAAGCGGGCCTTGGATCATGGGTCCCCCTATGGGACTCCGCAGGGGAGGTGTTAGTGGGGTCGGTCTGGTGGGCGGTCCCTCCTTCCATGTTGTTTATGTCATTCCTTTGTTGGAATGTTTGTGGTTTGGGACATAGGGATAAGAGGTCCTTGGTGAAGTCGTTTATCAGAGGGCAGAAGGCTTAAGTCATTGGGTTGCAGGAGACTAAATGGGAGCTAGCTACTCAACCTCTGGTTACAGTGGTTAATTTATTAGTGACCCTACTTGGGATTGGCTGGCTATTGATGCGATTGGCAGTAGGGGTGGGGTGCTGCTGGCGTGGGCCGCAAAGGTCTACAAGCTGCTTGACTTGAAAGCGGGTAGTTACGTGATTGCGGTTTTGCTATTGGATATTAGGAACGGGAAGCAGTGGGTGGCCATTACGGTTTACGGCCCTATGGTGAATAGCTTAAGGCAGGAGTTTTTCCTGGAGCTCAGTGCTATGTTGAGTAGATGGGATTCTCCGGTTTGTGTGGGGGGTGATTTCAACGCTCTTTGCTCAGAGGGGGGAAAAAACACGGGCCAGATCGACATCAGGGCTAAGGACCTCTTTATTGAGTACATCTCGCAAGGAGCTCTCGTTGATATGGGTATGGCGGGGGGGCGCTTCACGTGCTCTAACGGTCAGGAAGTCCCTACGCTCTGCAGATTGGATAGTTTCTTATGTGGGATGGACTTTTTGGATGGGATGCCCAATGCTTTGGTCCAATTGCAGCATACTACTATCTCTGACCATCAACCGATCTTGGTTTGCCGTCCTGACTGGGTTTACTCGGGGGTTTCACAAGGGCCATTCAGATTTGTGAATGCTTGGTTGCGGGAACCTGAATTCAATGAAAGGTTTGAAGGGTGGTGGATGAACCGTGGCATTATAGCTTCAGGGCGAATACTGCATCCGCTTGGTGGAAAGAGGTGAAGCGTTGTGCGAATTTCATTCAGGCTGGATCTAGGTTCAGCTGGGGGGATGACCAACGGATCAGGTTCTGGAAGGATATATGGGTGGGGGACCAGCAACTTCAATTTCGGTTCCCCTTGATTTTTATGCTCTCCGTGGATAAGGATGCGGTCATCTCACACTTTCGGCAGATGGAGCAGGGTTCCTAGATTTGGTGGATTCCTACTTGCCGTGATCTCAGACAGTGGGAAGTAGAAGAGCTCTCTTCCCTGATGGGCCTTCTCCGCCAAATCGCTCTATAATTAGATTTTGAAGGCCGAGAGGGGGGGTTCTAGAGATAGGTGGTGGGGTGATTTTTGGAGAGTCAAGATTCCTCCCAAAATAAAATTCTTCTCATGGACTCTGGTGCGGGGAAGAATCCTAACTAGGGACCAGCTGGTTAGGAGGAATATCCCGATCAGAAATAGATTCCCTCTTTGCATGAGAGAGCGCGAATCGGTGTCGCATATCCTTCTCCACTGCCCCTTCACGCGTACCATCTGGTCTATGATTTTGGGGCTCTTCAAGGTTGACTGGGTCATGCCAGAGAGACCGCTCCAATTGATGGAAATGTGGAAGGGTGCTGACGTGGAAGGGCTTAGAAAGGAGTTGTGGCTGGCAATGATCTACGCAGCTTTCTTGGCTATATGGTCTGAGAGGAATGGAAGAATTTTTAAGAGAAGGGCTATGCCGACGGGGATGATTCTTCGTCATATCTGGGAATGCCGTTAAGATGTCTGATTTTGAGGACGGGATGCAGCACTTCCTGCTATGGGACGGATGATCGAGTGTGCTGTTTTCGGAGTCAGCCATGAGGTGGTGCTGTGCGGGGGTTTCACTTTGCGGCCTGGCTCAGGGTCCCGGGTGAGTTTTTTTGGGGGGGCCTCTTTTTGGGTAGTGTCTTGCTGCCTGAAAAGGTATGTTCGCTTCTTATTTTTAATATATTAGTTTTATTATCGCTTCAAAAAAAATAATATGAATATTAATAAATAGCAATAATAAGAAATATAATCTTAATGATCATACTAAATTTGACATCCCACCATAAGTACTTTCACACACAATCCTGGGCGGTGCCCCAGTCTTCCATAAGTACTTCCACACAATCCTCTGACTCCTTATTCCGAAGGATTGTAGAGGGACTACTCAGTGAAACCTCCTTTACTGTCAAGGCAACAGATTCTATTATCCACGCCTTATGTATTAGGCGCAGCAGCATACACTTCTGCCATTAAATGGGCTGTAGAGTCCAGCTCTTCCTCATTCAATTTTCTTCTAAATGTGACATACCACCACCTGCTGCCCTCTGAAATCTTTGCCACCTCTGCAATTTGAGCACCTTTGTCAGTAGCCAGCCTACAGAGCACGACAAATTTCTCAGCCAGAATTTGTCCTCCAACCCACATGTCCTGCCAAAATCTTATCCTGCTGCCATCTACTCATTCATATTTTGCAAAGTTCTGGCACACATCTCCAACCGAGCACACTCCCTCCACCATGCAGGCCGTCTACCATACACAGGTGCTAACATGCCAACTATTCTAGCCCATGCCCTAGTTAGAGCATCTCCAACAGCTTATGCAAATTTGGTTATGTAAAGGACAGTTTACATAATGATTATGTATTTTACATTATGCCTTTTCACGAAATGCTCTAGCAACATTATGTATTTTAAGGAATCATGTATTAAGGTATTATTTTCTTTTGAGAGAGAGAGAGAGAGAGAGAGAGAGAGAGAGAGAGAGAGAGAGAGAGAGAGAGAGGGTTCCCCCAAAAATAATATTCTATTTTTATATAATGCATTTTGCTTATGTATATTTAGGGAATACTGTAGCAGATTTTGTAGCTTAGGGAACTTTTACATAACCTGCTGGAGAGTAGTTTTGTGTTATGTAAAATAGGGAGTATGGGGCTTTTACATAAGCTGATGGAGATGCTCTTAGAAGGCTACTCCCTTACCACAACGCCTCCATTTCTCCTCCCTCCCTTCACAACAACTTCCCAAGAAGTGCAAGGCTCATACATCTCAGGTCCCTTATTCCGATTCCACCCTCCTGTATCAGAAGCTTACACACTCCAATTTAGAAGGTGATTTTTACGGCTATTCCCTTCCCTTCCCATAAAAAATTCCTTCGGATTTGCTCCAATCTCTCAATAGCCGCAATAGGACACTTAAAACATCCACATGAAAAACACTGGCAAGTTGGACAAAGTAGCCTGTACTGTAAGTCTACCCCTGGTTGATAGTAAGTTCCATTTTCATTACCTTGGCTTTTTTTTCAAACCTTTCCACCACCAGTTCCCAAAGCACACCCTCTTAGGAATCCCAAACATAATCGCAGCCCCAAATATGTGGTGGAGGGTAACGAATCCCACGTACACCCAATAAATCGAGCAGTTTTCTCCACCTGACCTTCCTCCATCCGGACCTGTTTTTTCTAAGTTCACCTTCTGGCCGGAGAAAGCTTTTACATTCCAAACCTCATCCCTGCCTACCCGCTGAAGAACATGGTATCATCAGCATTTTGGAGATGCAAAATCTCAGGACTCTCTCTTGCCACCTTGAAACCTTTTAGACAATGAAGACTGGCCGCCCCTGCCCTTTGAATCAATCCGCTCATGCCCTCCCCCACGCTGTTGAACAAGAAAGTGGATAACGGATCCCCCCGCCTAAGCACCTCGAACTCTTATAGTACCGGCATGATCAGTTGACCGTAATGGAGAACCACGCTAAAGAGTAGTCTAGAAATCTACCCCTCCACTTTTCCCTGAAGCACATCATGAATAACATGTAGTCTAGAAATCTCCAATCAACATGATCATAAGCCTTCTCCTTATCAATTTTCCATCTGTTCCCCAGGTCCTTCAATTTATACCTGGACTCAATCGTCTCATGCACAATCAATGCGACATCCGTGAGCTGTCTACCGCCCACAAAAGCTCCCTGAGACTCGGTCTCCACTTTTCCCGTAATACTTCTGATCTGGTTTGCCGAAACTCTAGCCACAATTATATACACACTATCCAGGCAGCTGATCGGCTTAAAATATTTTCATCAGCACAAGAGAATCCAACAAAATTATATGTATGTGGAATCCTTTTTGTGGAAGAATATATATTTGAAATTAATTAGAGTTCAGTGGATTTCTATAGAATAAGGGTTTAGGGCTCTAAAAAATCAAATTAATTCTGTAAAATCGAGACCTTTATTTAGAAAAAGATTTCTTTTAATTTTAATTTACTTATGGATTATTAGTATTATTATTATCATCATCATTATTGTTTTTAATGAGTTTTATACTTTTATTGGCTCTTCCACCGACCGTAGTATGCATTCTTCTTGTGGGATACTCTTTGGATTATAGTATGTATTCTTTAAGTAAAGATGCCACTTGGATCGTAGCTAGTGTCTTGTAATCTCTTCATGATATCAATTCTAGATATCACAAATTACAGTTCGTATATGATTGAAAATAATATGCAAATTCAATAATCTGACAAATCGTTTTCGTTATGATTTTTTTGAATCAGACTTACAATCACAGATCATATGATTTGAACTGTGATGATCCAGATGCAGGACACCATCAATTTTCTATACTTCAATTGCTAAAGTTACTTTCGAGTTTTCTCTATTGATTTATTCCATATTCCTTTACAACATGCAATTTTGATTTTTCACTCTTCCATCCTTGCCATCCAATGTCAACCAAGGATAAAAATAGCAGTTTCATTTTCGGTTTCGGGCTGACCGAAACCAAAAATTTGCACAGAAATTTTGACCGAAAATTTCCCCTCCATACATATTTTGACTGAAATTTCATTTCAAGTTTTCATTTTGGTGGGGACCGAAAAGTTCAGCAGAGGCCGAAGTTTTGAACCATGATGTCAACAGTTCCAATTTGAAATAATCGATGGTTGAAGCATAGAAGTAAATTTTGGATCTAAGTTTGGCAAAACTGTAGGCTCATACAACACTGTCAGAGTTGGAGAGGTATAATTTTCACATTCGATTCGATAATCTTTCTCCATACCCAATTTGTTCTACAAAACTTTTTCTTTCCCTTCTCTGACCAAAACCTGAACCTAAATTCGTGTTTGAACATTATATTGGTGTTGGACATCAGAGGTGAGAGATTGAACATTGCTGGCAGCTTTGTGTTGCAGGTGCTGTAACCCTTAGCCTAGCTGTTTGCATTTTTCTATATGGTATCGAGCTGGTTATACATTATCTCTACTATAGACCGCATCTATGTATTATACTTTTTGTAGTTCAGAAAAAATATAGATCAAAGCTTAATCTATCCATACAGCCTTATAATTTTTTGGGCTGTATATAAATGGTGATTAGGGGAAAAAATGTGCTTCCAGTGGAAGGAGAGCTATGGAGGAGCTTGCTGGTGTTGGCTCGGGTCAGCTTTAGGACCAGGGGGTTCACCACTTCACAGTTGTGGGTAATTTTCAGGCCCCTTTGCCGCTTGATGGATGAAGCTGGGGGAATTCTGATCCAATGACAGCCCTAGATTTAAGGTTTTGGAATCAGTATAGTATTTGAAAATTTTCATCGAAGAATTTGATACAGATTGACCGGTACAAAAGCCATCTCCATTAATCTGCATTCATTGATGAGACGGCGACATTGAGAAGAAAGTTTACCAACCAAAGATACATAAGATAGGTAGGATCGAGGATCATGAGTCAAAATCTCGACCGAAATTTCAAAATTTCAGCCGAGATGACTCGGTTTCGGCCTGAACCGAGCCAAAAATACGGATATTATTCCCCCCCCCCCCGCCGCCGCGGAATATTGAAATAATCGGCCGAAATTTGAAATTATCGGCCGAGAGCACAGTTTTGAGTTTGGAATTTTTTTTTAAGGGTGTAAAAGCCCAGTTTTTGCAAAAAACACCCATTTCTTTTCTTCCTCCTCTCCCTCTTCCGGATTTAGCCTTGTTTTCCCCGGAAATTCGCCGGAACCCCAGATTGCAGTTGTGTAACCCAGATTTGTGGGTTGTGTCACCCAGATTTGTGCACAGGATTCATATTTGCAGCTGTGGAGCTGCCTGGAGGTTGTGGAACTCAAATCTGTGGGCAGAATCTGCTGTTGCAGCCAGAGTGCAGTTTTTTTTGTTGTTTGAGGGTTGTGGAACCCAATTTTGTGCAGAGAATCTGCTGTTGTAGCCATAGTGCAGTTTTTTTGTTGTTTGAGAGTTGTGCAACCCAATTTTGTGCGCAGAATCTGTTGCAACTGCAGATTTTTTTTAATATTTCTTTTGGTGATTATGAGAATTGGTTTGGTTGTGCGGGTTTGCTTTTGGCACAAGATATTCTTCGTAGAGCCAATGTAGGCTTATGTTATCGTAGTAGTGCAATCTTGTATGGTTTTGTGGTATCACTATTTTGATGAATTCCGGAGTGGTGTTGGGTGGTATATGCTCCATGATAGAGTTAACAAAATGGACGAAAATTAGTTGTTGGGTGGTATATGCTTTATGATAATAGTAATAAGTACTTTAAATGGACGAAAAATAGCCTCACTAGTGTAAATGTGTTCTAATAATGTTAAAGAGTTTAAAAAAACCAATAAAATGAAGTTCTGCAAAGTTTGGTAAAGTTCGGAGCATATTTTAAAAAATAAAGTTTGGAGCATATTTTAAAAAAACCTCAAAATTTATCGATAAGTTGACCAATTTATTGTTGCAGTTGCATATTTTTTTTAAATATTTCTTTTGGTGATTGTGAGAATTGGTTTGGTTGTGCAGTTTTGCTTTTGGCACAAGATATTCTTTGTAGAGCCAGTGTAGACTTATGTTATCCCAGTAGTGCAATCTTGTGTGGTTTTGTTGTATCGCCACTACGGAAAATTCCGAAGTGGTGTTGGGTGGTATATGCTCCATGATAGAGTTAACAAAACGGACGAATATTAGCCGTTGGGTGGTATATGCTTTATGATAATAGACATATAAGTACTTTAAACGGACGAAAATTAGCCTCACTAGTGTAAATATGTGTTCTAATAATGGTAAAGAGTTTAAAAAAGCAATAAAATAAAGTTTGGCAAAAATCGGTAAAGTTCGTGACGGGGACATCAAGGTCTTGGGCATTAGATTCGAGCCGAGAAATTGTCCAGTTGCGAAAGAAGCGAAGAATGCGGAACTAGAGCCAGACCCATGCTTAAGAGAAAGAGAGAACACTGCTCAAAGTCGCTCGCTCGACCTTGCTTCTCGCTTGAGCGAACATGCTTCAGAATAAGGCCTAAAGTTCGGCCAAAAGCCGCTCAAGCGAATTTGGGTCTCGCTCGAGCGAGATGCGCACAGGAAATTTTCGAGAATATTCGATCGAGCGACCATTGGTTGTCGCTTGAGCGAGATGTGTCGAGTTTTGACTTTTCTTTGTTTTTTCCTAGGTTTCTTTTGTTTTGTATTAAGTACTTTAGGGTAGTTTCATAATTATTATGTTTTACGGTTTTTCTGTTTTGAGACCTCTTATGTAAAGATCATTATAACATTGTAAAAGAAGTTGAATATTGAATGAAAATTTGAGCTTGCTTTCGTGCAAACCCTAGAGAGAACTTATGAAGAGTTTTCGATCGGAGGAGTGAATCTTTCGAACCTGATGGGTGATTCTTCATTTCTTGTGCGACTTGGTGCGAAGCTGACGTACAACCTTGGTGTGAAACCTTGGAAATCCTTGGTGTGAAGCCTTGGACCTCTATCCTCTTGTTCTATATTTTCTCAAATATTCATCGGGTAATATCCATTCTATTTGTTTTTTTTTAAAATCCAAGACCCCCAAAATATTGTTAGTTCAAATCTTTTAATTTGCCCTTTTAATTACTTTAATCCATTGAGCCTTCATTTTTTCAAACTTTTGAGGAGTCAAGAGACGACACCATAACTTTTACTTGCCCTAAACTAGATCGAAACTCGAATCCGCCATCAGATTCGTTTTTCTAGATCGGGAAATATAAACGCATGTGAACGCTAAATTGAATTAACCTAGTTGTTTTATTGATTTCATTAGATTATTTCATGCGTTGGGTGAAATCGAACATTTTCATTAATCAATTTAATCTAAGGTTAATCCCAAATTCGCATATTTAGGGGTTTTAGCATTTGTCCTGCGTTAGTTCGGAGTTTTAAAAAAAACCCCGAAATTTACTGATAATTTGACCGAAATTTGACCAACTTATGGTTCGGGTCGTGAAAGAAACCGAAACCAAGATTTTGATCCATGTCGAGGATGGAATCGATGAGTTTAGCGTATGCATGATATTCTGATATCATTGCAGGTTTTTCTTTATTTCTATATTTTTATTTTTGACAGGTAGTAATATATCGTTACAGCTAACTGTTATAATCTTTAGTATCATGGCATTGTATTTTGGCAAAATGCATGATTAGTTGTTAGATCTGCCACACCTGCTTTTGGAATCAACACAGTATTTGAAAATTCCAACAATCAACCTTCAATTTATGCCTAATTTTTTGATATCCTTCAGGGTAACCCATGCTGCTGTTATTATCTGCAGTATCATGTTATTGTATTTAGATATACTACTAGTTGTTGCATAGTTGGAAGAGATCTGCCGCAGGGAAGTCAGGGATAGGGCTCTTGTTGTGGTTGTAATCCTGAGTTGTAAAGTATTACTTGCAGTTTTTATACCGGGACGTTCAGGATCTGCTGGCTAATTTTCTTGTCTTAAAGAGCATGTCTATAGTAGCGATCAGAGTAGAAAAAGAGAGCATTCTAATTGGTAGATGCCTTTTTCTTTTCCTAATTCGTAATTGTGTTGAACTCAAATTTTCTTCTATTTGTAGATATCCCTGGGGGTTATGAATTACCTCGCTATTTGTCTTATGGGGAAGAAAGGGAGGGGCACCGTTTAGGCAGAGATGTTGACTCCATTGGTACATCCTATGACCGTTATCTACGTAGTGGGGTATTGCTCCTGAATGTTTGCTCTTTATTCTTCACTTTCATTTTGTACCTCAAATACGGCGTTCTAACACGGTTCAAATTCTTCCAGCAAATCTCTTCTTTTGGTGGTATGGAATCTAGTAGGCCAGTGAGCCGTGGAATGACTGGCCATCTGATTGATGATCCGCTTATGATGGGTGTCGGGGGCATGGATCCGAGTATGGCTGGAAAAGGTCAGAATTTGGGATTTGCAGGTGGAAGACCTGAAATTCCTCTTCCTCCAGGTGCCTCAAAGACGCTGTTTGTGGAGGGCCTTCCTTCAAACTGTACTCAAAGGGAAGTATCTCGTATCCTTTCATTAGTTGTCACTATTCTGTACATGTTCTTTAATCTGTCACTTCTTCTATTAGTATTCCTTTACTTGGTTTGCAGATATCTTTCGTCCTTTTGTAGGTTTTAAAGAAGTGAGACTTGTGAGTAAGGATGCTAGACATGTAAGTCTATTGATTTCCCTATGAAATGGGTCATTTATTTGACCACATAATAAATTATCTCTTATTTATGGCTTCACTTTTTCATTTTGCAGCTTGGTGAATCATTTGTCTTATGTTTTGTTGATTTCTCAACTCCTGCTCAAGCAGCAATTGCATTGGATACCTTACAAGGTGAGCACAGCATTCCAATTCTTCTTCCCTTAGTTTTTGGAAATTTTAGCTCCATATGTTTACATGGATGCGATTGGGTGCTCGTTTCAGTTGTTTGTTGTTATACCACTAGCAGCCATAGCTTTGGCTGTCTGTTAATCCTATTTGAAATATCGATTACCTGACAGTTTAAATCTTTTGACTCAATCTTCTTTACTTTCCTAATATCCTTTAATTGCATATTTTGTCGACTTCCTAAACTACATTTCTACCTTGTGTGTAATGTTCTGTTGTGGGTTGTTTCTATGATGCTAGCTTTGGTACCAAACTGGTTGAAGAAACGCCTTGAAAGCAGTGAGAGTTGGCTAAAAAGTAAAATGTCGGATTGATACGTCAGAACGTTTATTAAGTAGTCTCAACATTATAGAATCTAATATATTCCCTGAACCATACATGGTCTCAACTTGAAAAATCAATTTGGTTATTCTTATTGGCATTAGAAGAGTGTAGGAACCAGATTTTTTTTGTCCATTGCGAATTCAACTATGGTGAAAGTTTGATATAGGGTCCATGTAGCAGAAAATTCCCTAGCACTTCTTGATGAGGGACTGTAACAATCCTTTGCGCAGTTTTTCTTCTTCGACCGCTTCGATGCAAATTTTTATGTTTTGTAGTAGAAGAAAGAGAAAATGGGGTTCACCTGCTATTTTGCCCTTATCATTTTTTCCCTACCTGCCAATATTATTATCTGTTTTTTTAGCTCATCCCCGCTTAGCCACCACAGCTACGGAATTTGTAGCACCACCATTTTAGACTCAACTGATTCTCGGTGAACTAAACAATTAACAAATTTGTCCATCTTTCTCAATGTAACACTACTTCATGGATTTTTGACCATAATGTGAGCTGAAAGTTAAACCCAGTCGTGACCTAAACGAAGCAGTCACATTGCTTGAGGAGCGATCTATGTCATTCCTTTTTGCTCGAATGGCTAAATTTCGTTGCGTGTTGATCGAGTGTTGGAGGACCAAAAATCAGGGGAGAACTCGCTGAAAGAATTAGTGGGCCACACAACAAATATATTGAAATATTGGAGCCAAGTGGTTCTGAATCCTTCGCAAGTTTTCTATGTGTACGTAAATTACGTGATAATTGCACTTCTCCCATCTTCACACATGTAGCTGCCCCTAATCGTCCGCTCAGTCACAGTGACTCAGCGTAAAATGGTCCTATTCGATTTTGCAGGTTACAAACTTGACGAGCATGACAGGGAGTCACCCAATTTAAGGCTGCAATTTGCTCGCTTTCCTGGTCCGAGGTCAGGTGGTGGGCCCCGTGGAAGGCGTTGAATCGTCTCGTTTTCTTTCCTTACCAGGTTACAAAGCACTTTCCATTCCATCTCTGTTTTTCTTGACCATAGGATCTGCAGAACAACGTAACGTATAATCATGATTATGCTGAAATTGTTGTCAGATGGGCACTGTTTTCATAGGCTTGTTCGTATGGGGACGATCGGACTGAGAGTGATGTTTCGGATTGTGTGGGACAGTCTGTAGTTAGAAGTAGAGGCGACTTTAACTTTTAACTACTTCGGCCAGTCGTATCTGTATTAGCTACAAATTTTTAGATTGCTGTGATGCTAGTCACAGCAGGAGAACGATGCGTGGGAGTTATCTATCGATTACGCTCTAGAGACAGGAGGTTTACTTTCAAGATAAATCAGGCTATTATGACTTTAAATAGAACGTCTGCTGTTTTCTTTTCTTTAAATAATTCAAAATTACCATGATTTACCAATTTCGATCTGGTTTTAAATACTTATCCTAATTTATGCATTTCAGTCTGGTTTTTGTGATACATATAGTTTCCATATGAATACGATCAGGTTGGGTTTGCCAAGGTGCTGTGTTCTCAATAGATCGACACAGGTGTCTTAAATACTGGCCTAGATATCAATTTGCCCAAGCTTGTGTAGTTTTGACTTGAATTCAGCACGGAAATCTTCTGTCTTTGATCGAGCGCGATGCAGCACAGTAAACACTCTCTATTTGGGCTATTAAAACAATTGAATTTCTCTTATATCCCGAAGGAAGAAGAAAAGTAGCTAGTATGGTAAGGGTTTCCTATTTGAATTAGTTCTTCAGTTGATTGGCATTTGAATGTATCAGCTGGTCCTCGAAGGCTCATCTCGTCATTTGAATTGATGAACCACCTCGTGGATATGGCAGCTAAAAACTGAACAGATTGGACTACACCTATTGTTTTCTGAATTCAATGGGATTAAATTCCAAAGATCAAATCAAGAATCGCATGTAACATAAATAAAGATGAAATTGTGGAGGTGAAGAGCTCATGCAGAGGTGCGGCATCGATTTTTTTCAAGGGGAATGTGGAGGCGGATAAGTGAGGCCCCAATTGGTGTAAGAAAGAAACATTTCAAATGGAGATTTTAGTCCTAGAGTAGTCCATTCTTCGTTAAAAGGTATTGTTGTTGTCATGCAAGAGAAATTAGTTAGAATTTGAGCTAAGATATATGGTGCTCAGCACCATCATGCTGCATCCCGTTTCTCTCTTGCAAGAGCAGCGGCAACAACCGGATTATGATATAGTTGCATTTGTTAGGTGTTTGTCCCAAAGTCTAAAATAAAGCGATGAGCTGTATCAAGTTTCGAGCATGAATGAAACATGTTGCAGATATTTTTATATGAGTCGATACTCGTCTGATACTACTCGCCTTATATGCATCCTCTTGTTGCGGTGTTTGGTGTGGATGAAACATTTAGGAGAACTGAGAATTTAAAGCAGCTTTACAATAGTAAAATGGCTGCACCATCACTGGAGAAGGGAATAACTCTCCTCTGTGTCTACATTTCAGATATGCTGTAAATGTCTTGTTTCTTATTTTAATCATAATTCAGAATTAAAAAATGATTTTCGTAGAACTTATTTGCTTAACCTATAGGCAGGTCAAATTTTTGCATGATTCTGTGGTTCAATGGTCTTTAGCAGAGACTGGTTATATTGTCCCTAACTGCCCCGACGTATTCAAAGGAGAGAAATATTCACTTTTGCTAGGCAAAGAATGTAAACCAGTGAAAGCTGAAGACGTCAAATCGGGAGTTCATACTAGGTGCTCAGTCCCCTGCACCAACTGTATGCATTACTCATGGTTCATATGATCATCGATCCAAGACGTCCGTGTGCCAGATCACTGTCACTGCTGATAGGGCCTACGCCGTTCATATGCTCATGTCCAGGATTTGATTCCTCAGCTCCTTCAAGTATTTCTAAGACTAACTGCTCCTGGCCCAATTTTTTCCTTCCTCAACTCTGTTTCGCCACCATAGCTGTGTGTCCCAAGGTTACCTGATGGTTTGTTTTGTTCTGGTTCGGGTATGTGGTTTGCGGTTCGCCATTGTCGGGTGAACCCGTTTTGCTGGGGTAGGATGATTTTTTACTCAAATTGCTAGTGGCCATAACAAGATCAACTATAGATATGAAAATTTGCATGGTATCCTTCACAAAACAACTTCAGCGTTGGTTAGCGGGTGCCTCTCTCTTATGCGCTAAGTCGGTGGTTTAATTCTTCTCTCCACTACTTTTTGGAACAGTTATCTATTTAAAAAAAGTTAAGAGTCAAGTTCGACTACTAGTTGCGAAATGAACCGTTAACCGTGAACCGTGAACCGGTTCCCTGTTCCTTTGCCTCTTGTTAGCCCTTGAGGGCCTTTGGTTCGGTAAGGTGGGGCTCGATGAAAGGCCCCACCTGCATCATGGTTACCATATTCTTGGGCAGGCCAATGTCATTTCACATATTGGCAATCACGTTTTTTATGTTACTGCTTTCCTTACAACATGGGACTCAGCTAGCTTCTTTTTCGCACACCTGAAGATGATCAACTGTTTTGCAGTGGTTGGCAACTTGGGTATGCTGCTGCCTAAGTTTGTGAGTTCGAGTAGCCTCTTCTGCGATAACAGACAACTTGGGTATGCTGCCCAAGGTTGTGAGTTCGAGTAGCGTCTCTTCTTCTATGATAACAGGATGTCTTGTAAGGTGCGTAAACCGTTAAATACTTGTAGCACGGTCGGGGGCGAGGGCATTCCTTAGGGATCAGTCCAAATGTAAAGCTTGGAATACACTAAGCTATCAAGAAGAAAACAAAATATGACCAATGCAATTGACATGCTCATCGACTTCCTCATCAGCTTGCTCCAATGCTCATCGGCTTGCTCCAAGTCTCCAGCTGGGTCCAATGCTCATCGGCTTCCTCATCCGCTTAGTCCAATGCTCATCGACAAGCTCCAAGCCTCCAGCTGGGTCCTAACCGTGCACATTTAAAGGCAACCCATTTGTCTTTGTAAAAAAGGCCATTACCCAGTGCTTGTCCTTTACGGAGGAGGTGCTGGGAACCTAACCTCTGGCTGTCTAACACAGGGGCTGCTCTCCGGACTCGAACCCGTGTCTTCGGGCTTGAAAGCCCAAACCTTTTACCACTGCACCATGCTATGGCCTCTTACCCATTTGGCTCTCTTGCTTGGAATAATTTGCTAGCTTAAAGGTCATGGTACTAAGTTAGTGCTTCATTAAAATAAGTTGTGATTTAATCAAGAACTCCGTTGTAGATCCATTGTGTGGAATATCGGGGTGAAAAACGATCTCCATCGTCTGGTCCTTAGCAATAAATGGTTTTTCGATGTTGGTCCTTCCATTAAACCCAAAGATTCTCAGTATTATTCTGATTTTGTTAAAAAGTTAGCCCACTTTGGTGACTATGCTAGTATTAAACTGTAACAGTCAATGGATGTCATAGTTGTTGCGGGTTTCTGTATGAATTATTGTGGACGTTGTAAGGCCGGCAACTTGTAAGCTCATTGTAGATATCAAGGATCAAAATTCCGGAATGTTGGGGCGAAACTTTCAAGACCATACAAAAAAGCTGGAAATTATAGTTATTGTATCGGTTTCAGTGGGGACTGAAACTGAAATTTCGGCTCACCGAAACCGAAATTTTGGACATTTGGGCCGAAATTTGGAACCTTAGTAGATAGATTGATTTTTAATGGGGTATTTATATTGAATTCGTCTACTACAGTGAGCTGACAGTTTCAAAGCATGCAATGCGCTGATGGTGAGTTAGCTGGGCATTTGAGACGTGCACGGTTCTACAATGGGCAAGCAGACGTTTCTACTGTTGCCAAAGCCGAAACGCATCGGTTTCAGTGGGCCCGAAACGAAAACATCATAATATTGGTATCGGTTTGATTTCGTCATATTATCTGTCGATAATTTCAAATTAGTGGCCGATATTTTGCTTCTTTTGTATTTTGAATTAAACAAAAAAGAAGTGCACAGAAATTTCAAACTCAAAACCCAAAAGAAAACCGAAATTTTGATCCTGAGAGGAAACTTTAATGTAGGTAGGGGATTGTAGGTCTCATATAAGTTTGATATAATTATAAAATATATTTCTTATACAAACTCTCTTCCACTTGGTAGCCCTTCAAATCTACTGACGTAACATAACTATTAACATTTGAGTACCTTTATTTCCACCCTCTGAATCTTCCCATCCACCCACGTTCTCACGTACGAGCAAAAAAAGCTAAAAAATCTCCCTGAAATTCGTGAGCCAAATATATCCACCATTTTATTTCCTTCCACTCACCTGTTCATGCACCACACCCCCGAGCTCTTCTTCTTCTTCCTCTTCCTCTCGTTCTCGTGCTACGACCTATTTGAATACCGAGCATTACCCACACTCTCATGTTCGTTCTTCTTTGCTTACTTCGACACCCATGACTGTTTTCTTCTTCCTTTCGATACACACACATATATCCTTGTTCCTTTCGTTTTAGTTTCAAAATAGGTTCGAAGGACGCAGATGATAGCTCTGAGGAGCTGCTATCATATGATGATGATTTGGAGTTCACCCAACTCCCTCGGACAGAATCACAACGTCCTGTGCTGGTAAATGAGTTTTTTTTTATTCTATTTGTATTTATTTTTCATTATATATTATTGTTCATTATATAATTTTTCATTCAATTTTTATTCATTTTCATTCTATTATTATTCATTCTATAATAATATAATTTTCATTATATTATTTTTCATTCGAAATAAACTTAAGGTTTGATGGTGGTAGTGGATTTATTTTGAATTCTATTTGCATTATTTTTTATTTTATTTGTATTTATTCTAATTCTATTATTTTTTGTTTTATTTATATTAGTTTTCATTATATAATTTTTCATTCTAAGTAAATTTAGGATTTTGTAAAAGGGTTATTTTTCAATCTATTTGTATTATTTTTCATTATATTATTTTTTATTCTATTTGTATTAATTTTCATTATATTAATTTCAATCTAAGTAAATTTAGAGTTTCTATGCAGTAATGAAAATTGATTTAGTAATATACATTTTTGAAAGAGTAATATATATTTTTTATTTTTAATGCATTGACTTTGATTCATAATGGACTCACTTTGATTAAAAAAGGATTGTCAAAGAATTTTTGAGCATTTCGAAGTAAGCTAGGAGAGAGTATATATGTTTTTAAAATGGATTGAGTTTGTTTAAAAAATGATTGCGAAGTAAGTTACCAGAGGGTATATATGTTTTTAAGATTATATGCATAAGTTGGTTCGTTCATTTTAATATTGATTATGCTTGAACATCATGTTGTTATATTCAGGTGGACGATTTGCAAGCACATAATATGGACCTTATTCTCCTTATGACCACAAATGAGCTCTTTAACACCCGTGAGGAAATGATAGACCGAGCTCGCTATGTCGCAAATAAAGCGGGAACTGTGCTAATGATTTAGACGTCCGATAAGGGATTTCAAGGCTGCAATGCTAGGGTTCAGTTGGCTTGCGAGAGAGCATGTAATTTTCTTAATCGTAAGAAGGGACAATCTAAAACCATAGCAACGAGAAAAACTTTTATGAAAAAGTTAGGCTGCCCGTTCTTATTACGAAGAATGAAGATTAAACAAAAAGGGAAGTCGGTTTGAAAGATAGATGTACTTTGCGGAGTTCACAATCACCCCCGAGACAATTTGGGGGAGGTCATTCGTTTGCAGGACGGTTGAAAGAAAACGAGAGAGAAGTTTTGAAAGAGATGTCAGCTGTTGGGGTGAAGCTTAGTCACATATTCCGTAGCATTTGAAAGAAGGATCCAAAAAATTGGTCAACCATTCAAGCCATCTATAATGCGAGGCATGCGATGCAATTGACTGAGAGAAAAGAGAGGATACACCTCCAACAGTTGATGTTCAGGTTTCAAGAAACCAAATACATGTGTTTTCATTACAAAGATCCTAAAACAGATGAATTGACCAACATCTTCTTCGCTTATCCGGATTCGATAGAGCTAGCGAACATCTTTCCTCAGGTGTTTGTTTTGGACTGCACATACAAGATGAATAAATAAAAACTTCTGGTATTAAGAATCATCGGAGTGACCTCCGCACAGAAATTTTTTTACGTTAGCTTCGCTTTCATGTCATCTGAGAAAGAGAACGCTTATGTGTGGGCATTGCAATCATTCAAATCACTTTTCAAGGGAGGAGAGTTTCCGTCTCTATTCGTCAAAGATCAACAGCAACCACTCAGGAATGCGATCGAAGTGATTTTTTCAGAAGTCAAATACATTTTATGTGTGACACATAAATATGGGTGTGTTAAGGAATTGTAGAAAAATGTTTGATACTACAAAAGAATGGGATGCCTTCTACCATGCGTGGAATCGTGTGATGTAAAATTCATCGGTAGAAGAATACGAAGCTGCGATAGGTACTTTGGTCCATAGGTATGTGGATCATCAAAGTATCATTCACTATTTGCATGCGACTTGGATAGAATCGTACAAGGAAAGATTCGTGTCAGCGTGGACGAATGAATATATGCATTTCGGTAACACAACGTCTAACCGAGTGGAGAGCGCGCATGCTCAGATCAAGCGCGAGTTGAGATCTTCGATTGTTGACCTTCTGCAATCGTGGGAGAAGATTGACGTCGTCGTTGAACTGTAATATATACATATACGAGCGTCAATTGAAGAAAGTAAACTGAAGAGGAGACATCATTATTCCTCTCATTTCTACGAGCTAGTAGCGGGTCACGTGTCCAGAGCCGTGATAGAAATTATTGAAGCAAACAAAGTTGCAGTTGAGATGCAACATGTTATTGAATCTTAGTACACGCATATTCTGCACAAGACATATGGCCTTTCATGCTTGCATGAACTCTCTTCATGGCTATTAGCCGATGACAGAATTTCCCTTGAAAAGATTCATCATTGGTGGAAGAAACTCTACCACCTTAAAGTCGGTGCATCATCAAGAGGTGCTGAACTGTTAGAATGCTTTCATCGCATATACAAAAGATATGAGAGGTCCGATATTGCGGTCAAGAACCAAATTTATAGATAATTGCATGAGATGGCAGACCCCACTACGACTTACATGGTTGAGCCAAAGTTATCGCAGAGTAAACGTAGCAGACCTAAGGGAAAGGGGAACGAAAGAAAACATGATATGTTCTCAAGAAAAGAGAAATTCGGGTTTGAGTACGTAATAAAAGAAGTTAATATGAAGGAGAATGCAAAGAAGAAATGTGAGAAGGCTGAAGTCGTTGAAGTTTTGAAGCTTTAAGAAAGCCTTGGAATGAAATTATATCTGAAGTCACTCCCTGAGTTTATGCGTCCTATCGTAACTGATATCACGAAAGTAACGACAGATGACACTGTGGGTTTAGAGCTGTTGCACACTGGTTAGGGATGAGCTACGATGGATGGAAGATAGTGCGAGCAGATTTGTTAACGGAGTTGACTGCCCGTGCAGAGAAGTATTTACCGATTTTCGACAGCCAAGAGTGAATAATTCAGATACATATGATCCTCAACTGCTTCACTGACAATGGTCGGAGTGCCTATTGGATGACTGTGTCGGACATGAGATACCTAATAGCGTCATGCTATCCTACTCCTTTAGTCCTTTTTAGCACCCGACTTTGTATGCTATTTTTTTCATTATGGACAACAACAGACACAACGAATAAGGTAATTTGCATCGCTCATGTGAACGATTGTCACTTCGTGTCAGTGACTTTGATTAAAGATAGTCCCATTCCATCATCGACGGTTGTATGAAGGCGATATCGAGATGATTGTGCAGCAGTATGGGCGTCTCAGTTTGCATAACAATTGAAAAACTTTAACTCTGACAATGATAGTGAAAAAGTTGTTTTCAAATATTATCCGGTGGTTGACCTCGATTGATAGTTTTCTTATTTGGGGGTGGTGTATATTCATGTAAATCGTAAAAATATTATGATCATGCCAACATCTTTTTTGTAACTGGTATGAATATAGATACTATGAAATGATACATAAATGAATAGAAAAGAACTTTGTACTAAAGTGTATATTTTTTAAGATTCTTTATCCACTAATCTCTATAACCATTACTTGCACATCAGAAGTTGGTTTTAGAACATAGTTTAAAAGAAAGACTTGCTAACGAGATAATAGCCTTTGACTCCATTGTATCTACCTTGTTTGATTTTAAGTTCATGATTTTAAGATTTATTCAAAAAATGATTACTGTCATCTGATTCGAAGCAGCCAATGATTCTCATAGGTGCCCTCAATAAGTCAAGTTATGTGGGAGTCTGTTTGTTTCACATAACAATAATATAAACATCATAAATTAATAAAATAATCATTACTTTGCACATGAGAAGTTAGCCTTTGTAACCATAGAATTGAACATATTATCTGATTCGACTAGTAAATGCAGCATTCTTTTTAACGATGTATAAGTACAAGCAGTGAGGTATTTCTCTTGTGATTGTGATCGATATAAGTTATGTTACTTACTCAATTCCAATAGGTGCACCCAAAATAATGGATCTAAAGATATTTAAAAGAGCACCTATGTAATAGAAGTTATACTTGTCATGTTTTAAAAATTCTAATAACAATGATTTTTTTCTTGATCAACAATAAAAATAGAAATTACGAATTTTCAGGGAATCAAAATTGACTTTATATAAAACATGGTGAGACTAGAAAGTTCAGTTATTAGTGCATTATAACAAAATGGAGATTCCCACAAACTCTCTACTAGATATACAGCCAAGTTGAGCATTATAATATTTAATATATTTTACACTTGAGACTGAACCAAGTAGAATATAAAAATAAAACTCCAAATGGATACCTTTGGAGTGTAGCATAACAAAACTCCAAATGGATTATCAAATAAAAAGAATAAATGACTAAAAAATAATAATTTTGTGGGTCTGGCGGTGGGCACCGATTGTCGGTGTCACATATCTGACGGTGGGTGCTCATTGTCAATTCCAAATATGTAACTGTGGGTCTGCCAATATTTTAACCCTGATAGTGGGCACCCACCATTAGGAAAAAAATTTATACCTGCCGGTGGGCACCCACTGTCAAAGCCAAAAACCTGACAACAGGCACCACAGCCAGGGCATTAGTGGCTGAACTCCAGTGAGCATCCTCACTGGAGTGAAAGGCTCTGATGCCCTAGCGGTGGGTGCCTGCTATCAATACTTTAAGCCTGATAGTGGGCACCCACCATCAGGAAAAAATTTGCACCTGACGGTGGGTACTTGTTGTCAATTCTTTCACTGACAGTGGGTACCCACCGTCAGGAAAAAAATTTGACCCTTGCGGTGGGTACCTGCTGTCAACTCTTTGAGCTTGACAATGGGTACCCATTGTCAGGTGCAAATTTTTTTACGACGGTACCCACCGTTAAAAATATTGACGACACACACTAGGCATCGAGCCTTTCACTCTGTGAGGATGCTCACCGAGTTCACCATCGATGCCATGGCGTGCTGCCGTTTTGATCCGAGCTGGTGCCCACCGGGTGCAAATTTTTTTCTAGCAGTGCCCGTCGGGTTAAGATATTGACGGACCACTCACCGTGGGCATCGGTTGAACTCCGGTGAGGATGCTTTTGGAGTTCAAACCACCGATGCCTGGCGATGGTGGGTGCCTCTATTATATTGGCGATAGTGGGCACCACCAAGATATGTGACCCGAGTGATGCCCACCGTCAAACCCACAAATTTTTTTTTTTAGTCATTTTTTTTTTATAATCCATTTGGAGTTTTGTTATGCTGCACTCCAAAGGAATCCATTTGGACTTTTATTTTTGATAATCCACTTGGTTCAGTCTCAAGTGTAAAATATATTAAATATTAGAATGCTCAACTTGGTTGTATATCTAGTAGGGAGTTTGTGAGAATCTCCATTTTGTTATGTTCCACTAATAACTACACTTTCTAGTCTCATCATATTTTATATAAAGTCAATTTTGATTCTCTGAAATTTCGTAATTTTCATTTTTATTGTTGATCAAGAAAAAAAGCATTGTTATTAAATTTTTTAGAGCATGACACGTATAACTTCTATTTCTTTAAATGTAATGTGTGGTTGATAGACTTTTGAAATATTCATTTTGGTATGGTGGGGTTGGGAAAATGTTCAAACAAAGATGTTTCAATTCTAACAAGTCAACTCGACAATAATGTCTTTATTTACAGTGGAAAAATTGATACCTTCAAACAATAATACACAAGAAATTGAGAAAGATAAGGAAGCCCATCCAATTGTAAGCCCTACTAACAAGTCAACTGACAACAATGCTTGTATTTACAATAAAAATTGATATCTTAAAGAAATACACGAAAATTGATTTCTTCAAGAAATATACATATACAAAAAACTCTACATGCCATATCACTCAAACTTTTCCTTCACTAAAACTTTCCTCTTTTCCGAGGAGGATTTCGGCGTGGTGTTGAAGTGGTTTCAGTGACGGGGGATGCATTACTTGAGGTAGGAACTTGTGAGGCGGGCAAGTAGAATCGGAGCTCATCAAGTACCCTCTTCATGACCTCGATCAGATACCCAATATTTTGATTTGCACCGACAGTTATCGAATCCTCTAATAACATCAATGCCCTATCTCTGTGATATCGCTGCATTCAAAATGAATATTAGACATTATATAAATTTTCGTATATGATAGCAGTTATAAATGAGAGACATTATAATAATGCAAATATGTACCCATCCCTCTGAGACATTGTCGATATCATCTCTACTTTGGACATCATCTCTACTTTAGGATTGCCTCAAACTCCTGTGGTGGTTGGGGTCCATGAGGTACAAGTGTGAGGATTTCTTGTACCACTCCATATAATCCTTCACAGTGGCCCCATTAAACGTTAGAGGACTACGATCCTCTATGGATAATTGGTGGCTGGGATGACGTTCAAAGTTTTTCGGAGGAGCTCGGTAATATACGGTGTATGTCTTCGCAGTTTTCCCTCTAATGCTCCCTTCTGCAGGTGTTATTGGTATCGAAGGGATTGATTACACGTGCCCCAACTGTCTCAATCGCTCTGGGTAGTACGGCTCGACAATGTCGAAACAGAACAGACATCCCGTGTAAAATGTAGTAGGAGTAAACGAATACTCCGATCTAGTCTTATAATATGAGTCCCAAATAACCTGTACGAGAGAGAGCATTATTACAATTATATAAGTTAACGTAAAATAACTAATTATAATAATACCTGATTCATTCGTAAGTCATCCAATACTTCACGTAAAAGAACCAACTTTGATTCGTGACGCCCGGGCTGACTGGAAGGTTGCTACCATTTAAAGGCCAAAGGCAGTTTATCAAATGACTTTGGGATAAGCGCTGAACGCTCTAAAGCTAGGTGTTCATAGCTCCACGCTTGAAAATATAAAGTATATAGTTTAACAGCAATATAAATCAATTATTTATTAAATATTAGAAAAGTAATTTAGTAAGATATTGCTATACGAATGTAGTATACCTCAACTAACGTAAGCAACCCAGAAATTTGCGCAACCTTCTTTTCTGATGCGATGCCTAGCTGCCTATAAAGATAAGCGAGTGCAACTGCTTCCCACGCATAGTCCCCAATGGTTTTTAGATCGACCAACATCTTTACGTACCGAGCCGACACCATACTGCCTGATTTATCGGCAATGATTGTGCAACCTAACAGATAAAGAATGTATCCTCTCGCAATACAGTCAATCTGATGATCATATGTATCATCAGGTATTTGGCTCAAACGGGTACACAACCATTCCAAGCGAATTCCTTTACATCATTTGTGATTTAATTCTTCAATCACATCATCGACACCAATATCAAATGCTTGAACACACATTACCACAAATTCAGCAGTACTGTAAGGGTTTACAACAACTGCCTTGCCGACTACAGATAAGCCAATGAGATGCTTCACGTCATTGAGAGTGAGTCATCTCACCGGTAACAAAGTGAAATACATGTCTCAGGGTGTCATCTCTCAACTAAGGCAGATACTAAGACACGGTTGATGGTCCTAAATGCAACCCTAGCCAACAACCAAAATCCTGCCATCTTGATCTTACTTTTAAATTTGAGAGATGTTTCAACGATGAACCAGCCATCGAGTTTGGCTGAATGTTAGATGCAACAAAGTGTTCCTCAATCCTACATCAACCAACAATAAAATTAGTAAGAAATTTGTAATTATGTACACATATTTTAAATGAAAATGATAAATGCATTACATAAATTGAATATCGTTGGTCACTTACTTTGTTAACCCATAGATCGTGGGCAACATGATTTCTATACCATCTTAGAAGCGAAGTGTCCGCAGGGCTTCCGAAAAATGGTGGCACATTATCCTCGACTTTAATTTAGGGAGACTCAACGTCGACCTCTCTTATTTTTCTCTTCTTTTTTGGAGCTCTAACTGCTTTTCTTTCACCTTCCACTCTCTGAGCTCCCTCACCTTCAGCCACTCTCTCCTCCACTCTCTCAAGTCCTTCACATTCACCCACTCTCTCTTCCATTCTCTCCTCCAACCTCTGAGCTCTCTCACCTTCTTCCACTCTCTCCTCCACCCTCTGAGCTCCCTCACCCCTCTCTGCTCCACCCTCTCAGCTTCCTCACCTTTAGTAACTCTCTCCTCCACCCTCTCAGCTCCCTCAACTTCACCCACTTCCACTATCTCCTTCACCCTCTCAGCTCCCTCTCCTTCACCCACTTCCACTTCTTTAGCTTCACCCTCTACTGCTATATCATCCACCCTCCCCTCTATTGCCACATCATTCATACTACCCTCTCCAATAACCACACTCCCCTCATCCACTCTCTCTTCTAAAATTCTCTCCTCCTTCACTCTCACGTCTAAAATTCTCCCCTCATCCACTCTCTTCTTCCACTTTCTCTTCTTCAGATATCACTGTCGCTGGAGATGTAGCTTCAATAGCTATTGCTAAAATCTCTGAATTATCAACATCAATTTCAGAAGACATCCCTTCGGATGCTCATTCGATTCGGGTTTTTGTACATCTTCTTCTATAGGAAGCCATAGACTGATTATGGAAATCATCCATTTCACACAACCCCTATCAATCCATTCACAAAAAAAATGAGTTCATTCAAATTCATTCACCAAATCTTTGAGTTCAATAAAATCATAGTGTTTTACTGTGGGTGAACTCAAAAATTTGTTTGAACAATCAACAAACCTTTAACAGATATGTTAAGCAATCAATTAAAAAATAAGTACAATGCAATCAACTAAATATGTTAAACAATCGACTAAAAAATTAAAAATACTTCTAACAGATGATTTCGTTGCCCCACAAATAAACCCTAATAAGAACTCAAAGACGACTGGGGAAGCAGAGTTCGTCATTTTCTTAACTTCTTGTAGCGCGAGATGGAGATTGGGGAAGATGTCAGTCTATAGTCACGAGTCCAGATGTTGCACAGGGTGAAGATACAATTGGAGAAGACGATGTGGAGTCCTTGTTTTCAAATATGGCGTAGGCGGAAAAATGAAGAGAGACGAAGACGATGTGGGTGTATGCTGAAGATTTCAGTGGGTGGATTCGAATGTTAATTTTGGAAGTGAATATGTGGGTGGAAGGAAATATTTTGTTTCCCCTTAGTCTTGCACCCACTTATGTGGGTGGATAGAAAGATTCGGTGGGTGAAAATAAAGGTATTCTTAGCATTTGGGGACCTCACCAGAAGTTCCCTAAAATATGGGGTAAAATAACTATTAACATTTGTGGACCCCATGGAAGAGAATCCTGCGTACGTTTTAATAATTTATTTAATTTTGTTTGGATACGGTCGAGACAACCTCTAGAACTGAGGATCAGGCATCTATACACATGTGGTAATTGTATAGTGGTGAGGGTTAACAACAAAACCAACGCACACTTTATAAAAACAAGGGTGAGAAACAACATGGAGGATGGCAATCGAACCTAATGACCTACTCCTTTGGCTCTGTTTTATTTTCAGGGGTTTGTGAGATATTTACAAATGGAAAGTTATAAACAGAGGACAGATTTGATGCGGACAAAGTGCAAGCGGCTGATGTGGTGTGACGTGACTGACTGTACCGAATTGTATTAATTGAGCCCTACCGTCCATGCAGCCAATTGTATAGTGTCACATCAGTTGCCTGCACTGTCCGCATAAAATCTATCCTCAATCTAACAATGTCCTTTACAAAAATATGGGATGGGGACAAGGATCAAATTATATATTAGGCTTGCCTTCGCTCCCCAAAATCAGTAAAAGGTTAAAAGCATACTTTCATTGACTAAATTAACTATAACCCTTAGTAAAGTTTAATTATTTTGGCAGAAGGAGATTGTCCGACGCAGAGTCGAGGGGTCTCCAAGCTTCCCTAATATACCAATTCTATGTGTCAATGGGCCTCACCGGGTTTTATATGATCATTAAGCGTAGGAAAACTTTTTATCCATAAGGATGGTCAAAAGCTGGCATTTATATAGGTCAGAGCTCTTGAAAAGCTATTAAAGTCAGGCTTTTACATATTGGGTGGCTTTCAAGGCTAGTCTTTTATAGCTGGTATAGGGTAACGGCCTACAATCTAGAGCCGGTATAAGGGTACCGTATTTGCAACTGAATATTCCGTAAGGGCAATAGGGTTTTCCACTGTGACAGCTATTGACTGCATTTAAATAGATGATGGAGATCATTTGTCTTACCAATGATTCACACAATAGATCATTGGTGTACCTTGTATTGGGTCGCTTTTGGGGATGTGTGTCACATGGAGTCAACATTTGACTGTTTGATAGGTTGGCCATGATCGCAAGATCTCTTGTGGAAGATTGTAATGAAAAACTATCTTCATTATTTGATTCAAGGTAATTAACGGCTCTCACAGTGGAAAATCCTAAAATTGAATTGGAGGTTTACATGGAATCATTTATTTTAGGCTTACATGGAATAAAAAACTGATTGTCCGATAGGTGCTACATAATCTCAAGATCCTTTGTGTGAAGGATTGGAGTAAAACACGATCTCATTCATCAAATCTGAAGCAATCAACGATTTTTAAGGGGTTGCACACGTAGATGTTTTCAAAGATCTCGAGGGCACAAACAAAGCTACCCTATGTCTTATTTACACTCCACCCCCTGTTTCAGCTATTTACAACAGTGTGGTCCCTGCTTTTATGTTTCGATTACTTATTACCCCCTAAAGTGATGTTGGAGGTTTTTTTCGCCCTGATCATTGACCTAATGGATCTTGAGATAATGAGACTACAATCAAATGGCCAGATTTTGATTCACATGGCACACATCTCAAACAGTGATTTAGGAATCATGTTTGATGCACACCATGATTATGTTCACTTTTTAGGTTGTCTACCATGTGGAATCAAAATCTGACCACTGGATGTTAGGCTCCTGACCTCAAGATTTGTTGGGTGGGAGTTTGTGATGAAAATCGTTCTCCATCATCTGGTTCAACACAGTCAAATGTTAGTTCTATAGCAGTCAGCGACTAATCCATTATAAGGGAAATGAGTAAAAGAAACACGAAAAAGGACTGAAATTTAAATAGGTAAAACCCCTGGGGTGGAGTGTCAATAAGACGTATAGGGATCAATGCTAAAAGTTCTTTATTTTAAAGGCATGACTTTGAATCAGTCGATTTTTGCTTGATTGAATTTTTGACCCAACCGATCAGTAACTCGTTCCAATTGAGAAGTGTGGGTTCAAAGGAAAAAAATGAAAAAGGTGGGTCCATATAAGAGCTCATCCCATAAAATAGACTACATTATGCACGCCAAACACATTTTAATATAGAATATATAAATCCCGGAGATCGAGCAACGGGTACAGGTGTTTGCCCCTTTGAATATGATAAATGGAGATAATTTTTTTTTCCAATCTTTCATATAATATATCTTTTATAAAATGTTGATTTCATCTCAAAACTGACGTGAGAACTCTTCTCAGGGTATACAATAATGAGTCACTTTGGGGATGTATGCTATGGAAGAACAACATACGACCGTCCCATATGTGGGCTGTTATCGCAATATCGATTGTATGATAAATTGGGGCAAAAAATATTTCTATCTTTTAATTCAAGGCAGTCGACAGTGTTAGCAATGGAACCATCAGCGGCGAAATTTGAATTTTTAGTTGAAAAACCAGTACTTATGATTGACCAGGCTAGTATTGACTGCGTAAGTATCTTGAGGCGCCCACTCTCTGTCAAAGAGATTGACTTTCGTGGTGCCACGTGGCTAGGGCTGTCAATGGGTTAGGTCGGGCCATATATCTGATATGTTGGTGCACCCAATCTGATCCTACTCAATAGGTCAGGGGACCCTTAACCTGATCCTACTGTAGGGCACCCAATCTGACCCTACGGGTCAAGTGACCAGACTTAACTCCCAATGCAAAAACCTACCAACCTGGTTTAAAAACCTAATAATTATTATATATATATATATAATGACTCGAAAAATCCGAATTCAAATTAGACTGAACTCGTGTGCATGTCCGGTATGGTGACCAATGTCATCATGAATTTTTATATAAATTAAATCATTAAATAATATTAGGATAACTTTGTGTGAAATGAATTGAGGTTTAAATGTGTGTTTGAGTCCTTAGTGTGAAGACCGTGCATCGACGCATCGTATATCATTGGGGCACGGTCACCGTACCCTGTTGGAGTACCAGACTGCTGTCATATATATATAAGGGCTTTTTACAAAACGGTGCTATTTTTATCACAAAAAAATCAAACGCCTTTTTTTTCTTCCATAATAATTCCCGACGTACCTGAAACGTCCTTGTCAACAAATTTTATTATTTTATTAATTTTTTTTATTAGGCATTCGACACCTGTATGGAGAATGTGTATAAATACGAGTTCAAATTGGCCGGTGCAGGGTGTATTTTCATAATTATAAAAACAATTCAACCTCTTTTTCAATAAAAATATACATGAGGCGCGTCTGGGTACTTTTCTCTATAAAAGTAGGTTGCGCTCAGATTTTTTGGTAAAAAGATAAGGCACAAGCCTCTTTTTAGTACATAGCCCTAAAAAAAACGTATTAGTGAGCTCTGTAAGTTACGTTGCTGCCCTTTGAGTCAAAATAAAAGTCTCTTATAACTATATTAATAATTAAAAGAAGAGAAAATTACGAGAATACGCCCCTCAAAAGTCTGCGCAAACATTTAAGCTGTAAAAGTGCAAAAAGAATGACTAAGGCTAGCGCTGCTGCCATTTGAGTCAAAATAAAAGCCTCTCCTGTTATTATTACACCACTTTATATTACAGCCAGCTCACTTAACTCGAAGTATAAAATGCTGACGGCTTTGAATCAAATGATGCGAATGCTTTTTCGTCCCAAACTTCTCAGCTAATATTTATTGCAATCACGGGCTTATCGTCTGACGGTCACACGTGCATTATATGTGACAAACATCTAAAAAAGTGTATGTGATTATGGTATATCATCAACCATAGTTCACCTTCACTTTTTAGGAAGGGTGCCATATGGGATCAACATTTGATGGTAGGTCTATAATCTCAAGATCTGTTATGGGAGTGGGGGATTTGGACGAAAAATAGCCATTATCATCTACTTGAAAGCAGTAAATGGATATGATGCTTTTTTGCTTGAGTGAAGTGGTTGTAACATATAAAGTAGTGTGGCAGGCATGACTAAATCTGAAAATGGTTGATATCTTTGAATCAAAACAATGGAGATCATTTTCATTCTAATCTTCCACACAAAGATCTTGAGACCATGGGCATACCACTCAACCATCATATTTTTGTTCCATATGACAAATATGATTTTGGAACCACTTTTTGGGTTATATGCCACAGAATATAATCAAGATCTGATAGTCTGATCTTATGCTTATAGTCTCAAGTGTCATGTTTATTGAACCACGACCCCAAGTGTCATGATTATGGATCTTTATTCCTCTTTGAAAGCTGAGTTTCTATTAGCTACACTAGCCTTTATGGGTGAACGGTCATCTGCATGCTCAACAATATACTCGCACGGATGAATTATAAGGATGTTAGAAATTAGAAGTGCACTTACCCAATGACTCAATCTTGCAGGCCGAACAAAACTTACCAGCCCGTGTACCACCCGTGCACGAGCTGTGTATGGGGATTTTTGCAAGATGACTTACCAACCTTTCAAATTTGCAATTCCCTTTATCATCTTTTCATAGCAATTTCCCTTACAGCATCTCCTACAAGGATAGCTAAATTTGATTGGTTAAAGCCTTATTTTGATTCAACCCTCTTTTTACTTATTGCCTTTTAAAAAAAGTTTTCACAAGAGAGCTATTTTAGCTACTTTATCTTTAAGAAAATATATTTTAGTGTAGCTTTAATCATACCCCCTGAATCTTGAGCTATACCTACACAAAAAATCATTGATTTCTTTAAATCATACAATGGAGATCATTTTTCGCTCCAATATTCTACACAAGGGATTTTAAGATCACATAAGATTAATTTTTTATTCCAATTATCACATATACCAAAAATATAACCCTAAAGTCACTTTTGAGCATTCACTAATTTCTCGGGTGGGGGACCACGAGGATTCCATGAGTGTTAATAAAACTACTTTGACTGATTTAATTGTATAAATTATCAACTAACATTCATACTAACTGCCATTCCATTATGAATTGTCGAAATATTATGCTTTTCTTTTAAAGGAGCTACAACTTGCACACATGGCACATGGGTTAAAAAAAGAACACTACTTATTTTTGAGATTTGTGCCATATAGAACACCATCTAAGCTGTATAATGTCAAAGTCATGATGTAAAAGTCCCTATTGCTAAAGATAGGCATACAAGAACTCCATCTGATTCAATGCAGTAAAATTCTATCATCTAATTTAATGGTTAGCCATGTTAAATCAGATGATGGAGATTCTATTTTGTGTCAATCTTTGACATCAAAGATCTTTTCATCATGACCTTCAAATCAGACGGCTTAGATATTTTACCTGACACAAGTCCCACAAATATCAAGTCCTTTTTTGACTCATGTGTCCCTGTACAAATCTCGTGTGCAAGTTATAACTTCCTTCTTTTTATCCACAAAAATCGCCCTCTATACGAATATTTTGTAAGTATACAAATCCAAATCAGAAGCTGGAAAAATACTTCCGCTGGCTGGGCTGAGTTCGGGTAATAGTTTTAATAGGTTTGGTTATTTGTGATCATAGAAATTAGCTGCGAATCTGGCCTGGATGTAAAATTAGGCTGAGCTCGGGTTTTTCGTTTAAGCCCAAACCTGACTTGAACTGAGTTCGAGTCAGGCTCGATTTAGGCTAGGCCAGCCTTTTTTCTTAATACAATTGGCCTTGGCTTGGTCGGGCTTTGGTCAATAGGATTATTTCTTATCTTAAAAAACAGGGCTTAATTAATCCAGCATGGACACATAAGCAGGCGGAGCTCGGTGCGGAAGCATTTAGGCTCCTTTTTTTATTTGAGCCCAAATCCAATCTGAACCAGGCTGAGTAGACTTTGGCTTCAAGCCCGACCTGTTGAAAGACCTGACTATGACATAGTTTTGTGTGCTAGATCAAGACGCCTAATCATTCAAACTCGTCTGTAAAAAGTTTTATCAAAAATTATAAATGGTGAGCAATTTTTAATAGATAATTTTACAGGCAGCTTATGTGGCACGACTGACTGGAATGCTTGGCCGCACTATGTGTGAATACTGTCCTAGTTTTATGAATGGCCTTTGAGGTGAAAACAAATCCTATTTTATTTAGACCGTCAATATTGACAGTTAAGCTAATGAAATAGACTGCTAGAAACGCTTATACTGTGTTATTATACCAAGTCAATATAACTTAGTTTGATCTGTCTCCTTTTAAAGAAAGACAGACGTCTGAGAAATAATGGGCAATGATCCTATCAAGTAGAAACAGATTTTCAATCCTACCCTATTTGCTGCCCTTGGAAATAGGAGAATCTTGATTTTCTTGGTTTTCACTTTTTATAATATGAGGTGCAGTTAAGTAGAAACAGATTTCTAGTCCTATTCCCTCTATTGCCCTTGGAAATAAGAGAATCTTGACTTTCTTGATTTTTACTTTTTATAGCATGACTTGCAGTCAAGATTCTCCTAATTCTAAGGATAATAGACGTGGCAGGACTGGAAATCTGGTTCTACTTGGAAGGACCTGACCTAGGCAATGGTTAAGTCCTACCAAGTAGAAACAGATTTCCAGTCCTACCCCATTTGTTGCCCTTGAAAATAGGAGATTCTTGACTTTCTTGGTTTTTACTTTTTATAGCATGACGCGTAGTCAAGATTCTCCTATTTCCAAGGACAACAGATGGGGTAGGATTAGAAATCTGGTTCTATATAGTAGGACCTGACCATTGCCCTTTTACAACGTGCACCGTTTCAATTAGGGGTGCAACTAAGCCGGGCCGAGCCCGAGCTCGGGTCAGCTCTAGCTCGATTCTACCTTACATGAGCAAAGTTGGGATTGGCTCTAGGCTCTTCGAGTTCAAAAATTTCAAGCTCTAGCTCGGCTCTTTGAGCTCGAGCCGAGCTCTGGCGGAGCTTCGAGTCAAATATGTTCTATTATAAAAAATGAACTCAAAATATAAATTGCGTACCTTTTTAGTAAATATCCTTTTGAATGACACTTATCATTTAATTTGTATCTCCTTGTTGCTTAATTTGATGGTCAAGCGATGAGTTTGAAATTTTTCTCAGATTCATGTAGCATGATGAACTTTGATGAAATTAGATCAATTGAGTGAAGTCAGTTGTGTGCATAACTTTTTACAAAATTTACGAAAAATAATATATTTTTATAATAATTTGAACTCTTGAAATATGCTTGATAACTATTGTATCCCTTAATAAAATATATAAGTTAAGATGAAAAATATGGTAGATGAAAATACTAATTATTTTTTAAACATATAAAATGATAAAAATGACTTCACAAATTTGATCTGATTCACTAGTCATCTCAATTTGCTCTCAAACGGAAGCGATATTGAGAATCATGGGTTGAAGTAACAGTAGGTACTATATAATATATAAAGTGAAAATTAGGGCAAGTGGGGGCCAAAAGTTTCTATTTTATCCTTCAAAGTAATCGTTGAATAAATTTAAAAGATTATTTTGAAGAGTAAAATAGACTTCTCAAAGTTTTATATATATATATATATAAATTGAGCCATAGAGCTGAGCTGGCCTTAACTTTAGCTCGGCTCTGTTCATTCGAACTATAAACTGTTCATTCGAGAGCCGAGCTCTAAAGAGAAAAGCTCTAATTTTTCGGGTTGAGCCGAGCCGAGTTGTCGAGTTGACTCAGCTCTGTTGCAGCCCTAGTTTCAATTTTCAACATAAATCATTAAAATTAAGTAGTTAATAATAAAAGTTTTTAATTGCTTATCTAGCAAGACACCAAATCAAGGATTTGCACTCCGTGCGCATTTGCCTGATTAAATGATTTCTGGAGCAGCCCTTTCGGGATTAGGCTGGCCTTTCATTGATTTCAAAAAACTTTTATTGAATTCACAAAACTAAAAGTAAAGTACAAATGAGTATTTATTTCTTTCCAATATGGGCTAAATTTAGTAAATTACACTAGAGAATAGCAAATAAGCTTAGATAAATTTTTTGAAAATATATATTTATTTAAAAACATAGTAACAATGACACAAATATTTGCTCATTAAACATGAAAACTATGACTCCTTCAAAATCATTGATCACTTCATATCAGACGATGGAGTTCGTGTTTCACCCCGATCTTTCACACAATGGATCTTGATATCATGACGCACCTATTAGACGGTCCGTTTTTTATTTCATGAGTCCCAAATCCAAAAAAAATGTCCTAAAATCATGTTTGAGCGTGATGTATGCCATACGATTGAAGAGTCATTTTTTGGAGATTTCTGACGCATGCAATAAAAAATTGACCATTAGATAGGTGTGCCAAGATCTCAAGATCCATTGTGTAGAAGATATGGGTGAAACAAAATCTCCATCATTTGATCCAAAGCAATCAACGGGTTTTTAGGAGTCTGGGGCATAGGCACTTTCATAGAACACGTCGCGCGATCAGAGGTACCCCAAAATATTTGCAAAAAGAAGAAAAACAGAAAGAAGGAAAAATATTTGCTCTTCAATGTCCATAATCATGTCCACATACAACCAAAATGTGAGCCCTGCATTAACAATTACAAAGAAAACAAATCTAACAAAAAAAAAAGGTCCAGGTTCAATGTATCTGTATTCACCTAAAGAAAAAAAACAATACTACCTCTCAATTTTCAGGGAATTTCCCATTTCCAAAAAATAATAAGAGAAATTCTAAAATTTGAAAGTTTAGTAGATGATCTTGCAAAAAGACTAAGTTTATGAAATCAGTGACACAGATTGTTGACCATTCAGATGGACTGATATTAGTCCGTGTAACACCAGTGGCTCATGTGCCTAATACCAACTCAATTTTAGTTTACACTAAAAGCATAGTACACTTGATCATGTTCCATTGCTTTCATCAGTACCGTCAGATCCACAGTCCATCGGATCCATCCATAAAACACAGCCCTGTCCTGATCTTGTCCAGCCGTTGATCCTTCTTAAATCAGCCGTGTAATACGATATCAAACATGTTTCTGTTAAACACCTAATTTTTTCCCAATATTCAATCGAGTAAATCTAGGCCTAGGAAATAAACGGTAAACATGCTACGACGTGGCATTTCTTTAAACCAATAATTTAGTGTTTGAATCTGGATCTGGATCTGTATCTGTATCTCCATTAAATATTAAATAATAACAACTTGGAATCCGGGGAATCTCTCCTATTCCTGCGAGTACGATTGACATGCTTGCACGGCTAGGTGTAGCAAATAAAAACAACATAACGATTCCATGAATAACAGCAATTTACTAAAATGCCACTGAAATATTCGTTGCAAAACGCATATAAAAGAGTTTGATATATTATCATTATAATCAGAATGCTCCCCAATAATAGTTACAAAGATAAAAGGGCAACCATATATCCACATATGATTTAGATCAGATGGTTTACATGAATTAAATTTGAAGTTTTTCTTTTAACTTAACTGATGAGGTTGGAGCCAGTGTTTGGATCGAACAGGCAACTCCATGTTCTATATCAATTTATGGCTATCGTTATACCATGCCCTAAGAAATATTGGTACGGGTAGCTTTATTTTCAACTCATGATTCTTTTTTCTCAGCTTTTTCATCCCAATCTTCGACAATATCAAAGTTAGGGCATGGAGTTGCCTATTGTTATCCGAAGATATCGTTATCTTAAGATCAAGAGTGTCACGGTTTTACTATACAGGTGACACTGGTTTCGAAATTTTTTCTGACAACCTATTTGATGTATGCCCATTGTTAGGTTTACTGTTTAGAATGTGTATCATATGGAATGAAAATATGACTGTCTAATAATAGGACAATGATCTCAATATCTATTAAGGCGAAGAAAGATTAATTCGGATAAAAAAGATCTCTAATAGCATTTGAATCTTGGGTTGAAAAGGAAGAATCGTGGACTGTAGATAAAAGAAGACAGGTAAGGAGAATTTTTGGTGGACAAATGTACGACGTGGTATCTTTTCTAAATCACATGTAGAAGATAGGACATTATTATTCTATTTTCAGTGCAAGCATGTGCTCTTTCTCCATGGTACGATGAACCAAGTTACGTGGTCAAAAACTAATTTACAGCCACCTGATGCTTAATCATATGATTGGATGCTAAGAATAAGAGCGCCGCTCGATCATCATAATTATTATACTAAAAATATAAAATTATGCAATGAACAGAGTTAATTAAACATAAAATAAGCAGTAAAATCACATTTAATTTTACCGTTTATTTCTCACCACGGTTGACACTATGGACTATGCAATTTTATATTTTTATATTTCAATTTTTTTTATAAAATAATTATGATCATCGAGCCACTATATATTTAAGACATCCGATCATATAATTGAGTGTCACGTTGCTGCAAAGTAATGGGGGACTAGGTAATTAGAAAATATCATCATGGTACCAATCTAAATTGTCCAATTGATAATCTATCATTAGAAAATATCTCAGCCCAAAGAAACATGCGTACAAGTGGATCAATGTGAACCATCCAATTGATGAACTTTAATATTAGCCGGTAGAGCTAAAACATGACCATCTAAATTGTCCAAGTGATAATCTATCATTAGAAAACATTTCAGCCCAAAGAAACATGTCTATGAGTGGATGTAAACTAGCCGATTGATGAACTTGATATTAGTTATTAGAACTAAAAACAACGGTTGATATTATAGTGAATAAATTAGATGGTTCAAATCTCTCAAAAAGTTTGATTTTTGAGCCTATTGCCCTTCAATATATGATCCATCACTTTGGCGTTGTGGATTACCCACATCTTTTACGACGTAAGATCATTTGGATACCATTTTGGTGTTTAAATGACAGGAGAGTCAGGTCCTTTAATTTATGATGCAAATCGGGTTTGAAGGGTTGTCCAAATGGACCTTAGCCTTTTAGCACTCAACTCTCAGCAAATAAAACATAAAAAAAATATGTACAATGAAGAATTTTATGGGCCTAACTCAACCTTACAAAATCGGCTTGTAAGGTGAAGATTGCCTAGGTAATATGTAGCCTAAGGCTTTGAGCCCACAACGATGTGGGGCTATCATTCACGCCCACTCACGTGTAATGTGTCTCTCTACATCCCTGTGGTACCTGCTCTGATACCATGTAGAATCCCATGAGCCTAACTCAACCTCACAAAACTGGCTTGTGAGGAGAGGATTGTCCCATATTTATGTAGTCCAAGGCCATGGATACCACAAGTGATGTGGGACTATCTATTACGCTCCCTCACGTGTAACATGTCTCTCTACATCGCCATGGTTATCATGATTAGGGCTTGGCTTTGTAAGTTTTATTTGTCTATTCTTGAAATAAAAATCATTATAATAATTTGATAAATTTTTAAATATTTTACAATTGATGATTCCACTATTAGCACCATTGACTGCCTTGAATTAGACGATGGAGAACGTTTTTTGCAATATTTCACACAAGAGATATGAAGATCATGGACCACCTATTAGACGGCTAGATGTTGATTCCACGTGGAAAACATTTCCAAAAGTTATCAGTGAATCCTTCTTGTATGATTATGTTCACTTTTGGGGATGATTGTCATGTGAAATCATTATCTTAGTGTTTGATAGGCGGCCCTGATCTCAAGAGCTATTATGGGAAAGATAGGGACAAAAAATAATGGAGTAATTCAAGGTTGTAAACAATATTTTTGGTAGAATCATTTGCTGTGGAGATCGAATTTTCAATTGCAAATACCCGTACCCTTTTGAATATGCCTATCCAATAGCTGACCCGATTATCGTATTTTGGGCCAAGCCCGGACCACACTAATTTTAACGCCTAACCTTCTTCCTTTTTTCTTAGCTTAGGATACCTTAAAAAACTCCATCCCCACTTCAATAAGATTAGCACTTTTTTTTTTTTTGATGGAATAATATTAGAGTTAATACAAAGCTTTAGTGTATAAAATGAACATTTTCCCATAGATATATGGGTACATCTCTTGGCACTGACGCTTGGCCTCCAAGCGAAACCTGAGTAAGTGTTTTGAATTAGACAATGTAGATCAATTTTCACTTTAATCTATTACATTATGGATCTTGAAATCATGAATGTACCATTAGATACTATGTTTTATATTTTACATGGTACAAATCCCAAAACGAGAGCAAGTACTTACACACGAGATTAGAGATTTCACATGACACACATGATGCTCAACCGAGAGTTTTAGAGGTTTTTATCTGGTGGCAAAAAAATAAGACTGTCTGATGGTATGTTCATAGTCTCAAGATCCATCGTGTGGAAGATTGGAGTGAGAAACAATCTCGATAGTCTGATCTGAAGCATAAAAAGGTTTCAGGATTTCAAGTGTAGGCGCCAATAGAGGTTGCATGAGTGCGAGCAGAATTACCAATGATATAGGTGATGTTTTCTTTGTTAATATCTACTATTTCAAGCAAGTTGACCGAGATTCCCACCGTTACGCAATATTGAAGTTTGTTTTTTTTTTTTTTTTTACAAACGGCAATATTGAAGTTTTACCCATGGGTGTTCTTATATTAGAAGTTTCCATTTGTTACCTTTTTACGGGTGCCTCACGTGATACGTAGTTTGCTTTGCCCACCGTTGACGAATTAGGGAACAGAAAGGAACAAATAACTGCAAATGATTTTCTCAGGTCAAAAAAAGAAAAAAAACTACAAAAGATTTTCTCTCGTGGCAAGTAGCACTATGGAAGAACATAGTGGTGCTCCTCATCTCTAACCGTATATTCCATAAACCCTTCAATCAGGCTCTTCAAATCAACCGGCCGCCGCTGATTCAATGCACCTGACCCAACAATATATCGATATAGGAAATATAAACCGTCTGATCAATCCTTGATTATTAAACAGGGGGAGCGTCTCGTTCCATTATAATAACCCAATATTCCGTCTAATAAATTACCCATCCAATGGTGTAAAATTAATTCAACAATCCAGAATCCAGATCCTTATATGCAAGCACCGTTATGCTGAACCTTCTGAGAGCCATGCGAATACCAGAGAAGGGATTGTATTGCGTGTGCAGCGTGCACAGAAACCTATCTCCTATTCCTATAAATGCGAATTCTTTTCATAACTTTCTCTGTCTACATTGAATCTCCAAAGACCGAGGAGCAAGATGGAATCACTAAAGGAGATCACAGAACCCCTCAGTAAGATTCTCTCTCTCTCTCTCTCTCTCTCTCTCTAGATCTCTCTAACCAAACCATGTTTGCAAATTTCATGCAGTCCCACAGGAAAGAAATGGTTCACCACCATCATCATCATCGTCATCATCCCTGGCCGAAGAAGCTTCATTATCAGGAAATTCAACGGTCCCCGAGAACTCTCCGATCAAACAAGTGGCGTTGACGGTGCCGATCACCGACGACCCGACGCTCCCGGTCCTCACATTTCGTATGTGGTTCCTAGGAACCTTATCATGTGTCCTGCTCTCGTTCCTCAATCAATTCTTTTGGTACCGCAAGGAGCCCCTTTCCATAACCTCGATATCCGCGCAGATCGCCGTTGTACCCCTCGGACACCTCATGGCGCGGATGATGCCGGATCGGGTGTTCTTCAGAGGCAAGAGGTGGGAGTTCACGTTGAATCCTGGACCGTTCAATATCAAAGAGCACGTCTTGATCACCATTTTTGCGAATTCCGGGGCGGGGAACGTGTATGCTATACATATCGTCAGTGCCGTGAAGCTCTTTTATAAGAAGCAGCTCACTTTTTTTGTGTCTCTGCTGGTGGTTATAACCACGCAAGTAAGATCCATTTCTTTCCACATAATAAGTGTGGTTACGATTTATATATATATAAAGAGGGTATTAATGATTTTATTTTTATTTTATATATTTTCCATGTTCGACTGGTAGGTGTTAGGGTTCGGATGGGCAGGGATATTTCGTAGGTACCTGGTGGAGCCGGCGGCGATGTGGTGGCCGTACAACCTCGTCCAGGTGTCACTTTTCAGGTATCTTTGTCATTTTTCCGATTTCTTTTCGAACATCCGGCGACTTATATTCTCTGGTAAAATATGTTTGGGAAACAAATGGGAGCCATTACTTGCAGATGGTTTAAAAGAAGAATTTTGGGAACTTGTGCCCGCTGAAATGCCATCTAAGCCGTCTGATTTGAGGGCAAAGGTCTAAGTATCTTAGGTGAAAAAGATTTGCCCCAAAAATGACCTTTATCCTATGCTTCGATGCAGTCAAAGGCCATTATGAGATTCAACAATTAATTCTGTTGGATCATTTGATAGAGGTTAAGTTTTGTATGATAGATATTTAGATGATAGTATTCAAATCAGACGGCTAAGTAATGGTTCCCGAAACAAATAGGTTGTCGTGTTTTTGGGGATCCCTCTTCTTAACCAATCGGATGGGATGATACATGTATAGGAGGTACAGCCGATAGTTTCTATGTTAAATTAATTTGAAATGTCCAGTCAGTTTGTGAATGTGCTCATTAATTAGTTTTCTGGACAGTAGCTCATAATGTTTGGCATACGAAGGCGTAAAGGAAAGACAAGGTGGACCTAGTCCAGCGTTATGGTATGAATGTGGGAAATTGACTTTGATGAAGATCCAACGGTCACTAATAGTTTTGGGTCTATAAAATTCTTTTATTACTATAAACTTATAATGCTGTAAGTAATCATGGAATTAGGATGACCATTTTTTTTCATGTTATTTACCCACGAGAGTCACGTAATTAAGAGCCCACTTGTTAGGTAGAGATTAGATTTTGACCCTCCAATTGTGATTTATTATATAATTTCACCAAAAAAAAACTAGTTTATTATAAAAAGAGTCCGGAGACTATGGTTGGAGATTTCTCTATGCCCACCATTAGGTGGGCCCTCATGTGGTGTTAATTGTGGGGATTGGGCACCACGATAGCCTAGGTAAGGTCAATCAGATCCCATTAAATATTTTTTTTCATAACTTTTTCATCGTTAAAAATCTGATCAAAGTTAGCGGAAATTAATGTACCAAAGTTTTGAGACGTTACCTTATCTTTGACTCATCAAACAGAAGGTAAAAAGTCAGAAAATATTTTTTTTTTAAAATCACATGTCTCATGATTGATCAACCCAAAACAAGATTTGTTTTGGTGTGATCATGCCATGTGGCATATGATCCGGCCATCGGGTGCATGGGTCATCCTGTGCACCCGGGCGTAAGCTTACCAAAGGCTTATAAAATATGGAAAAAATAATTTGTTTGGAAGGACGACTTTATCCCAAAAAGTGAACCTAATTGTGGGCACACCATAAAATGTGGTATCCCGTTAGAGAACATGGAATCAGCATCTGATCATCTCATGGTAGGCTCATAATGTGAAGATCAATTGAGTGAGTTTGGGACTAGAACAATCTCCATCATAATCTTGGTTTGCAAATAAAGATACCCTTTCTGAAATGAGGAACAACAAAGCTGCTCTCAACCCTAATCTTACGTACCTGAACTTCCAATACGTACCTGACCGGTGCATTCTAGCTGGTCCTCAGGCCATGTACCTATTAGCATAGTTGGTATTAGGTCCCGCCCCGAGTACCAAGGTTGGCACTTGGGTCAAACTCTCACCAAAACCTTTGGAGGAGGTGCAACTGTTGATTGTCTACCTAGAACAACAAATAAGCTAGCTTAGGTGATTAGGTTGAAATTATACTTCCATTAATTTGCTTCCACTTTTACTAATTTACATGCTCAGATGCTCATAAATAGCTGTCTACTTCCTAATGTTTGACTGTTTAGCCATTGAGAGATTGATGAGCCGTGAACGGTTTTTTTTCCTATACCAAAAGTGCTTCCCCTAACGTGCACGGCTAGCCTACCACCAAGACGAATCCCACTGCCTATCAAATGTGCGCACTTAGATATTTGGGATCCTTAAATAAAGTGTGTTTCTTTCCAGTAGTATACATACTAATCTTCGGTCAATTGTCTCACTAAACCTTAGAAAACAAATGTGATAGCTAGCCTAGCCTGGATATGCTATATTATTCCCTTGGTATTTTTGTGTTAGGTAACTGACTTGAGCACCCTTGCTTTTAGTGTCCGTGGATCAAAATGTCGAAAAACCGATACGTATCGTCCAAGTTCAAAACTGATACATATCGGACGATATATATCGGTATTGAATCGTACTAGACGATACATTCAATGTATCATTCGGGTAAATGCATATAAATGTATCGCCCGAGTAAATGCATATATATGAACGATACCCTCATTTCAATATACCGTATAGTTCAAGTATCAGACGAAATTATGATGTCCATAATACTTTTTATGATGAGTGTCATAAAAACATCATTTATTCAGGATAATTTGACTCTCAAGATTTATTTTTGTAAATTATTGGAACAAAAATAATCTCTATGGCCCGTTTCAATGATATGTTGGATTTATGTGGTAGCCTTTAATTCTTGATGGTGATGGGTCATTTTGACCTACCTTCGTTTACATCAACGAGCTAGGGATTATGACACACCAATCAAATGGTAAGCTTCTTAATTTTATGACATACATACAAAATGTCACCTAACCCTAGTAGGAGAACCACTTACCAAATACTCATATCACTTAACAAAAAGTCGTCTACATCGTGATGAGTCTTGTTTGGGGCTTAGGGTGCACGGCTCGTGTACCAGACGTACGTTTAGAGCTATGATCACTCGTGCACCTTTACGAAATTGATGGTGCCAGCCAATTGGCCCATCCAACCGTCATTAATTTGTAAGATAATTGGAGGGTATAATAGTACTTTTGATCTGTGGTCAGTTTTATTTATTTATTATTATTTGAGAAAATCTGTGATCACCTAAAGGGCTGTAATATAATTATAAACATTTTAGATCACGTGTATCACAAATTCCATATAATAAATGAAAAAGTGGCCTTGGCATAAAAAATAGTGCTATTTTCACCTACCACAGTGGGTAGGTGTGGCATGCACATAATTTCTTTGAAACAAAATTTAGTGGTGCGTAAATAGCAAAAATTGCTGTGTTCTTAAAAATAAATTATTTTATCTTTACTAGAACAGAAAAAATTAAGAAAAGTTTGCGCGCACTCAATAACTTATGAACATATTTTTTTGTTAAGTAATTCATGATTTTGATATTCAACAGCCACAATAAAATAAATTTATTATTACTTTCTCATTATTTGTGTATGGAAAGCAAAGGTTGGTTTGCAAGTAGAAACAGCGTGATGGAATTATAATTTTAACTTTCTAGGGCGTTCACCTACATTCTCAAAAAACAGCATTTTAAATAAATATTCGTATAAAACGTGTTCTTTTCAAGACATGTATAAAAAGCCGTTTTATATGGCGATACATATAAAACTCATATTTTTGTTTAAAATGTGTTTTATATGTTAGTTTTGTACTGAGTTTTAAATGAAAAAGAGCTTTAATTAAATAATAAATTTTATTTTAATATATATCTATCAATTTTTTAAATATTTTATTTCCTTTTTTCAGTACTTTCAATACAACTCCATGGGGTAGGATTGGAAAATTATATAAGAAAGATTTGATAAGGACACTGTAGGTGACTGATGTGGCGCAATATGATTGATTGTACCGACTTGTATTAATTAAATCTCACTCCATGCAGCTAATTGCATCATGCCACATCATCCATCTCCATGCATCTATGCATAAAATCTGTCCTTCATAAAACTGTCCCGTCGGGTAGGACTCATAGGTTATAGCATTATGGACGAATAGGATGATGACCCACTGACTGTCGGCAGCAATCTTGAAATGACCCTTGTCTACCCAAAGCAATGCAATTTTCCTGCATCATTTATAGCTGATGGATCAGGGCTGCAAACGGGTAGGGTCCAGATCCAACTCATGCGGGTGGGTGCGGTCCGATTGGACTGAGTTAGGCCATTATAAAGGGTATTAGTTGGATCAAGTTGGGTGGAGGACCCATAAATGAACTATGTAATAGTCTCACATCAGGTAGAGAAAAGTCGTGACCCTGGGCTATTTTTGATTGCGGATGCTACAGGTCATATGATGCATTTTGAGTGGGTATTTAAGCTCATGCCATAAATAAAATCGGGTTGAGGATTTAAGCCCAGGACCGGACAATATTATGGTATATGAGTTTGGGTCATCACAAACTAACCTGATCTGGTTATTAATTTCTAACCTGACGCAACCCGTTGGATAGAGATTTTGGACCTAAACTCAACATATTGCAGGCGGGGTTAACCCTAACCTTTGCAGCTCTATTTCTGGAAGAACATGAAGCTTATGAAAAGGCCTTACTCAAATAGAGATCTTTAACATCCATGCATGCCGTTGAAAGTCGTCTTTTGACATCCCAAAAAGTGATATGAAACCACGTTTGAGCCTGATGTGTGCCACGTGGTTTTCTGGTTATGCTTTTGGGATGTGTGCTATATGGAATTGAAAATTGGCCATCTAATGATACGCCCATGAGCTCAACATCCACCGTGGAAAAATAGGAAGAAAAACAATCTCTATTGTCGGATTCAAAACAGTCAATGGTTTTATGTATGAGTTCCCTCATTCGGTAGGTGTGAATAGAGGTACCCTATGTGTTGTCAATACCCGAGAAGGCGCAATATTTGGGATAATACTGTTGTTGCTCTTCTTATAATTAAAACCTTGTTATGAATTATGATCATTGGCTTGTTCCATCTATTTGTTGTTGTATGAGATGATGAATTTGTGATTACAGGGCATTACACGAAAAGGAAGAGCGGCCTAAAGGCGGATTAACTCGGACCCAATTCTTCCTGATAGCTTTCTTGTGCAGTTTTGCCTACTACGTATTTCCGGGTTACCTCTTCCCTATGCTAACTTCGCTTTCTTGGATATGTTGGATCTTCCCTACTAACGTCCTAGCCCAACAATTGGGCTCAGGACTCTATGGGCTTGGAATCGGGGCGATCGGCCTTGATTGGTCCTCCATTTCCTCCTACCTCGGAAGCCCACTTGCTAGCCCATGGTTCGCCACGGCGAATGTCGCAGTTGGCTTCGTAATTATCATGTATGTCATAACTCCAACGGCATATTGGCTTAACTTCTACAATGCCAAGACCTTTCCCATATTTTCCGACGGCCTCTTCACGACGAAGGGCCAAGAGTACAATATTTCAGGCATCATCAACTCCAATTTCCAACTGGACCTCGATGCGTACAAGGAAAATGGACCTCTCTATCTCAGCGCCTTCTTTGCCGTCACTTATGGTGTTGGCTTCGCTTCCTTAACCGCCACCGTCGTCCATGTCCTACTCTTCCATGGAGGGTAAGTCTTCTCAATTAACTTGCCACCTCTCTTGCTTAACGCGCTAACACCAACTCTTTGCACCATGGCACAAGTTGTAGGCCCCTTATAAGATGTTGTTTCATGGAATCAAGTGAACTTAAACCCGACCCCGGTATGATATTGTCCGATTTAGCTTCCACATGGGCTCCCCCGCTTTTTAGAACTAGGGAGTCCATATCGTACCTGGTCGGGTCTGGGTTCAAGTCACATGATCTGTGTGCACTGTTAGTAGTTTGACAAAATTAATGACACGGGTTGTAGAGAAATATGGGAGCTGAGTAAATCAGCCTTCCAAGAGAAGCAGATGGATGTGCACACGAGGCTCATGAGCAAATACAAGCAGGTCCCGGAGTGGTGGTTCCTCATCATCCTCTTTCTAAACATCGCCGCCACCATCTACGCATGCCAGTACTACAACAGCCAACTTCAATTGCCTTATTGGGGAGTCTTGCTCGCGTGTGCCATCGCCATTTTCTTCACTCTCCCAGTCGGAATCATCACCGCTACAACTAATCAGGTACTTATTCCATATATATATATATAATCATGCCAATTAATCCTATTATTGAATTTATTATCTGACAATGCGGTGATTAATTCGATCGATTTGGTGAACAAGACGCCGGGCTTGAACATCATTACGGAATATATCATCGGGTACATGTATCCGGGGCACCCGGTTGCAAACATATGCTTCAAAGTGTACGGATATATTAGTATGACACAGGCCATCACCTTCCTACAAGACTTCAAGCTTGGTCACTACATGAAGATTCCTCCCAGAACAATGTTCATGGCCCAAGTTGGTTCCTCTCCATCACCTTCATTTATTTTATTTTATTTATTTATAGCATTAGAAATTGTGCCTTGACATCTGTTGGAGTCATAGTCAAATGAATGAATGAATGAAACAACTGCTTCACAGGTGGTAGGGACTCTTATAGCAGCCTTAGTCTACTTGGGAACCGCATGGTGGCTCATGGACGTCGTCCCGAACCTTTGTGACACTGATCTTCTTCCTGCTGACAGCCCGTGGACCTGCCCTGGTGACCATGTATTCTACGATGCCTCTGTTATATGGGGACTGATTGGACCGCGCATGATCTTCGGAGATCTTGGTACCTACTCAGCTGTAAACTGGTTTTTCCTAGCCGGGGCGATCGCCCCTCTCCTCGTTTGGTTGGCCCACAAGGCTTTCCCTGACAAACAATGGATCCGTCTCATCAACATGCCCATCCTCATAGGCGCGACGGGCAATATGCCCCCAGCCACTGCAGTCAACTTCACTAGCTGGATCATTGTTGGGTTTATATCGGGTTTCGTGATTTTCCGGTACAGGCCACATTGGTGGCAGCGACACAATTACGTGCTATCGGGCGCGCTGGACGCTGGGCTGGCTTTTATGGGAGTGCTGTTGTATCTGTGTTTGGGATTGGAAGAAGTCAGTTTCAGTTGGTGGGGAAGCGAGTTGGATGGGTGCCCCTTGGCCAGTTGCCCAAGTGCCAAAGGTGTCGTCATTGACGGATGCCCAGTTTTCTGATTTCGATTTGTATCATAGTTTATTTTGAAAACTTAGATGTAGGTGTCGCGAGGGTTATGAGTCATTGATTTCGTCAAAAATGAGCCAAGGGGCTCATTCCAGACTCACCCTAGACAATGAGCCCATCTGCCTATGTCGAGATGTGCATTAATTTATATGTCTCAGGGTCTACTCACTACACAACTGACAAGACAGGGCTCATCGTTTACAATAAACCCTCGGCTCATTCATGACAAATGCATGAGCCGCCACCCTTACCACAAGTGCGGGGTGGTGACCCCCTCTTATAAAAGAGGTTTATAGTAGCCATTTAACCTCTTCTTAAGAATACTTGGTGCATTATTAGCTAAAAAATCTGCAACTTCAGTGAAACAGTTTTAAGAACACTGTATGGAAAGTTTGTAGTGATTTTTTAAAACTTCTTCAACCAGAAATTTAAGTGGGGAATGTTTAATTTGTTTTGAACTCATTGCCTCTTTTTAGGTGAGATCAGATCAGAAGCATTTTTTGTTTGATGGGAGAATCTAATGTGTTTTGAAAATATTTGAATTGGGTGGAGAGAATTCTTACCTTATTTCATCTGTGAGGGTGTAAAAAATATAATATAAAGAAGGGTAGCTATTATGTCATCTTAGGGAATATGAAAATATAATACCATTGATTGCATTGAATCATGTGCGGGAGATTGATTTTTAATTCCAATCATGCAATGGATCTTGAGACCATGGGCATATAATCAGACGGATAGATTTTGATTCCATGTGACACACATCCCCCAAAGTGAATTGATTATGACCATTTTCCCCTTCAAATCCTAAGTCAAAGTTTACACATCTGCTTAGGGTTTTAGAAGAAAAACTTTTTACACCATTTGCTATTCAAATCTTAGGTCAAAGTTTTCATCCCTATCTGAACATGGGGCATTGAAATTTTATACCATTGATAAACGTTTTTATGGGTGGATAAATACTCTTTTTACGTGAGCCGAGCCTTGGGAAAGTTGCCATAACACCTAATTACTTAGTTGGGATCACAAGGAGACCAGCTTGTTCGAAAGCACGGATGGCCGTGTCTTCTAGTGCATAGCCCTTGGTCTTCTAATGCATATCCCTTGGCCTCTCTCTCTCTCTCTCTCTCACACACACACACACACACACATATATATATATATATATAATGTTTTATTTAATTTTTAGTTTAAGCTTTGAATCTAAATGAGAAACAGTTAGGGTATCTTTGGATATAACCTGGTAAAACGTGGTAAATTATTGATTTTTTATCACGTATTCTTAACTTGCAGGAATATATAAAATATTATGTTTCTTCCCTATTCTCGATGGAAGAGGTCGTAATATGTTTTGGTATTTTGTGGTAAATAAGGCTAATACATTTGCCACCCTGAAAAGCACCCAAACAGCTGAATCTGTGATAAAACGTTTTATCATGTATTCCTTGTATCCAAACAACCCCTTAAAGTAAAAGAAATAAAAATATTTTTTAAGATAAAAGATCTGGTGCCCGTTCCCAATCTTGGATGCATGGCACTATTTTCATTCATGTGTGCCATATGATGCGAAGGATACTATATGATAATATGGTGAGCCAAAGATTGCATCGAAAGAATATCTTCATTATTTCATCGTATGATTTAAAGTGGTCAAAATTTGTTAAAATAAATGACTAAAATGGATGGTAATCATCCATTTCAATGGCATTTTAGCATCCTTGAGTCACATGATAGAGTTTTTTTGGTTACAATCTTTGACCATATCATCACTTCTGTAACTTGCTTGCATCACAAGTAACCCCTCCCAAATGTAGATGGGAAGCAGTCTTAACCATATCCAGCTCTTTGTGAAAAAGGTTTTTGGTCCTTACCTACATTAATATATATACCCGTCAATAGCATAGTCACAAAAATTGCCCATTGTTTGAAAAAATCGAGAATAATTTGCGGTTTTAAGGTCCCCGAATTATTCGCAAATCTTTCAAAACTTCTCTTGATCACAAATGCGAATAATTCCCAAACTTTTCGAAAGTTGTGACTTTCTAATATTTAAAATATATTTTTTAATTTTAAATCTTTTTATTTTCATTTTTAATTTTTCTGTCTAATTTTTTCTCTAAATATTTCTTTGTACTTTTCGAATTTTTCCGAATTTTAACCTCGCTGTATTATTACTGTACCCCAATTTGGCGTTTGGCGACTATGCTTAATAGCACTTTCCTTAAGCCATGTAGCATAAATCTTTCGGTCATCCGAGTTGTCCAAGTAACAAAACATCATGTGAATTGAAATTAGCTTAAAAGGATGCTCTATGTGACTTTAAGTTAAACCAAAAAGGATGCTCATAAGAGGACTCCAACTATTTAGGCACTTGAATATGGACCGTTGTTGGATAAGTAGTAAATGTGGGTAGTTACTAAGATTGTGGGTAGAATAATGGGTAAGTGCTAAGTGTATGGTAGTTATGTTTAAGTCTATATAAGGATCATCTTGTATGTGTTTTATGCAAGTGAATTGAATAGAAAGTTTGCTTATTCATTTATTTAGTTTCTCTTTTCTCTCATTCTATCAGTGGTATCAGAGCCAAGTTTGAGTTTCGAGAAGAGAAAAAGTGAAATTGATGGCTTCCGAAAGTTTTGTACAGCCAGCCGTTCTACGCTTTGATGGTCACTATGACCATTGGAGCATGCTCATGGAGAACTTCTTGAGGTCCAAAGAATATTAGACGGTTGTTGTTTCTGGAGTAGCAGAACGAGCAGAAGGTGTTGTGCTGACAGATGCGCAAAAGACAGAGCTCGAAGGACTGAAGTTAAAAGATCTTAAAGCAAAGAATTATCTCTTCCAAACAATTGATCGTTCAATCTTGGAAACCATTCTTTGCAAAGACACGACTAAGCATATTTGGGACTCCATGAAGAAGAAGTACCAAGGTACGGCGAGGGCTAAGAGGCAACAGCTTCAAGCACTTCGTTCGGAGTTCGAAATACTTCGAATGAAGTTAGGTGAATCAGTTACAAACTATTTTTCAAGAACGATAACAATCGTTAACAAGATGCAGATCCATGGCGACAAGACAGAGGATGTTCTCATTGTTGAGAAGATTTTTCGATCCTTAACACCAAAATTTAATTTTGTTGTCTGTGCTATAGAAGAAGCTAATAATGTTGGTTTACTATCAATTGATGAATTACAAAGTTCTTTGTTGGTTTATGAGCAAAAACTTAATCAGACGGAAAAAGAAGAACAAACATTGAAGGCCTTTTCAGAAAATCACTCTACACCTAGTAGAGCTGATAGAGGACGAGGAAGAGGCAGAGGTCGAGGTAGAGGAGGCAGATACAACAATGATCGTGAGAACCAACAACAAAATCACCATCATCAAGAAAGTCAATTTCAAGGAAGAGGCAGAGGACGTGGATGCTACTACTCAACAACTTATAGATCAAAGTCAGCAGACAAGTCAAATGTTGAATGTTTCAGATGTCACAGGTATGGCCATTATAAATCAGAATGTCAAACTGATTTGAACAAACATAGTGGAGATCAAACTAACTTTGCAGAAAAGGAAGAAGATGTGTCTCTGTTGATGCTGTGACACGTGAAGGAAGAATCTCAACAAAACATGTGGTATTTAGACACTGGTTGTAGCAATCACATGTGTGGAGAGAAGGATGCATTTTCTGACATGGATGAATCATTTCGTAGCTCTGTTAAGTTTGGTGACAACTCTACAATTTCAGTTATGGGAAAAGGAAAGGTAACAATCCAAACCAAAGAAAATTCCACCTACACTATCGCTAATATTTTTTTTGTGCCGAATTTAAAGACCAACTTGCTTAGTGTGGGTTAGTTACAAGAAAAGGGATACGAGATCTCTATAAAAAATGGAGTATGTCAGATTAAAGATGCAAAGTTGGGCTTAATTGCTCAAGTTCACATGACGGCGAATCGTATGTTCCCACTTTATCTCCATAACATCGCTCATTCGTGTTTCTCTGTAAAATTAAAAGATGAGGCATGACTATGGCATTTTCGCTATGGGCATCTGAATTTTGGCGGACTAAAAACATTACAACAAAAAAACATGGTGACGGGACTTCCTCAAATTACAGCTTCTTCGCAAGTTTGTGAAGAATGTGTTGTTAGCAAACAACACCGTACTCAATTCCCACAAGGACAATCTTGGAGAGCGAAGAAAGCATTGGAGCTCGTTCATTCCGACATTTGTGGGCCAATAACGCCACATTCTAATGGAGATTGTGATCCTACCATTTTTGAAGTGGCTGTTAAAGAACTAAAATGGAGAAAGGCTATGGATGCTGAAATTATAGCCATTGAACGAAATGATACATGGGAGTTATGTGATCTTTCAAAAGGGCAGAAGACAATTGGTGTAAAGTGGGTTTACAAGACAAAGTTGAGAGAAAATGGTGAAGTTGACAAGCACAAGGCACGCCTGATAGCTAAGGGCTACAAGCAGAAGTTTGGTGTTGATTATAAAGAAGTCTTTGCTCCGGTTGCAAGGCATGATACAATCAGAGTGGTGATTGCTATGGCAGCTCAAAATTCATGGCCTATCTTCCAGTTGGACGTGAAATCAGCATTCCTCCACGGAGATTTGAAAGAAGAGGTATTTATCGATCAACCTCCTGGTTATGTAAAAGTTGGCAATGAGCATAAAGTGTATAAGTTAAAGAAAGCTCTATATGGATTAAAACAAGCTCCACGGGCTTGGTATAATCGTATAGAAACCTATTTTTTGAAGGAAGGATTTCAAAAATGTCCTTACGAACATACACTTTTTATAAAGATTGAAGATGAGGGGAAAATGCTTATTGTCTGCTTATATGTAGATGATTTAATCTACACTAGAAATAATACAGTCATGTTTGGTAGTTTTAAGAAATCCATGATAGCTGAATTTGAGATGTCTGATCTTGGCATGATGCATTACTTTCTCGGCATTGAAGTGGTGCAATCTTTTACTGAAATTTTTATTTCTCAAAAGAAGTATGTGCAAGAAATCTTGGACAGGTTTCAGATGAAGGATTGCAATCCTGTAAATACTCCATCTGAATTTGGTATGAAGCTAAACAAAGATAATGGAGGAAAGAAGGATGACGACACTCTTTACAAACAAATAGTGGGGAGTTTAATGTATTTGACGGTAACAAGACCTGATATAATGTATGTTGTAAGTGTGATTAGCAGGTACATGAAATGTCCTATAGAGATTCATCTCTTGACTGTAAAACGAATTTTCCGATACTTGCGAGGTACTAAGGAATTTGGCTCGTTCTACAAAAATAGAGACCAGTCAGATCTGTTTGGTTTCACAGATAGCGATTATGCAGGAGATTTAGATGATCGAAAAAGCACATCTGGATATGTTTTCAAGATGGGGGCAGAAGCTGTTTCATGGTCATCAAAGAAGCAATCTATTATCACATTATCATCCACTGAAGCTGAATTTGTTGCTGCAACAGCTTGTGCTTGTCAAGCTATTTGGCTAAAGAAAATCCTTAAAGAGCTGCATTTCAAGGAGGATCGACCTACTCAGATTTATTGTGACAACAATTCAGCAATAAAGCTTTCAAAAAACCCAATTTTACATGGTCGAAGCAAACATATAGATGTGAAATATCATTTCTTGAGGGATCTCACAAATCATGGAGTCATTAATCTTATTTACTGCAGAAGTGAAGACCAGATCGCTGATATTCTAACCAAACCTCTCAAGCTTCCTGCATTTCAGAAGCTCAAGAAGCTACTCGGTGTTTGTACTTCAAATGTTTAGTTTCAAAGTTTAACTCTTATTAAACTAGATGTTATGTTTGGAACATCAGTTTAAGGGAGGGATTATTGGATAAGTGGCAAATATGGGTAGTTACTAAAATTGTGGGTAGAATAGTGGGTAAGTGCTAAGTGTATGATAATTATGTTTAAGTCTATATAAGAATCATCTTGTATGTGTTTTATGCAAGTAAATTGAATAGAAAGTTTGCTTCTTCATTTATTTAGTTTTTCTTTTTTCTCCTTCTATCAACCGTTGCTCATATTTAATGAAGTGGCCGGATTGCCTACTATTATTATGGGTATGTTTTTTGAGACTGAGTAAAATTCAATTGATGCCCAACAATTTGAACGGTGTGAATTGTAAAAAATACGTCACATGTGGCTTAAAAGGATGGTAGCCAATCCTATTTCTCTAAACTTTCCTTTAAAATGCTGCTGGTTTTTTTAAGGTAGCTTTTTGGCACCCACCAAAATTCTAAAAATACCTGCCTGCCCCGACCTTGATAGGTGGTGCTTTTAGAGCTTTGGTTGGTGCAAATAGAGGTACTCTTTTTTATTTGTATCATCCATTTTGGATACTCAATAATCTGTGCCCCTATCTGTCAAATCATCCACAGAAAGTGCTAGGTAGGTGCTTTTAGAGTTTTCTTTGGTCCCCTTCCGGTAATATGGATAGGATTGGATCTTTGTCTCGATCTGTTGTGGGTGAAACTTGGTCGATTCATGAGCTTGAGTCACTAATCATCCCTGCCTATGCTCCGAATGTGGGAGGGAAGAAATGCGCATTTGTCTCATTCATCACATTTAGTATGTCTGCTGTGACTGAAATGGAGGCCATACTACAATTGTAAAATTTTACGGGCCTAATTTAACCTTACAAAATCAGCTTGTAAAGTGAGGATTGCTCATGTTTATATATTAGCCCAAGGCATAGGGTCGCCTTTGAAGCTTTTGTACAAGCTTGTAATGGAGGACATGATCCCGCTCGTAAAGGCAATGAAGTAATCCTCTTCGCAGATAGAGGTCCCCTTTTTTTAATTGTATCATCCATTCTTGGTGCCTAATATCGTGAAGACACAACATTTGTAGTTTATTACTTGCTTTTGAGTTGCTATTAGTGCAAACTCATGCATGATTTTATATTTCATTTTTAAAATTTTTAATTTTTCTTTAAAAATTCATTGAAATTCTTTAATAAAAAGGAGAAAGTATAATTAGCAAAGAGCTCACTCTGACCCTACTGGGAAAAAAATACAAAAGATGTGGGGCTAGGCAATAGCAGTTGAACGAAAAGAGATGACACTCTGGTCCCCAAGGACCCAGGATGTTGTTCAGGTCAGCTGTAGAATCCACATGACATTTCTGCTCACCAATTTACAGAGCCACCAGAGCTTTGTCCTGTGGCACAATTTTAGGTTGAAAATATTGCAACCCCAAGGTTGCAGATTCGAGCCCCACATACGGATCAAAAAGAAAAAAAAAAATTCAATGCCGGCATGTTAAATAGTTAAAGAGCCTAAAATTCACATCAATCAAACAATGTTAGCCATCAAATCAATACAACCTGCATCAACCTCTAAATGAACACTTGAAGCAAATAAGAGAAGGGACCGACCCTCCTGACCATCGTTTAAATACCATCATTTAAACACCATTTATTGGCTTATGATCCTGGAAATCTATGTTTATCATGAAAAACATAAAAATAAAAATGTTGGAAATCCATACTGTTGAAGTGATATTTAATGAATTGAAAGGCTATGGGTTAAAAAATCACACTTTTTGGGAGATTCAAACCATCCCATTTATGCACTTTAATACCAACAGTTGTTCTTAATTTTGATGGCTGATATTAAAGTTTACCGATCGGAGGGTTTACATCCACTTAGAAGCATGATGCTTTGGCTGGGGCATGTTCCAACGATGGATTGTCACATGGGAAATTTAGATTGATCATAGATGTGTGCCACATGGCACAATTATAAATCACACTTCAATGGTGTGAGATAAAGAGTGACATGTTAGTGGTGTATGATCATTTAAACATCATTTGGCGTTTAAATGTAGGTCAGGAGCCATTACCCCATAAAAGAACCACTGTTATTGCATCAATCATATGGTTAAGATTTTTGGTATTATGATATGGAATAAGCATCCGTATAGTTTAATATAGTCATATATAATATGGTTAAGATTTTTGAACACTAAGTTTTGTCCTACATGTAAGAGCATCTCTAATCTATCAACAATGATGCCTTGTTCAACCTATTTAATGCTGTGATTATAAAATGGTTAATAGTAATCAAGGATCAAAATGTTGGATTTCGTTTCGGTTTCAGTGGGGACTGAAACCGAAATCCGAAATTTCGGCCAAAATTTTCATGCCTATACAAAAAACCCCGAAATTCTGTGTTATCGTTTCGGTTTCAGTGGGGACCGAAACCGAAACATTTCGGCCTAAATTTTGAACCATGATTGTAATTAAAGCGTGCTAGTGCAACGAAAACGAAACACTACCTACCTATGGGCTATGCGCAGGGCAGATTGACACAGATCCAGTTCTTCTTGATCACCTTCTTGGGCAGTTTGGCGTACTAGTTAAGTTCAAGATAGCTGTTGAATCTTCTCCACTTTCTGTTCTAGCTAAAACAATTAGGCTCGGGACTCCACGGGCTTGGCGTCAGAGCCATCGGTTTTGACTCATCCTCCATTTCCTCCTACCTCGGAAGCTCGCTAGCCATCACCTTTCCCATATTTTCTTGACAGCCACTTCATGACTACGAAAGTACTATTCTTCAATAGCATCAACTCCAATTTCCACCTCCACCTCCTACAAAAAGAATGGAGCCGCCCTCTAACTTAGCACCTTCTTCGCCTTCACTAACAGGCTTGGCTTTGCTTTCCTAACCACCATCATTGTAATCGTCGTCCTCTTCCATGGAAGGCAAGTACATGCAGCATGTGCTTCATCCAAAACTGTGCCCTGTAATATGCAAACCGAATTAAATAAAAAGAAATATATTTGGACTTGTATTTTGTCACTGCTGGTGTTGGTAATCTCAGAGTTCTGACCCAAGTTTAGGGTGAAGCCAGAAAACCTACTGAAATAAAATTGATTCCAATAGGGAACGGGGCAGATGGCCTGGGCCTAAGGTGCCAACAAACCTAACCTGTTGAGCTCCTGGGCGAAGGTGCCATAAGCAGGTCCTGATGCCAGATAATTTAGAACAGGCAGGGCTAGCCAACTTGTTGGCATCCTTCTAGCAGCCCCACTCCAAGAATGAATAACAGTGGAGTTCGCACCATAGGACAAATCAGCAGCTCCCTCATAGTCATCGAATCAACTTACCAAACTCAGTTGAAATTAGAAAAAAAAAATAATAGACCAACAAAATTACTCACATGGGTATAGAGAAATATCAAAGCTGAGCAGATTAGTATTCACACAAAGCTCATGAGCAATATAAGCAGGTCCCAGACTGGTGGTTAATGATCGTCTATGTCCTGAACATCGCTGCCGCCATCTTTGCATGCTAAAACAAGCAACTTCAATTGCCATATTGGGGAGGGGGGGTCCTGCTGACATGCGCCATTCGAATCCTCACGGTTACAAAAAACAAGGTACTTTTTCCATATATTTCAAATATGAAAATTAAGATGATTTTTTTTTTTTTTTTATATTTTTCATTGAACGTATAATCTGACCATATAGTGCTTCTATTCGATGAATTAGAATCCAGTATTGAATGTCATTAGGTACAGGTATGCAGATATCAGTATTAAACAGGTCATAAAGTTTATACATGACTTTTTTTTTAAGCTTGGTTATTTTTTCTGGTTTTTGTTTCAATTTAACGATTGGAGAATGTGGTTTATTCTAGCATTTGACCAAGAGCATACTAATGGGATTTTCAGGAATACCGTATTCCTGCCTTTATAGTCGTTGGCTCCATGTATTATTATTTTTTTTGATCGGTAAGATAATCCATTAAAAAACCAGCGAGGAGCTGGGAGCTATACAAGGACAAATAGGACCAAACCAAAAAACGACAAAAAGGAAAGAAAAAAAAAACCGAAAGGGGAGAACCAACCCCCCCCCCCCCCCCCAAAAAAAAGCAGCCGCTAGAGAGGGCAACCCTCTGGGCCAGCCTCCACATCAAGGGCAGAGGGCACCCACAAATACATCAGGTCTCTGATTGATTTCAGAATCCCCCCCCCCCGTAGGCCGACGACTGGGGTTAAAAATTCGGGCATTCCTCTCAAGCCAAATGCCCCATAGCGTAGCGAAGGTAGCCACCCGCCAAAAGGAGCCCACCATTCCTTCGAAGAGGGGGCCTTGCCACGAAGTCACGAGTAGCTGAATACTCTCCAGCATCACCTACAACAGCTCAAAGGATATTAGAATGGTACCCCAAATCTCGGAAGCCACCTGACAGTGCAGGAAAAGATGGGGGATGGACTCCTCCTGCCCCAAGCACATTGGGCACCTGTTATGCAGCACCTTCCCTCGAACAATAAGCTGGTCGATGGTAAGAACCCTCCCCCGAATTACCATCCAGCAGAAAAATCTGATTTTAGGGGGGATGGGCGCTGACAAGATAAAGGACCACTCTATCCTGATCATCGGTCTAGCAGACAACAAATTATAGAAAGATCGAATCGAGAAGTTCCCATCTTCCTTACCCAGCCACGACCGCCTATCACTCCGTTGCAAGTTTCTAGTCGACTCAGAAATGATCCGAAGAAGGGAGAGGAAAGATTCCATCTCCTCGTCATTAAGCCCTCTCCTAGTGGCCAGGTCCCAAGAGGTAGGCCTCCCATCCTGACAGCAGGCCTCGTCCACCGAGATATTGGGATCCGTCATGAGCCTGTAAATATCGGGAAACATAGATTTTAAAGGATAAAATCCAGCCCAAGGATCCTCCCATAAACGAAGGCGCAATCCATCTCCCTAGCTAAAGCGAACCCATTTGAAGAAACTCGCCCCGATCCTAGATATTCCTTTCCACCAAGCTGAAGTCCTTCTAGAAGTCGATATGTTCACCCCCCATCGCCCCCACATCCCACCATACTTTTCAACAAGCACCGAAGTCCACAAATTGGATCTCTCCTCCTCCATGCCTAACCTCCATAGCCATTTGCCAAGCAACGCAATGTTAGTGAGCTGAAGGTTGCGAATACCAAGCCCACCAAAGCATCTCAGGAGCTGACAGATCTCCTAGCTAACCAGGTGGTATTTCTTCTCCAATCCAGCCCCTTCCCAAAGAAAATCACGCTGAATCTTTTCCAATCTATGAACCACTTCCATCGAGCATAGGAAGATGGACATAAAGAAAATCAGGAGATTAGTAAGGACTGACTTAACCAGAACCAGCCGACCCCCACTACTTAGCATCTTTCCTTTCCATGACGCCAACCTACTCTCGAAGAGGCGAACAACCGGGTCCCACGCATGAGCATTCGGTTTAGATAGACCGAGGGGGAGCCCTAGGTAGGTAGCTGGGAAAGATTCATAACCACATTCAGCTTCTCTAGCCAGAGCCTCTCCCTCCATCCCGTCAATACCCACTCCAAACACCTTGGATTTAGAGAGATTAACCCGCTGCCTAGAAGTCGCCTCGTACACCGCTAACACCTTAGGCAGAGCCTGGATCTAGGGTGAGATCGCCTTGCAAAAGAGGATGGTATCGTCCGCATACTGGAAATGTGATAGCTAGTTGTCACCCCTAGAAATCGGGACACCGGAAATAAAGCTAGCAAGACGAGCTTGGTTGACCAGACCTCCCAGTCCATCCCCCACCATGTTAAAAAGGAAAGGGGAAAGCGGGTCTCCCTGTCGAAGCCCCCTAGAACTCTTGAAATACCCCGCAGAGGAGCCATTGACCAACACAGAGAACCAGGGAGTGGAAAAACAAGCCACCATCCACCTCCTCCACCGATCTCCAAACCCCAATCGGCGCAGCATATACTCCACGAAACCCTAATTAACCCGGTCATACGCCTTCTCCATATCAATTTTCCACATCACTATCGGGAAATGATCGTGGTGAGCGGAATGGATAGCCTCCTGGGCCACCACGAAGGTATCAACTAGCTACCTGTTGCAGACGAAAGCCCCTTGGTTATGGGAAATCAGCTTCCCCATCAACGGCTTGAGCCGATTCGCAAGAACCTTGGAGAGGATCTTAAAAAGGCAGTTTAGCAGGCTGATAGGACGAAAGTCCTTGATATCGTCGACCCCCTCTTTCTTAGAGACGAGCACAATGACAGTAGAATTGAGACTCCTCCCGATAGAGGTACCGTCATGGAACTCTCGGAAGAAATCCATAATCCCATCCTTAAGAGTAGACCAGAAGCACCAGAAGAATTCCATCGTAAATCCATCGGGGTCTGGCGACTTGTTTTTCCCACCAAACCTGATCGCGTCCCAAACCTCCTCTTCCCTGAATTGACCCTCAATATCAACTGCCTCCTCCAGGACCAAAAATGGGAACGGAACCCCATCCAACTGAGGTCTAACCCAGCCCTCCTCCTGGTATAAGTCCCTGTAAAACTGAACCACCTTCGATCTGATTTGCTCCTGCTCCCCATATACGACTTCGTCCATACTGATCTTACTCATGAAATTGTTTTTCCTCCTCGCATTGGCTATGGCGTGGAAAAATTTTGTGTTATTATCGCTCGCCTGAAGCCAGTGGACCTTCGACTTTTGTTTCCAGCTGGTTTCTTCTTGGAGGCATCGATCACTAAACTCCATTTTAAGCTGAAGTCGCTCTTCACTCTCGGTTGGAGATAGATTCCTCACTTCTTCAATCTGGTCCAAAACAGTAAGCCGACCCAAACACTTTTCCTTCCAGATGTGAACCATGCCAAAAGACTCTCTGTTCCACACCTTGATCTGCCCCTTAACGTGATTCAACCTCGAGACCAACTTAAACGCAGCCGATCCCTGAGGGTTACACTCCGACCACCAAACGGGAACCAGGTTCTTAAAATCCGCCCTCAGAAGCCACATATTTTCAAAACGAAAGGGGGATGGGCCTCTACCCACAGAATCGCATTAGAGAACAAGGGACCTATGATCCGAGATCGCTCTAGCAAAACCATGAAGTGTCGTATTTAGAAATAGGCCTAGCCATTTGGAATCCACCATAAACTTGTCAATCCGACTAAAGACCGGTGAGCCCTGAAGATTGGACCAAGAGAATCGAGCACCCATTAACGGGAAATCAAAGAGAGCCCAGTCTTGAACAAAGGAATTAATATCCGCCATAGATGCACGATCGGGTGGCCCACCCGATTTCTCATGAGGAAAGCGCACGCATTGAAATCCCCCCCACACACAGGGGACCTCCCAGTGACTAGCAATCGCAGCCAACTCAAACCAAAACTCCTCCTTACGGAGGTAAGAGGATGGGCCATAAACCCCAATAAACGCCCACCTTTTGCCATTATCCTTATTTTCCAAAACCGCCGAGGCCGAGAACAAACCCACTTCCTCATCCACTTTATTGAACATCATCAAGTCCCACGCCACTAGGATGCCACCCGAGGCCCCTTCGGAATCCACGCCAATCCAATCCCAACGGTTACCCCCCAACACCGAAGAAACTTTGCTCGAATCACATTGGCCCCATTTGGTCTCTTGCAGAGTAATTACCGCAGGCTTGTGAGTGACAATGATTTCCTTCACTCCCGCCCATTTTTTTGGGTTGCATGCACCCCTACCATTCCAAGAAAACAACCTCATAAGAACCAGATAAAGATCTGCCTACGTAGAAAGGGGACCCTAATGATCACCCCCTCCCTTCCTGTCAGAGATATCCCAGGCCAGTCTTGCAAGCTCTCGCGATATGGAGTGATTGCCCTTAGTGACCATTCGCTTTTTTGAAAGAGCGAAGCCGAACTGAACGCCTCTCACAAGGACTCATCAGAGCCGTTGAACGACATCCCAAGATCCCTTCCGAACGTGATAACATCATCAATCTCATCGCTGTTAGATTAGCATGGGGAACAATCTTCAAATCCCGAATTGACCGCTAAAAACGAGCACTCCACCCATCGGCCTTCCTCATTTCGTTGAAGCAATCTGAGAGGACGAGGGCCACTAGTTGTGGAGGATTCCTCAGATGAGCACAAAGAATCATCAGAGGAGTTGTCGGATACCCTAGGAGCCGGTAGAGGTGCATTCTGGATCGCTGGTCGAGTCTGAGAGGTCACCAATCTCGTATCGGCCTGGGCCAAGGATAGGGAAGGCAAAATCACTTGTTTTAGGCCCACCATAGAAAGGCCCAATTGGTCAAGAGGAGCAGCTTGAAGTCCCCCTACTAAGTCCACTGAGACATATTGTACCAGGTCCCGCAAGGAGTAAATTCGGGTCCGAACCAATCCACTCAAACCCCATAGCCCCGCTGCAAAATTGACGTCCATACCAAGGAGTACTGATGCGGGACGATAACCCTAAAATGCGTGATTATGATGTTATGCGATTTTACCGAAATTAAATAAAATTAAATCAAGCTTAATCTCAAAACTATCTTAAATACCTTAGGGTTCAGAGAATTCAAGTTGGTAGATCACGCGAGATCCAGTTAGGGTCCAGTCCGATGCACAAGTACTATTAGATTTGAAGCGAGATCAGCCTAGAGATAGAACTCTAGCTTTTTCCAGGCTTGGGCGTTCGTCTTCGATCCAATGTAGATTCACAGGCTTTAACTAGGGCTTTGGAAATAGGTGTATGGTTTGTAATTGACTTATGGTTTGATTTATGGCTTAGAAAAGGGTTTTGGATTCTGTTTGATTTAGGGTTCAAAAGGGGTTTAGGATTTTGGGATCGAAATCAATAGATTGAGATTTAGAAATTTAAATCAACACAGAGAAAGGCTAAGAAAACAGAGATAGATAATAGAGAAGATAACAAAGATTACTTTTGGGAATCACTCCCTTGGCCTCACAACAAACCCATCTCAGGTAAAGAATATTCAAGCATAAAAATATTCAAAATATTCAATAACTAATTAAAAAGTCTTTACAAGCCTCAATATATAGGCCACCAATAATTAAAATTCATAATAAAGAGTTCTAATACTAATAAAACACTAAAAAAGAAAGTTTTCGCAACAAAAAACTCAAAATTAGAAGTCTCGTCACGACGCCCATGGACATCCGTAGTGCCCCACGAACGCCCATGACCTACGGACAGTGAGGGGGCAAAATCACGGACGTCCGTCACTATTCATCACGAACGTCCATCACTGTTCATGTGAACAGTAATTTTTTTTTTTTTTTTTTTTTTTTCCTGAAGTTGAAAATTTGTTGCGGTTCAACTTCAATGCTCTCGATCTTGACGTTCTTCGTCATTCTCCTCCACTCACAATGTTTCATCACCGATGAAACACGCATGTTGTACTCGGGCTCGGGCTCCCTCTCCTCTTCTTTCGACGCCGATAGAAACGATGTGGTCCGAATCCAATGTCCATGTATGTGGCGTCCCCGTCAAGTACGTTGCCACGCGTCCATCTTACATGCATCGGGGGCTCTAAACCACTCACCGTGTCCAAAACCATGGGCCACCCAATACCACAATCGTCAGAGGTTTGCCCCAGTCTTCCACGTGTCAACGCACCAGCCTTCTTGCCATCACACATCACAGAGGACGCGAGCTGACAAACCGTAAGAACCCTTTCAATATTTCTAGAAGACTGATCGGTGGATGACAAAAGGGAACGACGTGTCGCCTCCCAGACCATTGGGTTGACCGGCCTAGCCCTTCCCACTTGAGGAGTACAAACATCCCCCGTACAATAGCCAAATGGAGAGGAAGGGCCCATATTAACCACTGGGTGACAGTGTTCTCCTACGGTTTGGAATTCCATTGTAGAGGGTAACGACGTCGATAGCCACTCCGGGGAGAGATCGGACGGTTTAGGATCCTCCACCACATCTCCAGGTCCATTTCTCAGCCAGGTAGGTTGCTCCACCCCCAGCCACCCCTCCTCTGCCAAGCCCGCCACGAACTCCCCTTCCTCAACCTTCCCACAGAGATTGGCAGCCAAAAGATGACCACCCAGGGCTCCTCCATCTCTTGTCGTCGAGGTTGACCGCCACTGAAGCGTCGCATCCGCGCCCGAGCTCTCCTCTGAGCCTTGCCCCATCGACACCAAGGGAACATAAACCTTGTCCCCGATTGGGTAACTATCCGGTGAGATTTTTGTTGCGGCAGTCAAGAATACGTCTTCGCCGAAATGCCATGAGTCCGAGGATTCACAGTTAGGTTGTTGGGCGATGACCATCCGCTCCACCACCTCCATATCTACAAAGATTCGGAATTCCTTGCCGCCAAGGTCGACGACAAAACACCTAGGAATGTCCTCCCACCTCTCAGTGGCCACCAAGATCCGGGCATATCTAGTTTCCCATAGGTCGAGAGTACTCCGATCCGTCCCGATGTAATGACCACATTTATCCCCAATATCCCTCAGGACCACCGGAGTCCAAGTGTGGAGGGGGATGCCTCATAATCGCAGCCAGACACTGCCATTCCACCTATGTATACCCAGATTCCCAACCACTCTCTCCCACCTGTCGCACCGCACCGGCAGACCATCGACAAAGAAAGATTTGGTTTTGCACAACTCCGATGCCGATTCTTCTTGTTTGCATCTTAGCAGAAATTTAGTATCCGAGATTGCCGAGATGGACAGCTGATGTGGGACGGGAACCCTAAAATGCGTGAATATGATTTTTAATGCGATTTGCCGAAATTAAATAAAATTAATTCAAGAGTAATCTCAAAACTATCACGATACCTTCGGGTTCATAGAATTTCGGTATGTAAATCACGCGAGATTTGAATAGGGTGTCCAATCCGATGCGCAAGTCCCGTTAGATTTGAGACGGGATCGGGCCTAGAGATAGGACTCTAGCTTTTCCAGGCTTAGGTGCTTGTCTTCGATCTGATGTAGATTCACGGTTCGAACCAGGGTTGCGGAATTAGATTATGGGTTTGTAATAGGTTTTGGTTTTGTAACAGGTTTATGGTTTTCGGATCGGTTTATGGTTTGGAAAAGGGTGTTGGCTATGTTTGATTTAGGGTTTCAAGAGGGTTTAGGTTTTGGGAAAGCAAGGAAACAATTAGGCTATGGTTTTAGAAAGCAATCACAGATCGAGAAACAACAGATAGAATATAGAAGATAACAATGACTTTTGAGAATCACTCCCTTGGCCTCACACCAAACCCATCTCAGGCAAAGATTACTCAAGCAAGAATGCATTCAAATAATCAATCAACTAAATAAGAAGTGTTTACAAGCCTCTATATATAGGCCACCAATAATTAATTCGAAATAGAAAATAGTCCTAATAGAAATAAAACTAAAAAGGCAGTTTTCGCATAGAAAATAAAATCCCTGTTTGAAATCGTCGGTGCCGAAACTATAACAATACGTTGTTGTCACGACGTCTCTGGCATGTCATGGCTATTGTTGTGCGGCCGCATGTCGTCATGCCATTGTTGTGGCGGCGTGCTGCGGCGCATTTCTTTGTGTCCCTCTTTCTCCTTTCTCTTCCGGGCTTCCTTTACGCTTCTTCCAACGCCGGTAAACTAATGTGGTCCGAATCCAATGTCCATGTATTTGGTGTCCCCGTCAACAGCCCCTCAAGTGCACCCCATCTCTGATATGCCCATTTGTAAATATTTGTTATATGTAATGATCCTTTGAAAATACTCATCACCACCCAAAAGCAGGGTAAGTTACAAGCCAGGGAGGATAGCTGAGGGTATGAGATAACCAAAGGGCCATGGTCCCCAGTGTCCATAGCCCTTTCTTCTCCAAGGGGATCACCGCTAACCGGATGCACAAAGGAGAGTCCACTTTGGAGACACTGGGAGACACCCCTGGAGAGGCCCACCTTTACGGGAGTCGATGATTGTCCCTGGTGCCTCTCCATTGACTCTTTTCTTGGCTGGCCCATGCTTGTGCTCCACCCTTTGCTGAAACGTTTACCCGCAATAGACCACCCCTGATTAACATCCCTAACCTAGCCTTCATTAAGAAACACTTGGCCCTTATTACCTACCGACGAGAAAGAGTCGACGGTTGCTTTAACTGCTATGCCCGTGACTCTGGTGGAGGTGCATCCATAACGATGGCAGATGGACCTTCTTCTAAAATTAACATTCCGGCAGGATGAGCATATCCAATCCCCTGCCCTAAGTACCAACGCCGGCACAAACATTCTCTTGCCAAAAGGGGGAAAGTAGGTGGATCACCTGGTTGATTAACTTACTAACTGCCAGGAGTCTTGAAGCAGCTTTCTGATGCTCAGAACTTACAATCGGCTCCATGTATTATTAAATCTACAAAGCCGTCAAAGAATATTCCAACGCTTTAAAGCAGGAATACAGTATCCCTGAATACCATGCTCTTCAACCAATGGTAATTTATAGTAAACCTGCACAAAATGATGAGGCAGTATGCAAAATAAATTATTGATGTTTTATCATTGGTCATGGTTACAATGTAGAAGGAAAGGTGATCTGGGAGTTTCTCAATTATTGGAACCAAGCACCTGACCTATTTTCAGATCAGAATAAAAAATTCAAAATTACAGGCCCAACACATCTTTAAAGACAACAAAAATCTCTCTAACAACGATCAGTAATCACACAAACATATAAAAGTTACAGATAAACAGAGACGGGAGCATAGAAGAATGATGGGAGAAAACGGCATACCCAATTCCGAGATCCTAATGTCCGTGCTAAAAGACAAGCAGAGGCGAGCAACTGAACTTTACGGCTCATTTCCCATGACCAATGAAATGCAATAAGACAATCCTTCCGTCCTCCTGGAAAGATTGTACCATGCCTCAAGATTCCCCACCCATCTTCTTTCTGATAGGCAGCACATGGACCTGCTGAGGTGACCATGTATTCTATGATGCCACTCTCATATATGGACTGATTGGTCTCCAAATGATCTTTGGAGATCTTGGCTCCTACTCCTAGTCAGCTGTTAAGGCGGTGTTTGGCATTGCTCTTTGGAAGAGTAGAAAAGAGCAGATGTTGCTCTTTGGAAGAGTAGAAAAGAGCAGATGTTGCTCTTTGTTGTTGCAAATGATATGGGGAGAGAGAGAAGGGTTCGAGGAAGAAAGAAGGGGAGGCTGCTCTTTGAAACATGAAAAATACCCCTCTTTAAAAGAGCATAAAACATCATGCTCTTTTAAAGTGGGCTGTTTTTCCAATTTCAAAGAGCAGCCTCCCTTCTATCTTCTTCCAATCCTTCTCTCTCCCAGATTTCTTTGCAATAACAAAGAGCAGCTGCTGAGCAATGCCAAACACAGCCTAATGGTTCTTTCTAGCTGGGGTAATCGTCCCTCACCTTGTCTCGATTCCCCACAAGCCTTCCTAGACAAATAATGGATGAGAATTTTGATGGGACAGGTCCATTATTTGTCATTTAGGCCCCGAGGAAGTTCGCTGCCTAGGCCGCTCTTCATGTATTTGACAACTATGACCAGATTTAGGCTGTGTTTTTCAGCACGAGATTAGTAGCCGTGGCACAATAACATGCTGTCCGGTGTGCTGGATGCCGACCTAGCTTTCATGGGAGTGCTGTTGTATCTGTGTTAGGGTTGGAGAGCATCATCTTCAATTTGTGGGGAAGCAATTTGGATGCCTCTTGGCTACCTGCCCGAGTGCGAAATGAGTCACCGTTGATGGATGCCCAACTTTCCGATTTCAAATTGCAACATAGTCTACTACGAAAACTTAATTATATATAAGTTAGTGACAGGGATATCGACCCATACAAAGTGCATAGGAGGCGGAAGAAAAGATTCAAAGCATCTCAGCCTCCTGCAACACTTTGGATAGGCGATTGAAGACCCATGTGCCCGTGCGCGCAACATGAGAAGTCCCAACCATGCGAAGATGCGCATATGGGGAGGAAAGGAAGAAGATCAGAAGCCCAAGAAGAGAAGGTCACTGTCGGCCATGAAAGAAGGTCACGGTCGACCATGAATGAACAACACTATTCTTGCCAGAGAACTTATCGACTGCACCTCACAGTTGATTGTGATAATTTAGCGGTCGACCGTGCTGAAGGTCACGGATGACCGTGAACTAACTTACGTTCACGAACAGGTTTTTAAGTCGCAAAATTTCCTTTTTTTCGTTTAGTTTCATGGTATACTTAGGGATATTGTAGTCTAGGTAATTTAGACTTAGTTTGGGGTTTTATTAAGGCTATATATAGAGTTGTAAAGACAAGAAGGATTGATGCTTGATTATTGAATATTGAGTGAAAGTTCTTCAAAGCTTTTTGAAGAGTGAAATTTTTTCCCGTGAGGGTTTGGTGCAAAGCCAATACATCTTCTATTTTTCTGTTTTCTAATTCTATACTGGTGCAAGGTATTTGAGTTGTTAATTTTGATCTTAAATTTTGAATTTCAATCTTGTTTGAATCCTAGTTGCTAGAAATTCAATTTAATCCTAGAAAATCCCGTTATTTTGAAAACCCATACTGTACTAACCCTTTTCCCCTTCCAATAACCTTTTTTTAATAAGTAAGCTGGACTCGAACCTGTGACCTTACAGGTCGCAATAATTTTTTTCAATAAGGTACAGTTTGCAATATTGTCAACCTTCCATTGTGCTGTAGGCCCAAGCCCAATCCAAAACTCTTTTGAATCTCATATTAAGTACAGGAAATTAGGGTTTGATCTTTTCTATACCTATAATTTCTTTTAAAACCCTAGAATGGAACAAAAAGACACCATCATCCATTGTTTGACGCCATAGGCTAGAGAAAAATCAAGTTCTACCTTGAGAACCTGCGCTTATGAAATTGTAGGGACTATCGTGCCGGATTAAACACTATATTGAACCTTGATTACCTAAATTAAATTCCGCAATAATTTTATGCCAGTTGGTAGTCAATTTATTATTTATGTTCATTAATTCAATTAATTTCTGCAAAATTGCATAATTAGGATTTTAGTGTTTGGTCCTGAGTCAGTTTGATTTCATCAAGTCAAGTTTATTTCCAGCAGAATAGTGGTAAGAGTACACTATGAAAAGTTTGTGATGAATCTCAAATACGACTTCCATCAGAACTTTCCACGAGGAATAACTGGTTTGAACTCCTTGCCTAATTTTGGATGAGAAGAGAAGCGGCTATCCTGAAAGAACTTTTACCATATTTTGGCAAGGGAAATATGAAAATAAATAATATAAAGAAAATGACTTGAAAAGTTAGATAAATCTAAATTGGAGAAATTCATATATGTATTTATCTTTCTAAATTTTTTTCAGTATCACAACCGACATCAACACCCTTTTTTCTTATGAATATTGGATTCTACTGAAAAAATAGAGTACAAGAAATAAAATGTAGGAAGAATCAAAATAAACTTACAAAAGGGACAGAGGATCTCTGATGGTTGGCATCTCTGTCAAGATCATTCCACTAACTCATTTTCCTCTCTTAGTTTAATGAGAAAACGCATTCAAATCTTTTCATAGTTAAACAACTTCGTCTACTCTACATCAATCTCCACTGACTGCGACTCTTATCCTTTGTCCACACAGAATCTCCTTTGATCATAATTAGAGCTTGAAGCTGCTTTAAAAAGATCTTCAAGTATGATCCCCACATTAGCAGGCACTTGGTAGTCCCATTGTCTTCTCTGAGTTGTATGAAAGAAGCTCCAGTCAATAACCAGTGAATAATCCACTTTCAACTCAAATAAATCATGCTCCTGTACAGTAATATTCAGAATCTTCCCCATAGCCTTGATATGAATACGTGAGCATTCTTCTGAATCCTTAAGCATGTTTGGCACTGAATGAGAATATGATGCCACAAGCACTTGGTTATATTTGATTCAAGTGGAAACACAGCCGGAAATCAATTTTGCCTCTCCCTGCACAAACAACCAGAATAATTCAATTTTCCCTCCATATTTGGTTTTGCTTCTTCATGTTTGAAATTATGTCCACCACTTCCCCGCTATGAAAGAAGGGAAGCCCATAAGCAACTCCATTATATGTCCAGTAGAAACCAATTTCCATTGCCTTTCAGAAATAAGAAGACTGGTCATGAAGCACATTCAAGTGAGCGAGTGTTCTGGCTGCCATAGATTTCATAGTACTGCTTCCCCTCTGAGTTATATCCACTAAAGCAATATGAGCTAAAGATCCATACTTATGCTTGAACTCCACCTGTCGGAAAATCCTTTCTAAAACACTCAGAGCCTTCTCTTGCAACTCGGAAGAACGAGAGCTCAATAGCTTCACAATCGGTGCAATGCCCTTTGATTCATCTATCACTTTACAGCCGTTTTCCAGCCTCTCACCATCAATAAGCGTCGAAAGGGCCCGCAGAGATGCCTCACTGGACCGGAAATCCGGCTCTCCAAGTACCCTCACAAGTGGTCCCACTGCTTCGGCTTCCACGAGGCAAAAGGAAGACTCAACTGAACAGATCCCCATGTGAACAGGACATCTAGTTTCGGGTGGAGGAGAGAAACATAAAAACCCTCGGCTTTTCTTTACCGGGCTGCTCAGACCTGGAGAATTCTCTGAAAACTGAGCAAGTGAAATTGCTGCATAACGTTTTGCCAAAGCAGTACCTGTTTCCAGCAACTGCACCAGGACTGGGATGACTCCAGTTTCAGCTGCTCTCTTCTGCCACTCGAGGTTGGATGATATGGTGAAACGGCGTAAAGCACCCACAGCATTCTCTGCCACGTGGTTCTTAGATGAACCATTATAATTTCTCTCTTTCAGAAATTTGACAACAGTGGGTAGGGCTCCGTCTTCTAGAAGCCACCGAGTGAACTGAGTATTTCCCTCAGGAAGGTTAGAGATGATACCCATTGCAGCAGCTATCTCTTCCTCATCTAGAGAATTTTTGATGATATGGTGTAAAGTCTCCAAGCACCTCTGGCTAACATGTTCTACTTCTACTAGCGTGCCATCTACAGACTCAGCAGCATCTTCTGTCAAACAAAAGAATAGTTTCACGGCACTTGCTCGTAGGGTGAGGTTGCTGTTCTCACATAATTGACCCAATACTTGGACTGCTGAATACTATAAATATAGACCAAAAACAATCAGAATAAGAAATTGATGGGTAAGAGAATAACATTGCCTAACAAGAATTGATATTATGTAGAAATATAATAGGGGTATAGATGGAGCTACTACAGCTATAATTTGATAAAAAATATAAACAAATAATAGGGTGTGTATGAAACTTACTAAAGTTTTGTTCAATTCAAAACAATGGATTGTTGCATAACTCTCATAAATCGTAGATGATGAAAATAATAAATAATGCCTTGAGAGCGAGAGAGTTCATGCAGTATATAAAAAGAAGCAGAATAAGAAAATGCAAAAAGGGAATTCTAATGAACAGCTTCAGATGGTAGCTAACAGACTTATTCTTCGTTCCTTATGTTTGCAGTGCTCGGATCATGAAAGAAAATGATAATTGTCTCAACAAAAGCAAATGATAATGGTTCCAAATATTTCTTGAAACGATACATCATTAATGAGACGTATCGTGTTCTGAGCATAGGTGAGACATATCATATAATACAAATCTAGATAGGCTTACATTAACTGGCATAGCATCTGACAAGTTTGCCTTCCCCAATACATATCATCTCCTCTTTGTATTGGGATGGATGATATATATTTATTTATTTATGAGGGCCAGGGATACAGGTTTGAACACATGGTGAACCCATGCATTCGAATCAGGTGGGGTCCATGTGTCACCTATCCATGGGATCGGCTGCCATGGAAATTTACCCAAGACGATCAGGTCCATCCAAAAAAAATTGAAGAGGGGAATTTTCCACCATCCAAAATATGCTCAAAGGTCCAAATTCTCAATGCACCAAGTTAGCCAGGCATTAGGAAAGTTTTGACCAGGGTTTTGAAGGGCAAAAGAATTTTTATTTTATTTTATTATTATTTTTTACTTTTTTAGATGATGCGCCTCTAAAACAACACAGAAAGGCTGAATGAGAACCCCACGGGCACTTTTTCCTAAATAGATAATGAAATATATTATAGATGATGAAAACAATAATAATGTCTGAGAGAGTGAATGCATGAGTGAAAAAAGGCTGAATGAGAATTCTAATCATAAACCGATCAACCTAGGGGCAGGGGTGGTAACAAATTTTTTCTTCATTTCTTAGGTATGCCCTGCAATAATCTGATTAGGGAATCAGAGGATAGGAGTCTGAGAGCAAGAGAGTGCAGCACATGTAAAAACACAGAAAGGCAATACTAATAATGTTAAAATTTAGAACAACTCAATTATGAAAAAGGGAAACATTTTAAATGGGGTAATTTTCCTTATTTATTTATTTTTAAATAAATTGACCCAATTGAATTGTATGATTCACGAGTTGATTCATAGAATTTATATAGAAATTGATTCGTGCATACGAAATGAATTGTATTTTATATGATTTGACGCATGTGAGCACATGCCTTTGACCTGTGCAGAGGTATGAATATAGATAAGAAAAAATAAGGTCTTGTTACAAGTCATGCTACGGTGGTATTTGCTCAATGGTCAGCTCCAAGAAAACTTGTCAAAAGCACTCATGGTTCTATAAAAGCACACATGCATTTGCTAAGATAGCAGCAGTTTAGTGATAAGTTAAATGTAACTTTATTTATGGTTTTCTCTTTTCTATTTTCACCCTTAGTTCATGGGTATATTCTTGTAATTGGTTAGAAGCAACTTGTCTATGACCATGAAGAGAAGGACAGAGGATTTACACTTCCCAGACTCCGGATTGTGAGGGAAAAAGAAAAAAGTCAAAATTAAATAAGGCTACATATGGGCTTACACAGCTAACACGGCATGGTTCAGAATCCAGATATTCAATTGTGCAAGCAATAGTTGATTTGGTCTTGGTAAGGACCACCTTTGAACATTCTGTGCTCATGAAGAGAAGGGAAGTAGGAGAATGCTATGGGCATATCTGTTGTGTCACTACATTGGTTATTGGGTTTAGTTGTGTCGGTATACGGGTTTGGGTTTTTCGGTTTAGTTGTGTATATGAGATTGGGTGTATATGGGTTGTTCAGTTTAGTCATGTACGTGGGACAGGATGTACAAGGGTTATTGGGTTTAGTAGTTTGGACCTTAAGTGCAAGTTTGTAGGAGAGAATATCTTAGGTGGTAACTAGTGTCTGTAAAGAAATGTGAGTTAAGGATGTCGTTGATCAAATTAATCGACCCAAGTGAGAAATCCTAAGTATCTTTGCATGTCATACGAAAATTCGCGCTCTTTGAAAGTAATAAATACGAAGATAAATAGGGTCAATTATCTGAGGTCCGAAGTTCGGATGGTCTAAAACGAAGAGTAAATGGATTGCGCTCGAGGTTCTGGTCGACTGGTATATGCAGGCACGTAACGAACAACCTGGATCTGAATGCTGAAGATGGTCTCCGAATAAGTAAGGTATTCCATCCATGAAGAAATGGTTATGTGGAAGTAGGAGATGATGAGCTTCAGATTAACGTGACAGAAAAACTGAAAAAGAGAGGTTTTTCAAAACGTGAGGTGTGCTGAATAACAAATTTCAAACTATGCTGGTGTCAAGTGAAGAAGTATGCCCTCTATTACCAGTCTGCGGTCCCCTACTAGTTCGAAACAGAAGTTTATTAGTCGCAGATAGATTACAAGATGGCATTGGTTCAAGTACAGAAAGTATGGAACTGTCTTTTCTCCAAAACTGACATAATTGTATGTGATCCTGACCATTCGGAGAAGTACAAATCAACGAATTGATGTGACTAGTGGCATGTGATCTGAGGCAAAGTGTTTGAGGCGAATGGGGGACCACTGCGTGGAGGGTTACCATTAGCCGAATTTTGGCACTTTCATTGTAAAGAGAGCTGAGTGACAATTGAAGCAATGGAGGAAGAAAACTTATCAAGAAGCCAATAACGTCAGAAAAAGTTCAGAGAAAGAGCTACCGTCTTTAGTTCGACCTGTCAGAGAAATAGTCGGGGAAGAAAGAGCTCTTATTCTAGTTGTTGTTTTTTTTTTTTGACAAGAAAAGAGCTCTTATTCTAGTTAGATTCGGTATGAGATCGCTATGTTACCTATTCTTTGGAGAATTATTTATATTTAAATCAGAATAGGTCAATATGAAATGGCCTCTTGATGACTGATTTTTAGGAAGCCCTCCAACTGACAGCCATCTAGGTCAGCTAGTTGTAGCCTTGACGTCGGAATGTTTTGGTATCCCTCGATGAGGATTTGAGGTGACAGCCTACATCGTCTAAAAATTGGAGATGCTTATCGTACAGACAAGGATCGCCCGGTTTGGGATATGACACTGTTTGACATTTCGTTCATAAGTAAACCCGATAGTCCTACGTTGATAAATGAGGTAAGAACTCGATATTATGGAGGCTCTGATGTGTGATTATGTAAGTGAACCCCCCTTCTCTTATCGTATCCGGATATTCCCAGTGCCATGTGCGAAGTTTCCTGTGAACAACTAGTTTGTAGGTGGCTTCTTCGCATTTTATTTATTTGTTTATTTTTTTCAATGACTGGGTATCCGGGCCTCTATTTATTTTCTGTACCATTGTAAAGAAGTATGAGAGTTGAGAATATAGAAGGCATTGAAAATTTTGATCACTGTTGAATTATCGAAGGATGGTTTCGCTCGAAGCAAACCATTTTTCTTTCTTGGTTCTTGATTTCTGTATAACTTTGTTAAATCTTGTTACTTTTACTTGCTTTATCTCTTTTTTGTACGACCAAGATAAGCTGACGCAGGACAATTGATGGGGACATCAGATTTAAAGAACTACTTGTGATTTATCAGAGGCGAAAGAAACGTTACGATGACGGACATCTGTGAAGTTTCAGTTAGTTACTGGCGGTTATAGTTAGTTATTTATTTTCAAATTTCGAATATGTTTGTAAAATGCCTATAAAAGGCTTTGTAAGGACTATTTTTATTTAATTAATGATTATGAACTTTGCTATGCAAATTGAAAACGAAATGTTTTCCTTCGAGAGTGTGATTCTCTCAAAATAGAAGAGTGATTCTTCTATACGCGTGTGGTTAGTGCGAAGCCGGTCATTCAATCTTCATATCCACTTTTATCTCACTTGAAGGCGTAAGTATTTGATTATTGTTTTCTTTTATTCTACCTACAATCCTATTTAAATTCCAATTGCCTAGAATTCCATTTCTCTTTGTTAAATCCGCTCATTTTCAAAAGAACTCCTTTGTAAGTTTGTTCGAATTCCTAAACTGTTAGAGATCTAGATGTTCACCTAAGAACCCTAGTCTTCTAGATCCAGAAAGGAAATGTGCAATGAAAGTAACACTAGTTTGGGGTATTGCAAATCATGTAATTGGAGATTTTTTTATTTTTCGTATTAACTTGTTAAGAAAATTTATATTTCAATTAGTTTTTATTAATCTTCAATTAATCTCAGCCCATCTAAATCGCATTGTGTTACTACCTGTATCAGATTTGGTATCAGAGAACAATCGGTTTAGGAGTGCCTGCCAGCATTCATATAGAACAATTAATGCAAAATGAACAGGAGATGATAAGTGTCGAATTTAAACTAATTAATTGAATAATTAATGATAAATTAAAGCGAACCTTAGGGTTTCATGAAATTCCACTTAGGTAACCATGTTTGGTTTGGCTAGGATCCAATCTGGCATGTGAGATCCGTTTAGATTTGCGGAATGTGCAATCCTAGAGATAGAACTCTAGCATCCTTTAGGTTGGAGCGCTTGCTTGTGTATCGATGTGGAATAGTAGATCCTTGTTAGATCTTTGAATTGAATCGATCAATCGGTTTCAAATTGGGCAATCTCAAGCCCAACAACGGTCATGGATCGACAAACTAAGGTTGGAGTCGATCCACAAGGATGGGCATCAAGGTTGCTCTAGATCTAGGGTTTTGGAGATTTGGGCAAACAAATTGTGGGGAGTAATTGCAAGAAATAGCAAGTAAAGAAAAGACCAAGGATAAACATGGGCATCACACCCTTGGCCTCACACCAAAACCACATGGGGAAGGAGGAGAATCACTCTCTAGTAATGCTTCATACAAGCTCAAAGTGTTTACCCTTTTATAAAATCAACCAATGCCTCAAAGGGCTTACAAAAGGATCTTGTATAGCAAGTACTAAAGAGGAACAAACCCTAAAGAGGAAAAGTACAAGAATACCCCAAATTAGAAACCTAATTGCTTGAAAAACCCAAAGAAAATGGAGGAAAAACAAAACTAAGACGCCACTAATACGTCATAAGGCAATAGGGACTCACCTAGGCAAGATTTAAGTGGCCTCGCCTGGGTGAGAACCATTCTTTTCTGGGCGAGACTTCAAATCTCGCTTGGGCGAGTCTTCCTCCTTGAATTAAAACACTGTCTGATCGCCTGGGCGACCATGCAATCTCATTTGTAGTGCCTCTGGTTGCTTGGACGACCCCTTCCAAGCCTTCCCCTTATGCTCTTTGACTGTTCTCTAGCTTCTCAGGCCCTTCCCTTAATCAATGCTCCATGTCTTTTCCTCTTGTTCTTCTGCCGGTAGACTCTATGTGATCCAAAACCAACGTCTACGATGTCAGCGTCCCCGTCAAACGGTCTCTCTATTAATTTTTGGGAGAACTCTTGGGCCACTGCTCGTCCTATGAAGTTGCTATATCCCTCTATTTATATTCTCAGCAGGAAAAAGAACTCAGTTGTTGCTAATTGTATCAATTCGGGAGGAAATGGTCCGGTCTGGGATTTAGACCTTAGACGGGATCTTCGGGACACTGAGTCCTCTGCTTTATCCTTGCTGCTCGATGAGCCCCCCTTGCCAAGGTCCATCAAGACTTATGAAGATAAAAGGATGTGGTGAGGTCATAGAGAGGGTCAATTTTCTGTCAAATCTGCCCACCGGTGTCTGTGGCGGAGGCCCTTGATCATTTGGCCTTGGATCGGCGTGTGGAAAGTGAAGGGTCCCCCTAGATATGTGTTGTTTGGTTGGTTTGCTGCCCTGAATCAAGTCAAGACAATCGATGAGCTAGTTGGGAGGGGAATGCTGATCCCCAATAGGTGCATCATGTGTTGCTCCGACTGCGGACCACCTATTCATTCACTGCCCTATCGCAAACACTTTTAGGATTGGATGGAAGTTGTTTGGGTGCATGCCTTTGTCGTGTGGAGAGGTGATTTCTGATTTCTGCTGCAAATTCAATCGCAAGAATTGTGCCTTCATTGGCGTTCTACCTTTAGCTATCTTTTCGGCAATCTAGCACGAACGGAACGAGAGAATCTTCAGTGGCAAATTCAAGTCCCATCTTAGGATCATGGTGGATATCAGCAGAGATATCCAATTCTGGGGAAAGGTGTGGGGGAGTTTCAATGTTTGTGCGACTTTCTCCAATGTGTTCCCTGCTCTTGGGATAACTTTGTAGTGGGCTGGGCGTGAGAATTGGGGCTGCCTCATCCTCTTTCCCGTCTTCTTTTCTTTTTCTTTTTTGGGTTTTTTTTTTCTCTTTTCCTTGCCGAGCTTCTCGTCGTCCTTGATTGTGTTTGTATTTTTGTTTCTTTAATGAAAATCCAATCTTACCGATAAAAATAATATAAAAATAAGAAGCATACCTTGGTAAGGCATTGTACATCATGGATATTGAGCTGGTCCGTATACTTCAATGGAACTAAGATTGCCTTATCATTTGGAGGAATATTCATCTTGAAATGAAAGTGTGCACTTTTGTTTCAAAGACAAAAAATATCTGGGTATGAAACCAATCAATTCACACACAAAGTAGAAGCCCATCTCAATTCAAATGAGGGAGAAGAAGCCAATCTCAGTTGAAATGAGAGAGGAACTATGGCTCAACCACGGGAATAGTTGCATACCAGAGAGTTGTAGGCAATTTATTTGGTCATCATGAGACCAGACTTAGCATGTTGGAGAAATAGTTGGCCAATTCATGCTTTCCTGGGGATCCACATTTGGAGGTTGAAAATAGAATTTTGAGATCTGAAGTCATCTCTGGGACGGGGATACTGTATGCCTTTCATGGGCGACATCTACATGTAACAGACATATTCAACTGCCAAGAGGACAGACAATCTACTTCAGACTATGTTGAAGTAAACTTCGTAGGTTGGAAGAGTAAAATACAGTCCACATTCCCATACCTAGCGAAAAAGCAGATGCAGAGCTATGTCACTTAAAAAGTGTGAACTAACATGCCTAATAGCATTCCTAACTGAACTGTGATTTGAATTTGACTTCCATTGGATATCCATTGCTACAAATAAGTCGATAGCTAATTTTCCTCCAATCTTGTGTTTCATTAGAGGAAAAAATACACATCAGAGATGCCATTCTGGTAGGATCAAGGAAAACAGAAAGATATCAGAATTTCTTATGGAATTAAGATGCTGAGTTGGTTGATTTACTTACGAAGGTTTTGGAACAACACAAGCTGCTACACATCTTGGACAAGTCATGCATACATGCTGGATATCTATGACCTAGAGTGTTGGTTGTTGTTGGGGAAGGGGGGGGGGGGGGGGGGGAGGGAGTGCTGTAAGATAAGGGAAGTTTATGACTTCATTCACTAGTTAATTATTACTTAAGTTACTGTTTTTCTCTCTGACATTTTCACTAACAAAAAAAAGGATAAGATAAAAAGACACCTTAGATAGGAAGCAATTGAATATCTCAGACCATGTATGGCATCTTATTCTATTTTACAATAACAAAAAAAAGGGGAACCTAACGGGGACGCCGAGTACATGGACATCGGTTTTGGACTACATCGCTTCTATAAGCGTCAGAAGAAATGAAGAGGAAGCCCGAATGCTACAGCTTCAGGGGAGAAAATGAAGCACAAGACGCCATCAGGTGATGGGTGTCCGTAGGTACAGGACAGACGTCCGGAAATAAGGAGATTCACTGTTTTTGAGCACGGGCATCCGTGCTTCACGGACGGATGTTCGTGGAGAGTTTCGCCCAGTGACGAAATTTTTATTTTTCTGCGAAAACTTGCCTTTTTAGTCTTTTATTATTTTAGGACTATTTTATTTCGAATTATTATTTGGTTGCCTATTTAAAGAGGCTTGTAAACACAATTTAATTAGTTATTGATAAATATTGAAGAGCTTTTGCTTGAATGAAGAGAGAGCCTTCTTCCCCGTGATGGGTTTGGTGTGAGGCCAAGGGAGTGATTCCCAAACTTATCTTTTATCTTTGTTATTCTCTATCTCTGTTTTATTTCCTATTATCTTCATCTAATTCATTCATCTTTTCTAAATCCCTAAATCATCCAAAACCCTAGCTTTCATCTAAGTCATCAAATCAACCCAATTCCACAACTCTAGTGAGAACTAGTAAATCTTTAGCGGATTAACAACGAATGCCCAAGCTTGGAAAAGCTAGAGTTTTATCTCTAGGCTCGATCTTGCGCAAAGCTAACGGGGCTTTCGCATTGGACTGGACCTTAGTCGAATCTCGTGTGATCTGCCTATCAGATTTCTCAGAACCCTAAGGTATTGCGATAATTTTGTGATTAAGCCCATTAAATTATTTTTCACGCATTTTAGGGTTTCCGTCCCCCATCAGTTTTGGTATCAAAGCCCTAGGTTTCTAGGTTAGGGCATAATTGCTTGTCATATCTTATTCTGTTGCATTTTTTTTTCTTTTGTGAGTCCATACTGCATTCTATATTAGAACCCTAATAGACATATGTGATCACCATGGATTCGAATGAGATTCTCGATACTCATAGAAGTATGCTAGAAGAATTGGGTACAATAATGCACGAATAAATACCATAGAGCAAGCCCAGACAACTCTCGGGACTTCTAATGATAGGCTGCGTGATCGAATCAACCAGTTAGATGGGTTTGATGAGCACTGTGATCAGCGCCAAGAGCGTGAAGGTCCACGCTTTGAACGCAATGGTCGCCAAGATGATCGGAACCGAAACCGTAGAGATCATCGTAGAGATGACTACGACCCTGAAGTGCAACTCCTCAAGAATGTCTGAGTTGACATTCCAACCTTCGATGGAAGAATGGACTCTACAGTCTTCCTCGATTGGCTTTCCGACGTGGACTAACATTTTGATTGGTATGGCATGCATGACGATCGTTGTGTCAGGCTGACTAAAATGCAATTGATTGGGCAAGCTCGACTCTTCTGGGTCAATGTCAAGCGCATAAGGGTGAATGCGGGTGTTCCTCCCATTACCCGTTGGGACGACATGAAGGTACAACTTACTGCGAAGTATGTTCCTTTATCATACCACCAACGCCTCCTAGATCAGTGACAAAACTTACGCAAAGGTGGTATGCCCGTGACCGAGTACATTGGCAAATTCGAAGAGTTCATGATGAGGGCTAAGGTATCGGGAGACCCTGAAATCACTCTCTAGATTCTGCACCAGGTTGCGACTTGATTTGCAAAGAGAGTTGATTTCTCACCCCGTGGAAACTCTTGAAAGATGTTATGCCATTGTGCAAGATCTTGAACGGTATTTGAAAACATCGGTGGTGAGGGGACTTGAGCCACAAAACAGTGGTCATCGTTCCGGAGAGGGACGATTTAATGTTAGGAACCCGGCCTCCCAAACCTACACAACCTGTCACTACCAATGCGAGGTTTGAAAAGGAAAAAGGTGTAGTCGGAGAATCCTCAAGAGGTAGCTCTCAAGTTAAGTGCTATAAGTGTCATGGGATGGGTCACTTTGCCGCCCAATGCTCTACTAAAGACCCCCAAAGGAATCTCCTCATTGAGGAGGATGACGATGAGATAGTGGTTGAAGAAGTGTTTGAGCCGGACGTCACACCCAGTGATGAGGGTGATGATAGTGGCCATGCTTTAGTTGTGAGGTGTGCCCTTGTACAACCTCAACAGGATGAGAAGGATGACTGGAGAAGGGAGAACATCTTCCACACATTTGCCAAGTTAGGTGACAAGAGTTGTAAGGTCATTGTGGACAGCGGTAGTTGCACCAATGTAGTGTCAATTCACACCATACGCCGTTTGGGACTTACACCCGAAGGCCACTCGAGACCTTATAAAGTTGCGTGGTTGACACTTCATCCATTTCCGTGTCGAAAAGGTGTCGTATACTAATTCAGTTGGTTCTTATTCGAACATCTTATGGTGTGATGTGGTGCCGATGGATGTGGGCCATATCATTTTGGGTAGGTCGTGGCTCTATGTGACCTTTTTTGGTCGATCAATTATATGCATGTTCATGCATAAGGGCAAAAAAGATCACCTTACATCCTTTGCCTCCCAAAATACCATCGACCAACAAAGTCGAAAAAAAGGGCGAGACATTTAAATCCATCAATATTGTGAGCCCTTCGGAGTTTGAAAAGGCTTCTATGGATGAGAACGTGGTCTACGTTTTCATCACCGTTGAGAAAGCTCTCGAGTCTATGGGCGAATACCCCAAAGAGGTTGAGCCACTTTTGAAAGAATTTACGAACGTCTTCCCCAAAGACTTACCAAACGAACTCCCTCCAATGCGTGACATTCAACACGCCATAGATTTAATTCCCGGATCCACCTTACCGAACCTGCCTCACTACAGGTTAAATCCGGTTGAGCATGCCGAGTTAACACGACAAATTAATGATCTCCTTCAAAAGGGATTCATTTAAGAGAGCATGAGCCCTTGAGTCGTACCCGCGCTATTCACACCTAAAAAGGATGGAAGTTGGCGAATGTGTGTGGATAGCCGGGCGAATAACAAAATTACGGTCAAATATCAGTTTCTCATACCGAGGCTCGACGACATGCTAGATATGATAGTTGGTGCCACTATTTTTTCTAAGAAAGACCTCAAGAGTGGCTACCATCAAGTCCTGATCCGCCCCGGTGATGAGTGGAAAACCGCCTTCAAGACCAAGGATAGTCTTTATGAGTGGACGGCCATGCCATTTGGGCTTTCTAACGCCCTGAATACTTTCATGAGACTCATGACCCAAGTGTTGAGGCCGTTTCTAGACAAATTCCTTGTTGTATATTTCGATGACATCTTGATTTATAGTCATGACAAGGATCGACACTTGGACCACCTTAGGCTGGTTTGTGAGACTCTAAAGGGCGAGAAGTTGTTTGCAAATCTCAAGAAGTGCACCTTCATGCAACCTTCTGTTGTCTTCTTGGGATTCATTATCTCGACCGATGGAATGGTCACGAACCCCGAAAAGGTTAGAGCCATTGTGGAGTGGCTCGAGCCTAAGAACATATACGATGTCCACAGCTTCCATGGCTTGGCTACTTTCTATCGTCGCTTCATTCGAAGCTTTAGCACCATCATGGCCCCAATCACTGATTACATGAAAAAGGGAGACTTCAAATGGGGAAAAGCTGCGGCAAAAGCCTTTGTCAAGATCAAACAACGGATGAGTAGTGCACCCGCCATGCGCTTGCCGGACATTTCCAAAGTCTTCAAAGTCGCATGCGACGCATTGGGTGTAGGCATAGGAGTGCTTAGCCAAGAGGGTCACCCAGTGGCCTATTTTAGTGAAAAGCTTAATGAGGTGAAGCAAAAATACTCCACCTATGACAATTAGTTTTATGCGGTCATTTATTCCTTATGGTATTGGAAACATTACCTTAGGTCACAAGAATTTGTGCTATTCTCCGACCACGAAGTCTAACGTTTCTTAGCCTCTCAGGAGAAGCTAAATCCGAGGTACATGAAATGGGTTGAATACCTCCAAGGGTTCAGCTTCGTGTTGAAGCATAAGGCCGGTGTTGAAAACAGGGCTACTAATGCGCTAAGTCGTAGGTGGCGACTTTGCACTCTATGAACACCGAGGTCGTCGGGTTCGAACGATTAAAGGAAGAGTACCCTGAGTGCCCATATTTTGGGGTAAAGTACACTGCTCTCTTAGTGACCCGACCAACACACACTCCGTGTACACCATCCAGGATGGGTACTTATTCAAAGGCAATTGCCTTTGCATCCCTCACACTTCATTGCGTGACTTGCTCATTTGGAAGTTACATACCGAAGGATTAGCCGGACACTTCGGGCATAATAAGACTGTTGCCAAGTGTCGAAACAGAGTAAGCAAAATACCGGCTTGTACACCCCGTTACCCGTGCCACACACACCGTGGCAAGACCTCTCAATGAATTTCGTGCTTGGACTTCCCAAAACTCCAAGGAAGCATGATTCCATCTTTGTCATATTAGACCGATTTTCCAAAATGGCCCACTTCATACCTTGTTCGAAGACCTCCGTTGCTTCCCACATTGCTAGGTTGTTTTTCGTGGACGTCGTGCGTCTTCATGGGTTGCCCAAAACCATTATGTCTGATAGGGATGTCAAGTTGGCTAGCTATTTTTGGAAGACCCTTTGGCACATGATGGGCACCATGCTTCAATTTTCGCCGGCCTATCACCCTCAAACGGATGGCCAAACCGAGAGTACCAATAGGAGTTTAGGAAATCTCCTTCGTAGTCTTATTGGTGATCATGTTAGGACCTGGGATACCATTTTTCCCATAGCTAAGTTTGCCTATAATAATTCTGTCAATAAGTCCATAGGCATGAGCCCCTTTGAGGTTGTACATGGTCATAAACCTAGGACACCTTTAGATTTGATCCCTATGTCAGCGTTGCATAGAGTATCTGAGTCAGCTGATACATTTGCACAATACATTCATAGTTTGCATGCCGAAATTAAACAAATGATTAATTCAAGCAACAATCAATACAAATTATCTGTTGATACTCACAGGCGTTTCAAAGAATATCAGGTGGGTGATCAAGTGATGGTCCGAATTAGGCCTGAGCAGTTTCCATCGGGATCCGCAAAGAAGCTCCAATCCCGAGGCACTGAACCTTTTAGAATTTTTGCTAAGAGTGGTCCTAATGCATACGTGCTTGAGTTTCCTCCAGGTACGAGAATTAGTTCAACATTCAATGTGGAGGACCTGATTCCTTACTTGGGTTCAACCCCACCTCCTACAAATCCTTTCCAACCCTCTCATAGCCCCAACCTCACCCAAACCTTGAACTCGGTGCCTCTCCCTTCTCCAAGCAAAAAGTGACAAGATGTGATTGAGGATATACTAAATGATCATGCCGTATCCACACGTGACAAAGGATTTCAAAAGTACTTAGTCAAGTGGGTTGGAAAACCGGAGTTTGAAAACACATGGATCCATGAGAATGAGGTTCGCCGATTGGACCCCGACTTACTCGATAGCTACCACGAACGTGTTTCATCGGTGACGAAACCTATTTGGTATGGGAAAATTGACGGGGACGCCGAGTACGTGTACATCGGTTTTAGACCACATCGCTTCTACAAGTGTCGGAAGAAATGAAGAGGAAGCCCGAGTCTACAGCTTCAGGGGAGAAAAGGAAGCACAAGACATCATCAGGTGACGGATGTCCATAGGTTCAGGACGGACGTCTGGAAATAAGGAGATTCACTGTTTTTTAGCACGGACATCCGTGACCCTCACGGACGTCTGTGATGCTGGTGACGAACGTCCGTGAGCTTCAAGACGGACGTCCGTGGAGTGTTCCGCCCAACGACGAAATTTTTATTTTTCTGCGAAAACTTGCCTTTTTAGTCTTTTATTATTTTAGGACTCTTTTATTTCAAATTATTATTTGGTTGCCTATTTAAAGAGGCTTGTAAACACAATTTAATTAGTTAATAATGAATATTGAAGAGCTTTTGCTTGAAGGAAGAGAGAGTCTTCTTCCCCGTGATGGGTTTGGTGTGAGGCCAAGGGAGTGATTCCCAAAGTTATCTTTTTATCTTTTCTATTATCTATCTCTATTTTATTTCCTATTATCTTCATCTAATTCATCCATCTTTTCTAAAACCCTAAATCATCCAAAACCCTAGCTTTTATCTGAGCCATCAAATCAACCCAATTCCACAACCCTAGTGAGAACTAGTAAATCTACAGCGGATTAACGACGAACGCCCAAGCCTGGAAAAGCTAGAGTTCTATCTCTAAGCCCGATCTTGCCGTAAAGCTAATGAGACTTGCGCATTGGACTGGACCCTAGCCGGATCTCGCATGATCTGCCTATCAGATTTCTCAGAACCCTAAGGTATTGAGATAATTTTGTGATTAAGCTTGATTTTATTTTATTTAATTTCGGCAAACCCTACTAAATCATTATTCACGCATTTTAGGGTTCCCGTCCCGCGTCAGAACCCATATATTTTCTATAAGAGAAAAAGGAGAGTTTGTATTTTAAATTTTAACCACAGTTACTTGATTTGCAATTAGGCCCACATAGCACTGTTCTTAGTTCATTTTTCACAAAGGAACTCAACAGAAAATAGCATAAGTTCAAAATCATACACCAATAAATATGCTTGAATTGATTATAGTATGTGAGGATTTGGTGTGAATTCAATAACTGTGCTTTTGAGCACCCTAAAAAGGACCAAATATTTGAAAAAGTGTCAAAGAGACAAATTCCTGTTATACTATTGATCGCAGATACAGTTTTTGATGCAAATATCCTTCTACAATATGGGAACTCTATGATTTTTAACCGGACACACATTTCAGCTTCCTTCTTTATTTGGAACTTGGAATCAGGAATTTTAGATTATCCCATAAATGCAATTACAAGCATGCATGCATGCACTCACATATTGACATCTGCATTTTATGTAAAGGAGGAAAGATAAAGTCCATACAAGGATGCACACCTGTCTTAGCTGAGCCCTCATGTCCGTTGCTGATGGGAGTTGGCACAAGGCATAAAAGGTTTGAAGAATGCTTTGTTGTATCTCGGGTCCTGTCAGGTTAATCAAGGAGAAGAGCCCGGAAATGTTTTCATCAGATTCCAGAAAATTTACTAGTGTCCCGTCAACTTCTGGTTGTGTAGATGATATGGCAAGGTTCATAATAGTTGTGGCAACCAGTTCTCGCAAGCTTGGAGATGATGAAGATGGAAAGAGGAGAAGTTTAAGAAGAGGGCCAACTGCCCCTTCTCTAATCATAAGTAAGCCATTCTTAGATAAGCTTGAGAGGTTCTGGAGGGCTTTAACAGCAGCTTGCTTTGCCTCGGCATTACCTTGTGAGATCAGATGTAGAAGCGGCTTCAGTGCACCATCTTCAAAAAGAGCAGATTTACTGTGATCTGTCAACTCCATTTCAGCCAAAGCTGTCACCATAATCATCTTGACACTGTCTGATCCTGCATCACCAACAGTCTTAAGTGCTCAGCAAATAGTGAATGACAATAGCACTTTTCCCATTCCAAGAGTTCTGAAAATCAAGATTGATTTAGAGCTAAAAATATAGAAATTAACAAAATTATTTAAGGCATACAGAAATATCTTATAAAAATTAATAGATAAAATCATTGTTTTTCAGATATTATAGATGGGACCATTGAAAGATGTTAATTCACAAGGATTCAGTTTACTACTTTTAAGTTTTAACTATAGCCTATCTTCTTAGGGACCATTATTTAGTGTGATGGTATAAGGCTTGGGCTAGCAAGTGTGAAAACGCAGGTTCGAGTCCTGAAAGCAGCCACTTAGAGTGTAAGAAGCCAAAAATTAGGTATGTATCCCCTAAATCCATCCCAGCACCCCATAAGCACGGGACCAGCACTGGGTAATGGCCATTTTTAACTATAGCTTATCTTCTTGAGAAAAAGGGACAGAAAATTTCAGTTATTATAGAACTTAACACATCACTTATGTGCATAAATTTTGTATGGGCTTTGTGGCTTTGTTTATGCATCTTCTATTAGATTTATTGAAACAAAATGTGTCTGAATGCAGTGAGGGCGCCATGTAATTTCTGAACACAGACTTTTCCAAGGGAATTTCTTGGTAAGTTTCTTATTTTGGAGAGGATAGTTTAGGTAGGTTCAAATTTGGGAAAAATTGAAAAGTAACCTTAAATAATCTTCAATTGTTGTTTATTTTTTTAGTCCCTCTAAGGTAAAAATAACAGGTTTTTAGTATATTAGTGAGTTTCTCTTCTGAAGTTCTTGGTCTAGAGGTGGGTACAGATTGGTAAACTACAGAGAATCAAATGGTCAATGGATGGTTTCAGATTGCTAAGGTGAGGACGATCAAATGGTTAATTGGTGGGGCGCTGTTTCAGATTGCTAAGCCAAAGAAGAATCAAATGGTTGGATTTTATACCGTAAAAGTGGTGGGTGTGGATTTAGAAACTACAGAGAATCAAATGCTCAAGTGGGCGGTTTCAGAATGCTGAGGACAATCAAATGGTTGGGTGGGGGGTTTCAGAATGGTAAGCTAGAGGAGTCAAATAGTTGGGTTTTATACCTTAAATTCTCTACACGTTATCATATCCACATGGAAATTGTATAGTAAATTGGAGAAGAAAAAGCCGTTAGGAAGCAACGAAAAAATGATTTGTCATTGAGGGCGAAGACTGATGGAACCCAAAAGGAGTTGCCAGCAACCTTGGGAGCTACTGAAAATCAATCAAGAAATCTTTAAAATAGGAGGTACTCACTGGTATATGTGGGTCCTTTAATTGTAATTTTGGGAAGAGACTAAAGCCAAAAAATGAAGATTAAAATATTCAAACATAATGCAGAAAATTAGTTCTCATGCTTCAATGTTGCGACCATTGCGACTATATAAGGCATTCCTTTTGGAGTTAGTATAGATAAGCAGTCAAGCATCAAGTGACTTTGTACTCGGAGTTTTTTGCAAGAGCGAGAATTAGATGCGAGTTTCATTCCTTCAAATGATACCTTATTACATTTTATTTTTATTTTCTCGTACCTAGAGGAGAGAGGAGAATTATATCCCACTAGGTGTGCCAGAAATTTTACAACAAATTTGAGTAGGAAAGTAAATTCAAAGACAAACGGATTATCTGGCTTATGGGGGTTTTATGATAGGATACCTTTAAACACGCCCACGGAATCTTGAAAAGCACTCACGCAGACACGTATGAGGCAAAAAATGAGTGTTATGTGTATGCAGGTGTTCTTCTTCATATTCTTCCTCCCACTCTATTGTTCCAGCAAGTCCTCCATTCCGGTGTCATATATCCTCCTGAATGAGACCCATTGGAACGAAACCCGTGCCTTTTGAAACCTTCTTCTTCTCCTCCTTCTCCTTCTTCCCTCTTCCTCCTCCTCTTCATTCTCGTCCTCTTCCTCCTCTTCTTCTTCTAGAATGAGACCTATGGAACCCATTAGAATGAGACACATGAACCCATTCTTTCGAATGATACCTTATACATTTTATTTTTATTTTCTTGTACCTAGAGGTGAGAGGAGAATTGTATCCCACTAGGTGTGCCAGAAATTTTATAACAAATTTCAAGAGGAAAGTAAATTCGAAACAAACGGATTGTAACAAAATTTCCCTGGCTTATAATAGGATACCTTTAAACACGCCCGAAGAATCTTTAAAAGTGCTCACGTAGACATGTGTGAGGCAAAAAATGAGTGTTATGCATATGTGGGTGCTCTTCTTCATATTCTCCCTCCCCCTCTATTGTTCCGGCGAGTCCTCCATTCCGGCGACTCCATTTCGGTGAGTCGTATATCCTCATGAATAAGACCATTGGAACGAACCCAACCCCTTTTGAAACCTTCTTCTTCCCTCCTCGTCTTTCCTCTTCCTCCTCTTATTCTTCTCCTTCCTTTTCCTTTTCTTCTTTCTCTTCCTCTTCTTCTTCTTCCTCTATTCCGGTAACTCCGTTCCGGTGAGTCGTATTTCCACATGAATGAGACCCATTGGAATGAAACCCAACCCCCCTCCTCCTCCTCCTCCTCTTCTTCTTCTTCTTCTTCTTCTTCTTCTTCATCTTCTTCTTCTTCTAGAATGAGACCTATGGAACCCTAAACCCTCTTCTTCTTCCTCGTCCTCGTCCTCCTCTTCCTCTTCCTCTTCCTCTTCTTCTAAAATGAGACCTACGGAACCCATTAGAATGAGACACATGAAACCTATTGGAATGAAACCTTCTTCATCTTCTTCTTCCTCCTCTAAAATGAAACCATCTTTAAACTTATGAAAATCCCTTGAAACCCTAAAAAGAAGAAGAAGAAGAAGAGGGTTTCAATCAAGACGGTTTTGTGGGCTTCTTCTTTCTCTTCGTCTTCTTCTTCTTAGATTTTCAAGAGGGGTTCATGGGTTATTCTTCTTAGGGTTTCAAGAGGATATCATGTATTTCAAGAGGGTTTTGCGGGCTTCTTCTTCTTCCTCCTCGGAATCGCCGGTGTAGGTATCGATGTCACCAACATCGTCGTCGGCGTACTCGCCTGAGAAGAAGAAGACCGCTTAGCACCCACGTATGTGGGTGCCTTTCAAGACCACTTAGCACCCACCATAGAGCACTTACTTTATACAGGCGCTTTTCAAGATTCGGTGGGCGTGTTTTCAATATAATATAATAAGTATCTTTTATTTTATATATATATATATATATATATATATATATATATATATATATATATATATATATATATATATATATATATATATTGTCTTCTGATTTTTCTGTCGCCATTTGATCTTCATTCTAAACTCTTTTCATAAATTATGCAAGTACGAATAAAAATCAACGTCGATTTTGATGTTTTCACATTTATGACTATATATACGAATGATTATATTTTCAATCATCATTCCAAGGTATAAATTGAATCCTTCGAGGTAAGTAATCATTCAAAGATACTGAGAGAACTCTATCTCTTGATATATTTGACATAACATACGGTCTTCATTGAAACCTTCATATGGTGTTACATCAACGGAATCTTGCCATATAGTGGCCATATGTGCATATTTTGAATGAACTTGAACGAGGCTTGAAGTTTATTCAAAGTCTTTGTTCAAGGTTCTAATAATGTCTCAACTCGGTCCTTTTAAGCAATGGGTGAGATCATCATCATATTTTGTCAACTCGGCCTATATGGGCGGGTGACAGATTTTCAGAAGATCCCCCTTTTCTCTCTTTTCTTCAATACCTCCTCGATATTCATCTTATGATCTCTTGGTCTTGCCTGATGTCTAAAGTCTCCTTCACGGAAGCCCTCACAATGTACCTCTGCAATGTGTGCATTCTTTGATGTCTGATGATGTGTGTTCATGTGTATTATTCTCGAATCTCAACAAGTCTCCTTTTTTATACTTCAGCTCGGTTATTACTTCCACGTTAATGAGGAAGTTGCTTAACTGATGAGGTCGTGAGTGGTTATATAGTTGGTTGCGCATCAGAAGGTGACCATAAAGCTTGGCTGCAGGCATTAATCAAAATTCTTGGATTTGGCTGTGGCAATTGCTGCCACTTGTTGAGGCTCCGCCACGAGCTTTTCAGTGGTTACTGAAGCTTGGTCGTGGGCTTTAACATCGCTACTGGGCCATGCCGCAGATAATTGAACTTCAATGGTGGCTTTTGGCGGTTGTTGGTGATAAGAAATCCAACGAGCCTAACTCAATCTCACAAAACCGGCTTGTAAGGTGAGGAGTGAATTATATAGCCCAAGACCTCCAAGCCCACAAACAATGTGGGATTGAACCAAGTCAAATCACGTGGACAATTGAATTGGGTGACGTGGAGTGGAGAAATACATTTGATACCATGATAAGAAATTCAACGGGCTTAACTCAACCTCACAAAACCGGCTTGTAAGGTGAGGAGTGCCCAGATTATAGCCCAAGACCTACAAGCCCACAAACAATGTGGGACTATTCTAACAGTTGGGAGTTGATTGCTCGTACTGGCCATGAATTTCTCCATGTTGTGATCTTTTGGCCATAAATGTTTAGTCACGGGCTTCTGTTGGCTCTACACTTTTGACAACAAAATGTTTGGCTGTGAAGTTCTCTTCACTGCAGTCTTTCAGCCATGGTAACGTTTGACTGCGACTACTAAAATTTTCCCGCCAATAGTTTCAAACATGTTAGGGTATTGAATTGCATTAATAGGTACTCTTTGAAGGGTTTTGAGATTCAATTGCATGGTTAGTTTAGTTTTTAGCATGTTTCAGCAAGCCAATGAAAGCGGTTTGGGGATTTATTTGCATTGTTATGTTAGATTCAAGCATCTTCAACACGTCTCTAAGTCATTATACGTGTATAATGACTGGAAGAATGCAGCGTATCTATAAATCTGTATCTATACATGGATGCATATGTTTAGCTTTGTACAGTTCTACTTCTATAGAACTCTATTCCACGTGTATCTAGTGTGCATGCGCTCGTGCACACACATGTAGAAATACATGTGTGTGCTCGCACATGTGCATTTTTAGAATAGCTTTTCTAAAATCTAATGTATGCATGTGTTGCCTTTCCATTTCTTTCTTGTTTTAGTTATACATGTGCTTTTTCTAGATTCTTTCTCATGTAGTAAATACTAAAGATGAAATATGCTTCGTGAAGCAAATATTGATTGGTATATATACTGTTCAGATAAACTTGTCCTTGCTCATGTATACAGATCTAGCACACGCAAAAAGTTCTTATCCCTAATGTGATAACGTAATCATTTTGTTCATATATTTTGTCAAATATGAGCAATTGCATGTTGGGTTTATCACCAATACTATGCATTTAACTTTTCAGCTTTCTACTTACACTATGACAAGCTGAGAATAAGGACTGTAAGAAAGTACCTGAAGAAAGGCGCTGCAGCAGAGGTTTGAAATAATTTGCCTTGGCCATCTGCACAACATTTTGATCAAGGAAAGAAAGGTTCTCCAAGAGCTTCCTTGCATCATTAGCAGCTTGATTGTTATCACTGTTTGAAATTGTTACTAGGAGGAATATGCAGCCCTGTAGATTTCCTATACGGTTACGGACCGATTCATTTTTTGATAGTTCCAATAGCAGCGCCACTGCTAATTTAGCTTCCCCAATACGCCGTGCAAGAGAGCGACCAATAAATTCAATGGAATTGTCCACTACAGCAATTCTTTCCTGCCAGAAGCCAATTTCATTTGTTTAATGGCAAGGAATAATAACAATTTATTACCTTGCCACTTAAATATTTATATAAAATTGGAGCTAGACTAGATATATCTTTACTGGGTTTATCTAATCCAAAAAGCTAATACAACAGCTACAATTTTTTTATCAGTGAATAAATTCTCTACAGTCCAATTTAACCTACTGCAGAGTTGCTTCTCGATTGGGTCCTCATAACTAATACAAAAAAAGATAAACCAAAGCAGCAATAGCGGAATTTCAAAAAAAAAAATGGCACCTTATTTTCATCACTGTCCTTCGCCAAAATGCAAAGGATGGTCAAAGCGCGATTCTTTATAAGCGCATTGCTTCCACCAAGAAATTCAACTAGGATCGGTATGTAGTTCTCCAAAGCTACCCATTCTCGGTGTGAGTCATTTTCTTCGCATAGATCTTTCAATTCGCTCAGGCAATCAAGCACTTCTTGCTCGTTGTCAGAGCAGAGTTTAGATTTCATGGAAGCAATCTTGATCATCTTGTTCCTTTCCTTCCACTCTTCGATTGATTTCCGAAGAGTAATGTTAGGGCGGAGAGCTATGCTCTTTAGAGGGGTCATGGTCAAAGGGCAGGTGGCATTCCCATCAGCAAGCCACTTATCAATTGCGCTTCTTTCGAAAGTCTGCCCGGATGAAGTCTCCACGGGGTCTTCCATAACATCGCGAGTAATTGGACAAATAAATGACTGGAGAGGTTCCAACTGTTGGTCACCTAAAGATTTCCGCTTTTGGAAATATTTCATCACTTTCTCCTGAGGAGAAGAAGCGGCATCAGCCCTCCCAAGTAATGCAATAATCTGATCCATTTGAATGGCGTCAGCTTGGTCCTTTCTCAGCTGTGCATCTTCTATTTCGCGCTTGAATTCATCGAATTCCTTCTTCAACTCCAACCGATTACTCGAGATTCCAACAGCCTCTGCAATGAGATTCAGCAAATTGTTTGCATAGGATCGGTCAACATTCCTCTGCTCTATTCCCAATTCAATTTTCTTCAATATCTCCTCCTCTGCCACGGCTGCCTTAAACTCTGCTTTCATCATATCATCACACAATGTGCTAATTTCCTCATTTATACTTAACGAGAGATCTAGATGGGCAAATTGGATAAAGCTTAGAGCTCGGCTTATCTCTCTGGTCGTGTTCTCTAATCGCTTCACAATCTTTCGACAATTTACTAAGAGATAAAACTTGTTTCTCTTGCTACACTCAAGGATTAGTTGATTTGCCAGTTTGATCTCCCTACTAATAATCCCTATAACATTGTCAACGGTTTCGGAGTTATGGGAATTCTTCTTGGTCAACTCGTTTAGAATGGGAACAATCCTTTCCAAGTAACTCTTGAGTGCTGAGAAGCTCTCTTTCTCGAAGAGGACGTTATTCACTGCAAGCAAAGTCTCGTATATCTCCTCGACAAGCTTCGAAAGGGCTTCAGAGGCCGGAACAAGCGAGGCTTGGAGAGCTAAGCTCGACATCTTACAGCAAGATCCTTGCAAAATTCCGCCAAATGAAGACTATAATCGCAATTTTTCATCCAGCTTCGTCGGAATCACTTAGATATAACTCCATTTTCAATGAAATTAGACCCGGCTGAACGTGTAAGCTAATGCATAGATATCTACATAAATCTGAAAAAAAAAAAAAAAAAAAAAAAAAAAAAAGACTTCGAGAAATTTCAACTTGACAGTTTTACGGACAAAAAAACTAAAAATAAATAACTGGACAGAGATCAATTTTCTTAAAGATCTTGAAGGCATACACCAAATTAATTCTAAAATACAGAGTCTCTAAAAATATCACCTCCCACAATAAAAAGTAGAAAAGAACACGAGGATTTGACTAATGAACCTAGAGAAAAATCGCAAGCAAATTCTGAAATTTTACAAAAATAAACAAATAGCGCTCTATGCTCATGAACAGACCAATAAAACCCCAATTTACGCTTGGGATCTTTCTAATCAATCAAATTAACAATAATTACACAAAATTCTACTACTTTCCATAAAAAATTCTACAACCGAGCTAATTTAAAGCGTGAGATCATCGAAACGGTAATCAAATTAACACTAATTATGAACAAATAACCATCGATTTTTGAAAATGCTCACCAAATTAATAGTAAAATACTAAATTTCATAAACGTTACTAGTTTCTACAGAAAATTTTCTAAAATCGAGGCGATTTTGGTGAAAATAGTTTGAAGTATGAAGAGCAGATGGAAGGGCAAATCAAATCGTAACCTCATGACCTCCATCCCTTCGCTCTTTTGGGGTCAATAAGTTGACTCAGCCGCCAGACAAGGTTACAGCTGTGTATATCGCTAGTTAAGCGCATGTATTAGAATATGTTATATTTGATGATTATAGCCACAAATTATTTTGAGCTTCCCGTTGAATTTTGCTGCCACCGCCCATAGCCCCACCCACATGACTTGTAAAGGAGAACATCTAGTGAGTCAGTCTAGGGGGACCACGCCTGGTCTCCAGTGGGAGGTCAACGGGTCAGTTCGGGTTGGGCATGATGCATTCGATCCGAATTTTACCTCAAATTTTATTCTAGTGAAAATCATGCCGGCTCGAGTTCAATTGACCTGATGAAGTTTCCAAATCTTAGGTCAGTTAGCTGTCACGTGGCACTCAAACACATGATCAAATATTATATGGAGCAGTCTGAACATAGAGACTATTGGGACTAAAAAAATAAAATAATAAAAACTCACGCAGTCGAAGGTGTCAATTGCACTGAAAATAAAGGGTTGAGACCAAATACAGTTTCACCCTTCATTTTCCCGTGATTGACATTGGTGGCTATTCGGATATCCATAATTGTTTTATGAAATTATTTCAATGGTCTTGATCATCAGCCCAATCATTCATGTAGCACCCACTCATGTGATTAAAAGTGCCACATAATAGCCAACGAGTACTCCAAGAGAGCAATGATGCAAAGTTTTTTTGTGTGAAATTTTGGCTTTTTGTCATTCAATTAAGGATATTATATTTGTAGGGAGCTTGACCTGGCCTTAAAACAATAATGCTAAGCCTAAAAAAGAGGGCATAAAAGGTTAGATAAAAAGCCTGTTGTGGGTCGGATTGAATACTTGAATCCCGTGACTCCCTGAGCCCAACCCACTCCAGACTCCATTCTCGAACAACGAAAAGGCCAAAATGCCTTTTACGGGAGTGGGGAACGTTACGAGTTATCAAACATGCTCTCAACTAATGCTCTTTGATCATGATGTCATATTGAATAAAAATGCATTTTTGGAAAAAAAAAAAAAAACACTAAGAAAACATATTTTTAGGACCATTTCCATGACTCGAGTCATATAATCATTTGCCTTCCAAAAAATTTTTATGTTTTGCAAAAAGAGGCATTTTAAACCCACATTTTATAAAAATCAATTTTTTCCCATTTAAAACCCATATTTGCTTAGAGATATCTCTACGCCTAGACTGCTCTATGAATGCCGTGTGACATAGGACTATTTTACTAATTAGGGTTAAATTTTTTTTAATATTTTAAAATTTATATTTCCTTTCAACCGTTATATTTAACTTTTTTGGAGGTCTCTTTCTTTTCTCTCTTCTTTTCCTTTTTCTAAGGAAATGTCATACTTATTTTTTCAGGTTTATTTTACTCAAAGATATGGGCCTCCCGATAGCGAAGTGCTAACACCCCGATAGTGAAGCGCTGACACCCTGGGGGAGAAGCATTGACACCTCGATAGTGAGGCCCTGACACCCCAATAGCGAGCTAAGACCCCTCGAAAGAAGCACTGATACCTTTCTAGCGAGGTGTTGGCACCCCGGAAGCAAAACACTAACACCTCGATAGCGAAGCGCTGTCACCCCGGTAGCGAAACGTTGACACCTCGATAGCGAGACATTGACACCCTCGACGCTGACATCCCTTTAGTGGAAAAGAGGTGGGTTGGTGGGGTTCTAACACCCAGGTGGTTAGGCGTAGTGTATTTCAAAAAGGTTATCTACTTTTTGAAAATAAATGTAACTCTAATTAAAATGTAGTTAAATGATTATAAGACAACACCCGTCTGTGACTGAGCCAATACTCTGGATAGCAGCAAAAAGACGTGGGGGCCTTGGAGCTGGTTGGTTGGCTAGTAAAAAAACGTATGTGCTTTGGATCTAGGTGTGTGACGCGCGAGTGCGGAGGCGTGCATATCTTACGTTGTGTGCGTGCTCTCGTATGTATGACATAGATGACTACTCGAACTAGGTAGTGTGCTACACTTTTTGAAGCCATTTTTTTTTTTTTTAGATTACATGCCGCGTGACAACGATTTTTTTTTTTGGGATAACATGCCTAGTGGCATGTGAGTTGGGGTCATGACCGAGGGTTCAATCTTAGGTTGCTAACTTAGGGAATCCTTTACCTATATATATATATATATATATATATATATATATATATATATATATATATATATATATATATATATAATTATTAAAAATTTTAATTGTTAATATTTTCCTAAAATTGCCAAATTTACAATAATTTTGAAGCCGTTTTATTCCTCTACCGAAACTTGGTTGCTATGCATGATGCGCAATTACTCGACAGGTAGACAGGTGGGGCACCTCTCACCGCCTTATAAGTTATAACAATAATGAGCTAAAGAACACTTTTGTTCTTATGTCATTATAATATATGCTTAACTTTTTTTTCTTTTTTTAATCTTTAATATACGCTTAACTCTTGTATATGTTATATGGCATGATAAATTTAAAAAAAAAAAAAAAAACCTTTTATGTTATATATCATACATTTGATCAATTTAAATGGTTCAAGTGATAGTCCATTACTGGAACATATATAAGCAAAGAGATCAGTGAATGTTATCTATCTTATTGGTAAACTTTAATATTGGAGTAGAAGATTTGGTGCTGAGTGAAATAGCTGCAGCGGTGGGCACTCAGAGTGAGGCTCTCCCAATCTCCTATTTGGGTCTCTCAATTGGGCTCTGTCGTCCATTGGCTAGGGCATGGGACCCTGTAGTTCAGAGGTTCGATCAGCGATTAATCTCCTAGTCGGGAAAACTTCTTAGTAGTGGGGGCCGTCTCCTCCTTTTTAAAATGGTTCTTGCTAGCTTGTCGATCTTCTTCATGTCTATGTTCAATTGCCTGATAGGGGTGATCCAAAGATTGGGACAAATTCAAATGAACTTTCTCTGGGAGGGATCAGGTATCGACAAGAGGTAGACCTAGGACACTTGCAAACTTCTGATTACTTGTGGGGGGTTGGGTATTTGACCCTTAAGAAATGTGAACATTGCTTTGCTAGAAAAGTGGTTTTGGAGAGCTAAGCTAGAAAGTGAAATCGGAGAGCCTATGGTAGTTGGTCTTGGCTGATAAGTATGGGCTTCAGGAGGGCAACTGGGGAATTAAAGTTTTATTAAACAGACACATCTCAGCCTGGTGGAAGGACATATGTGCGACCTGGAAGTTATTGTATCCTTGGATTCGTTTCCGCTGGGGTGACGGCTCTCTCATTCGATTCTGGGAGGACCCATGAGTGGAGGACAAGTCGGTCAATGACTTGTTCCCGTCTATTTTCGGCATTGCTTCGGACTCTCTTGGTGTCGTGGCGAGCTTTTATTCGGATTTTGACAGGGGGATTGGTTGGGACCTGGGCATTAGGAGACTTCTTAGAGAGGAGGAAGAAACTCCTTTCTTACGGCTGATGGCGGGGTTGAACGGGGCTAGAAGAAATCGTTCTTGAGTGGACACCAGGTTTTGGGCGGCGACTAAGAAATGGAGTGTAACACCCCCGAAATTTGGGCGTTGAACAGTGTCCTTGGGATGCGTGCCCGAATGGTCGTAGGTTTGACCAAGTGAAAAACCAACTCCATTACTATGATTCAACTTAGGTTGATGTTAATACGCATGTATATGTAGTATAAGAGCTAAGTAGGAGATCACATATACCTATCGTTGGCGTATGTGCTTTACACCAAAGCTTGAAGGGTTAAAAATGAGCAAATAACTTAGGAGAAGTTATTTCTCTTAAGCTTAGGTTGGTGAAGAGAGTTAAGAAGAGAGAGGGAGTCTAGAGGAAGGGGGAGAGTAAATGCTAAAGAGAGTTAGTGTGGATTTGAATTGGAAGGCGTGCTCAAGTATTAACTCCGGAGACGACGCATTGGAATTCATTGAAGTTGGAGCTAGGAGCCCTAACCTTTGAGCTAAACCATTGAATCAACCAAGGGTTGATTTGAGGTGAGTTTTTGTTAGATTTTAATGAATATGTTATTGTGCATTAACTCTAGGATAGATTGGTCAAATTGCAAATTAAAAATATAAAAAAGAAAGGAGAAATGAAAGAGAGGAAAGCTGGAAGAAATGCTCGCAAGGGGTTGGGTTTCTGACCAAATCAATTGATTGATTTGGAAAATCGATTGATTGATTTTGACCTGGTAGTTAGCTGGGCAAAATTGCCCGAAACTGATTGATCGATTTGATCAATTTGTGGATTTCGATTAATCGTCTGAGCACTCCCAGTGGCTGAAAAATCAGAGCTTGGGAAAGCCGATTGATCGATTTGAGAAATTGATCAATCGATTTCAGAATTTCGATTAATCGATTTGGGATCAATTAATTGATTTTGGGAGTTCGATTGATAGATGTTGGAGATCAATCAATCAATTTGAGCAATTTCTGTTGGCTTTTGTTTTGGACTTTGGGGTTCTAGGAGGGTCTTGTACCCTCTTTTATGTATTTTTCTTGATACTTTGCTTATGCTATGATGTACCATAGGTCATACAAGTGAATGCGAGCACAGGAAAGGCCTTGGACTTGACGCTTGAGAAATTCAAACACGTGAGATAAGGAACACCTTGAACATATATTTTAATAGAAAGAGCATGTATGTAGTGATATAGAAATAAATACTTATGCATCGAAAATGTGAATCTTAAGGGGGTGTATGTGTGAACACTAAATAAAGAAATGAGTATGTGACGTCCCCATGGGATGTGAATATGATAAGGGCATCTATGTGATGTATTGAGTTGGACATCCCAGAGATGCATGTGAAAATGTAAAGCAAAGTGAATGAGAATTGATAAGGCCTAATATAATATATTTAGCACAATCACATGATGAATAGCTATATGTAATGCACTTTTGATATTTAAGGTTTGGAGAATATCCCACCGACGTGGCGGGATATCCATGACTGACTCGACAGGATATCCGTGACTGGTACGACGGCCAATCCGTACACCTGTTGCACATCCCAGGGATGTATGTATGTATTTATGAGACTTAAATCCCGTCGCCTATGAGAAAGGGACCTGGGTAGTATTAAATGAATGAAAAAAAATATGAAAATTGTCTGATTAGACCACGATGAAGGGTATTCCATCGTACGTCCGATGCTATAGTAAATCAGAGAATATTTAAGTTATGATTTAAGTCTTTAGGCCAAATCATTCTCTTATATGAGTAAGTTGAGAACAAATGGAAACATGTAAAGTAACCATAATATCCAGAGCATCTTTTCAGTCATTTAAATTGCTTTTCTAGCTAATTTATTTATACATCATGCTGCTAAATATTATGTAATATATGTGAGAGATTAACTTGTATGTTCATGCAGTTGTTTCCCTATTGAGCTATGATGTAGCTCACCCTTTAGACTATACGTCACAGGTCTTGTGCTTGCGGCTGCTGCTACTTCGGGAGGTGTAGATCCGGAGGATTCGGATTACGTGCCTGAGGAGGAGTTGGAGCCTCCTCCCGATGACTTCTTCTAGAGGACCCCTGCGTACTTTGATTTAGTTTTGTGAGAGTACTGTACGGCTTGGTATGTCAATCTATTTTTGAGAAAATATAATTAAACAATGATATATTCTTTTGGCGAACCATCCAGGGTGACTGTTGTGTCGTCATTGATGGTTCGGGTGGGTTCTTTTGCTCATGCATTGGCATGAGACTAGAACCATCTTTTGGATTACTTATTTTGATGATTATATATATAGAATTGGAGATTTAGTTCGATTCAGTTCTTATGTTTTATTGTTGCTTAGTTATATCAATGTTCTATGCAGACTTATGAGGCACGACCTTGAGGGTCGTATTGATGGCACAAGTTTTAGAGTACCGAAATCCGTGCTATCACAGTTAGTATCAGAGCTAATTTCTTTTATAATTCTGACAAGTCTTAGTAATGTCAGAGCATAGGGACTTCTGCTAATGAAACTGAGATTTCATGTGCAGACCGTTATGCCTTCTAGAGGGACGACCTCAGGACGGTCATGGCAGAAACTTACGGAGCGGAGACGATTTGGTCTCGGCTTTGAATAGGGTATCGATGGAGAATAGACCAGGGAGTAGTGGCCAGACAGAGAATCAGGATACAGATTGTCAGGATCGAGAGCAGAGATAACAGGAAAGAGTTAGAGAAAAAATGAGGAGAGAGAAGAGCGTCAGCGGATGATGCATACTATAGAAACCATGACAAATGCCATGGCTCAACAAGTAGCGTCCTTGGCAGCTCACAATGCCAATGAGCATCATCAGCCACCTACACCTCCAGTAGGTCCTACACCGCCAGTGCCCTTAGCATTTACAGAGTTTAGGAGGATGCGTCCTCCTAGCTTTTCAGGGCAAGCAGAGCCAATAGATGCGAAAAATTGGCTAAGCGAAATGGAGAAAGTGTTTAGCGTGCTTACATGCACGAAGGACGAGAGTATCCGTTGGGCAGCTTACATGATAGATGGGGAGGCAGGGCCATGGTGGAAGTCCGTTTCTAGGACTAGGGCTCAGGAGACCCCAAGATTGATTTGGACGTGGGATGAGTTTGTCAAAGAATTTAACAAGCAGTACTTCCTTGAAGTTGTACGAAATCAGATGGAAGTAAAAATTTTACAGCTCAAGCATGGAAGAATGACAGTTATAGAGTATGGGGTTGAGTTTATGAGGCTTGCTCGCTTTGCTCCTGATTTTTGTAGTCACGGATCTAATGAAAGTAAAATGACTACAACGCGGCTTGAGGCCGAACATTAAGGGGAAAGTAGCGGCATTTGAGTTGAATACCTATGGAGAGGTCATGAGCAAAGCCTTGGTTATCGAAGAGGATAATGAAGACAGATATAGAAGAAGGGATCAATCAGGCAGATGAAGAGCGGATCAGAATAAAGTTGGGAACTACGAGTCAGTGAACAAAAAGTCGCGATTCGTAGCACCGAATATTCAGAGGCAACCGTTCCAACCCGGGTATGTTAGACTGGCACAATAGACAAACTATCAAAGACTACCTATGTTTGCGTCGGGGAGGCCGATAAGATATGAGAGCCCTGCTACCACCACTGGAGCAGCAGTTACACAGGATTTCTCACAAGCAGCGTCGACTACAGTGGAGACTTGTGCCAAGTGTGAAAAGTCTCATAAAATAGCTGAGTGCAGAAGGGGTACTCGGGGTTACTATAAATGTGGAAAGGTGGGCCACATTATTCGAGATTGCCCTAAAATGACTAAGGAGAAGACGACTTCTGTTTTAATGCCACGACCTATACAAGCAAGGAAGTCGGTCGTACAAGGAAGAGCCTATGCAGTTACAGCTTAGGAAGCACACAATACAAATGACATGATCCAAGGTGAGATTTTCTTTTAAATAAAGAATTTCAATTTCTTAAAAAATTTTAAATAGAGAAGGTGCATTCATATAAGAAGTAGAATAGACCAATTTTCTTTCATAAATTTTGATGTATATAGTGTGTTATGTATATAAATATGTATGCTTTATAGGTACTTTAGAAGTGTATGACAAGGGGAGTGACCTAGCTTATGAGGTGAGAGTGTTGATAGACCCGGGGTTTACCCACTCATTTACTACTCCTCGCTTTGCAAGGAGAATGAAGGTCAACCTTGAGATGTTAGACTTTGTATTAGCGGTATCTGTCCCGATTGGGGAATCTGTCGATACGAAAAGGGTTTGTAAATCGGCGATAGTGACCATCAGGGATGGAGACGTCTTTAAACTACCGATAAATTTAATTTTGTTAGACATGCATAGATTCGACGTGATCCTTGGCATGGACTGGTTGTCACAATATTGTGTGACAGTAGATTGCAAGAACAAAGTCGTCATCTTTCGACCTAATACAAGGAGATCGTTCCGATTTTGAGGAGTGAGATCGACGTTTATGCCACTTATCTCTACAGTTAGGGCCGAGCGTTTGATTAGAAAGGGATGCAGTGGTTACTTGGCATTCTTAAAGGAAGATAAGAAAGGGAAGAATATCATCTCAGAGATAACAATTGAGCGAGAATTTGAAGATGTATTTCTGGAGGAATTATCAGGATTACCTCTAGATAGAGAAGTAGAATTCGCTATCGACTTGGCACCTGGGACGGAGCCTATTTCTAAAGCACCATATAGGATGGCTCCTGCTGAGTTGAAAGAGTTGAAAGCGCAATTGCAAGAACTCATGGATAAGGGGTTTATAAGACCGAGCGTGTCTCCATGGGGAGCACTGGTCTTATTTGTAAAGAAGACAGATGGGTCAATGCGACTGTGCATTGACAATCGCTAATTAAATAAACTGACCATCAAGAATCGATATCCATTGTCTAGAATTGATGATTTATTCGATCAGCTGCAAGAAGCAAGATATTTTTTCAAGATCGATCTGAGATCTGAATACCATCATCTGAGAGTCAAGGCAGAGAACATTCAGAAGACAACATTCAGGACACAGTACGGACACTACGAGTTCTTAGTGATACCATTTGGTTTGATAAATGCACCGACGCTATTTATGGATTTGATGAATCAGGTGTTTAAACCACACCTGGACTCTTGTGTTGTAGTATTTATTGACGACATCCTTATATATTTCAAATCGAAGAAGGACCATAAAGAACACTTGAGAGTTGCTCTATAAACCTTACGTGAACACCAACTGTACGCCAAACTCAGTAAGTGCGAGTTTTGGTTGGAAGAAGTTAGCTTTTTGGGATATGTGGTCTCAAAGGAAGGTGTCACAGTAGATCCAGCTAAGATTGAAGCAGTAGTAAATTGGGAACAATCAAATATGGTGACCAACGTCCGTAGTTTCTTTGGTCTAGCTGGCTACTATCGACGTTTTGTAGAGGGGTTTTCTAAAATATCGGGACCTCTTACGAGACTTATAAGGAAGGATGTAAGGTTTGAGTGGAGTGAAGCGTGTGAAAAGAGTTTTCAAAAACTCAATAAGAGACTCACTTCAGCTCTAGTGTTAGCAATTCCTTTAGGCAGTGGAGGGTTTGCGGTATATAGTGATGTGTCGCATAATGGTTTGGACTGTGTGCTCAACCAACATAAGAAGGTGATAGCTTACGGGTCAAGACAGTTGAAAGATCATGAGAAGAACTATCTGACATATTACCTAGAACTAGCAATGGTCATATTTGTGTTGAAGAGTTGGATACATTACTTGTATGGTGAGACCATCGAGATCTTCACCGATCATAAGAGCCTCAGGTATCTATTTACACAGAAAGAGTTGAATATGAGGCAGCACAGATGGATGAAGTTTCTCAAAGACTATGATTGATCCATAAATACCATTCAGACAAGGCTAATGTGGTAGCCGATGTCTTGAGTCGGAAGGGTTCAGCTCAGTTGGTTAATCTGATCATGGGGATGCACATATGAAAATTGTTTGAAGATCTGTCATTATATTATAAAAATATTGAGGTGTAAGCTATAAGAGCCTTCTTAGCTAACATATCAGTGAGACCTATGATCTTTGAGCATATCCACGAGCTACAGATGAGAGACTCAGAGTTAATCAAGATTCGCGAAGATGTGATGGAAGGCATCAAACCATAGTTCTCAATAAAAGAAAATGGTTGCTTATTATTCAAGGGCCGTCTTTGTATTCCAGATAATGTCGATCTACGGAAAACTATACTTGATGAAGCTCACAAGTTGAAATATGCGATCCACCCCGGTAGCACTAAAATGTATCAAGACTTGAGAAAGAATTACTAGTGGAGAGGTTTAAAGCAAGACGCGGCCAAGTACGTGTCACAGTGTTTGACATGTCAGTAGGTGAAAGTCGATCATAAACCTCCTGCTGGATTATTACAGCCTCTACCCATACCAGAGTGGAAATAGGAGTCAATCTCCATGAACTTCATTGTTGGACTATCGCGTACAGCGAAGAGATACAATGCCATTTGGATAGTCGTAGACCGATTAACCAAGTTAGCACAATTCTTGCCTTATAACACGATGTACACAGTAAGAAGACTCGAGGAGTTGTATATGAAAGAGATCGTACGTCTGCATGAGATTCCTAGTAGTATTGTCTCTGATCGTGACCCATTATACACTTCAAAGTTTTGAAAGAAGTTTCAGGAAGGCATGAGTACACGATTAGATTTTAGTTCAGCTTTCCATCCGTAAACCGACGGGCAAACAGAGCGGGTGAATCAAGTGATAGAAGATATGCTCAGAGCGTGTATGCTTGAGTTACAAGGATCATGAGATCAACACCTACCATTGATCGAATTTGCATACAACAATAGCTTCCAAACGAGCATTGGGATGGCACCGTACGAAGCTCTCGATGGGAGGCGATGTAGATCGCCTATTAATTGGAAAGAAATCTATGAAAAGTTTTTTTTAGGAACGGAGTTGCTTGAAGATAACGCTATTATTGTCCGTATGATCAGAGAAAGATTTAAGTCGGCTCAGCGCAGACAAAAGCTATGCCGATATTAAGAGAACAAGTGTAGACTACACCGTTAGTGAGCATGTGTTTGTGAAGGTATCGCCTATGAAAGGTGTTATGAGATTTGAAAAGAGAGGCAAATTGAGTCCTCGATACCTTGGATCCTTTGAGGTTTTAGGTTGTGTAGGCGAGGTTGCATATTGCGTTGGATTACCACCACTATTTGATCGGGTACACAACATCTTTCATGCCTCTATGCTCATAAAGTATGTGAATGACCTTCCCATATCTTGGGAGGTCAACCTTTGAAAATGCACAAAGATATGAGCATGATAGAAGAATCGGCGGACATATTGGATCAAAAGGAGCAAGTGTTGCGCACGAAAATGACTCCTTTAGTGCTTGTTCGATGGAAGAATCATTCGACCGAAGAAGCTACGTGGGAACGAGAGGCGGATGTGAGAGAGAAATACCCGGATTTGTTTATTGAGAGTTTAGAGCCTAATTGTATCTTCACATGTATGCTTGTAAGTTTGAACCGTTTATGTAATCAAACGTTGAGCATTTAGGCCAACTTATTCAAGGAATGAATGAAACAAAAGTGAATTGTAAATATACCGTTGTGCAATTCAAATGCATGGTTAATGGGAATTGCATCATGAGAAATGGATGACCAAAAGGTGCAAAGGGATAAATGAAAGGTCCGCAACAGACTTCCCTAAAAGTCATAGACAAACAGACGGAAATAACAATAGGAAGTGGCAGGAAATAAGAGGCAAAATTTTTGGAAATTTGCTGTCAAAACCGATTAATCGATTTCCAAATCAATTAATCGATTAATCAATTTTGTTCAATTGAACAACTGGCACATGCCAGTGAGATGAAAAACCTGGAAATAAATAGTATAAAATTTTGATTAATCGAGTCAAATTCGATTAATCAATTTTAAAAATCAATCAATCGAATTTTGAAATCGATCAATCGATTTCGCGAAGCTGATGTTAAGTTGTAAAAATTGATCAATCGATTTTTGCCTATATAAGCCAGATTTGGGATTTTTCTTTCCATTCAAATTTCAGTTTGTTTTTCTTTCTTTTTTTTCTTTCATTTGGGCGCCAATTTTTCTCCTCTCCTTGGCTACCAAAACTGCGAGGATTTGAAGGCTTTGCGGATCAAAACCCTAACTATTCGGATTGAACACTTACAGTAAACCCTAGTTTTTCATTTTTCCTTTCAATTTGAGTTGTTGCAGCCCTAGGTTTTTTAGTTTTCTTGATTTTAGACCACAATGTCACCTAAAACTAGATTAGCTTCTAAGCAAGTTACATCCAAGCTACCGGTTCGGCGTAAGAACGCCGCAATACCACCACCTACACCTTCATCATCATCATCACCACCATATGCATCAAATTTCTCTTACTCGACGGACGCGTCATCACGCAGATTGTCGCCCCCACCCCCACCACCCGGAAATTTACCCCAACCAAATGAATGGTGGGCCGCAAAAGAATTTGAATACGAGTACATTATTGATGAGGCCTTATTTACCGACTCCAACGTCGAGGGTGAAACCCAATGGGCTCAGCAATACCTCATTAACGCGGGCCTCGACAACCTTTTGAAACCATTACACGAGTACTACTACCCTAGACTCGTGAGGTTATTTTATCAAAACCTCCAAAAGGGCCGCGTGGATGACATCGTTACGACTGAGATCGATGGTCGTAAATACATATTCGCCCGACGCCATGTCCACGAGTCCTTAGAGTGCTACCTAAACCACGTGCCCGAGACTAACCTTTTTCCTCCTTTCCCATAATCCGTCAATTTTGAAGAAATTAGGATCCAAATGACGGGGGAAACAAAGGATCCGACAAATCTATACGGAGGGTAGACCTACTCCCTTACATGTGGATGCTTGATTCAATAATCAAGTGCAATCTATACCCTATGCGCCACGATACAAAGAGGGTAGAGTTGGTCCAACAGGCCCTATACGCGGCATACTGCGGTCGTTGGTTTGACGCTACCAGGGTCATCTTTGAGGGGATGATTTATATAAAGAGAAAAATGATGAAGGGCCCGTTGAGGCCCAAGGAACGTATGCACTACGCTCGGCTGATTTCAAGTATGTTGGAATGCTACTCTGACACCCCAGAGTATGCGATTTCTCTAGCCGAGCGTAAGGCCAACAACCACGTGAAATATTATTCCATAGCTATGTGGGGCTATAGCTACCGAATGTTGAAAAAGGCCTTACCAGTTGAGGAGCGAGCACCTGCCCAGGCTGGTGATGCACCACCACCACCACAGCAGGACCCACCAGCAGAGGGGGAGCAGCCTGTTATATCACCATAGGACCAAGCAAAGGGAGAGCAGCCTCATGACCCAGTACCACCTGAGGAGCATCCTTCAGTGTCACCTCCCGGTCCTTCACAGTCCACTCCTACTACTTATGCACGAGCTCACCGGAGGCAGGCATCTCAGGCCCTTGTGCCGAGTACTATTGATGATGTTCTCACCCTTATGGTGGAGAACAATCGACAGATGTTGGAGCACTAGCGGCGTATGGAGGAGACCACCACACACATGGACCATAAGCTGGATTTTCACGAGGCCTTGCTTTATCAGATGATGCAGTACATGTATCCCATTGATTACCAGCAGCGCATTTGCGATGGCGAGGACATAGACTTTTGATGCTTCAGGCTCTGGTACACGTGCAGCTGATGAGGAGGACTAGTTAGGGGATGGGACGGCGTGATTATCATGGTGGCTTTTCTTTTTGAATTGTCGTTTCTTTTTGAAGATTGTAATTATTTTGAAAATGCTATGTAAGGAACTATCTGGCATGGATGTCATTCTTTTTGAGGTTTTACTTCTCTTGTATCGAATGCAAATCACATTGCAATTTGTAAGCTATTTTGACTTGTGCTTAATCACTCCAATAGTTGCAAATGAAATTTGTTTTCATGAGGAATGTGCGATGATTGTTATAGAATCCAACTACCTCTGTCCATGTGTGTGGGTCTTCCACAGGGAAGTCTTTGGGTATATTTTCGAGGACGAAAATTTCTAAGGTGGGGAGAATATAACACTCTCAAAATTTGAGCATTGAATAGTGTTCTCGGGATGTGTGCCCGAATGGTCGTAGGTTTGATCAAGTAAAAAATCAACTCGATTATTATGATTCAACTTAGGTTGATGTTAATAAGCATGTATATGTAGTATAAGAGCTAAGTAGGAGATCACATATACCTATCGTTGGTGTATGTGCTTTACACCAAAGCTTGAAGGCTTAAAAATGAGGAAATAACTTAGGAAAAGTTATTTCTCTTAAGCTTAGGTTGGTGAAGAGAGTTAAGAAGAGAGAGAGAGAGAGAGAGAGTTTAGAGGAAGGGGGAGAGTAAATGCTAAAGAGAGTTAGTGTGGATTTTAATTGGAAGGCGTGCTCAAACATTAACTCCGGAGACGATGCATTGGAATTTGTTGAAGTTGGAGCTAGGAGCCCTAACCTTTGAGCTAAACCATTGAATCAACCAAGGGTTGATTTGAGGTGAGTTTTTGTTAGATTTTAATGAATATGTTGTTGTGCATTAACTCTAGGATAGAGTGGTTAAATGGCAATTTAAAAATATAGAAAAGAAAGGAGAAATGAAAGAGAGGAAAGCTGGAAGAAATGCCCGCAAGGGGCTGGGTTTCTGACCAAATCGATTGATCGATTTGAAAAATAAATTGATCGATTTTGACCTGGAAGTTAGCTGGGCAAAATTTCCCGAAACCGATTGATTGATTTCAAATCGATCAATCAATTTATGGATTTCGATTAATCTATTTAAAATTGATTAATCGTATGAGTACTCCCAGTGGCTGGAAAATCATAACTTGGGAAAATCGATTGATCGATTTGAGAAATCGATTTTGAAATTTCGATTAATCGATTTGGGATCGATTAATCGATTTTGGGAGTCCGATTGATCGATGTTGGATATCGATCAATCGATTTGAGCAGTTTCTGTTGGCTTTTATTTTGGACTTTGGGGTTCTAGAAGGGTCTTGTACCCTCTTTTATGCATCTTTCTTAATGCTTTGCTTATGCTATGATATACCATAGGTCATACAAGTGAATGCGAGCACGGGAAATGCCTTGGACTTGACGCTTGAGAAATTCAAGCACATGAGGTAGGGAACGCCTTGAATATGTATTTTAATAGCAAGAGTATGTATGTAGTAATATAGAAATGAATACTTATGCATCGAAAATATGAATCTTAAAGGTGTGTGTGTGTGAACACTAAATAAGGAGATGAGTATGTGACGTCCCCAGGGGATGTGAATATGATAAGGACATCTGTGTGATGCATTGAGTTGGACATCCTAGAGATGTATGTGAAAATATAAAGTAAAATGAATGAGAATTGATAAGACCTAATATAATATATTTAGCACAATCACACGGTGAATAACTATATGTAGTGTATTTTTTATATTTAAGGTTTGGAGAATACCCCACCGACGTGGCGGGATACCCACGACTGACTCGACAAAATATCCATGATCGGTACGGCGACCAATCTGTACACCTGTTGCACATCCCAGAGATATATGTATGCATGTATGAGACTTAAACCCCATCGCCTATGAGATAGGGGCCTGGATAGTATTGAATGAATGAAAAAGGATATGAAAATGATCTGATTAGACGACGATGAAGGGTATTCCATTGGGTGCCCAATGCTATAGTAAGAATATTTAAGTTATGATTTTAGTTTTTAGGCCAAATCATTGTCTTATATGAGCAAGTTGAGAATAAATTAAAACATTTAAAGTAACCATAACATCCAGAGCATCTTTTCAGCCATTTAAATTACTTTTCTAGCTAATTCATTTATACATCATACCGCTAAATATCATGGAATATATGTGAGAGATTAATTTGTATGTTCATTCAGTTGTTTTCCTATTGAGCTATGATGTAGCTCACCCTTTAAACTATACGTCATAGGTCATGTGCTTGCGGCTGCTGCTACTTTGGGAGGCATAGATCCGGAGGATTTAAATTACGTACCGGAGGAGGAGTTGAAGCCCCCTCCTAAGGACTTCTTTTAGAGGACCCTTGCGTACTTTGATTTAGTTTTGTGAGAGTACTGTACGGCTTGGTATGTTAAGCCATTTTTGAGAAAATGTAATTAAACAGTGATATCTTCTTTTGGCGAACCATCCAGGGTGACTGTTGTGTCATCACTGATAGTTCATGTAGGTTCTTTTGCTCATGCGTTGGCATGAGATTATAATTATCTTTTGGATTACTTATTTTGATGGTTATATATATAGAATTGGAGATTTAGTTCGATTCAGTTCTTATACTTTATTGTTGCTTGGTTATACTAATGTTTCGTGCAGGTTTATGGGGCATGGCCTTGAAGGTCGTGCTGATGGCACGAGTTTCGAGGTGTCGAAATTCGGGCTGTGGCATAGAGTTTTCACCACTAGGTCTTACTTTCGGAGGTTGTCTGATCGACCCCTAATTAGGTGCAAATGGGCTAGTCTTTGGAAGGCTACTCCCCCCCCAATTTAAATTCTTCTCGTGGCTTCTGCTCAAAGAGAGGATCCTCACGCGGGACCAGTTGATCTGAAGGGAGAAAGAGATCCAAAATGTGTGTGCCTTGTGTCTCCAGTCGGAGGAATCCATTTCTCACCTTTTTCTGCATTGTTCGACGGCTCGCAAAATCTGGGGGGTCATCCTTAAGTCGTTCAATATGCTTTGAGTCTGCTCGCTATCCATTTCTTAGCAATTTATAGTATGGTTTGGGGTGGATCTCGAGGGCCAGATGGGACTTGGGAGCTTTCTGGAGGGTGACTTTTTTTACGGTGGTATGGAGCATCTGGCTTGAGAGAAACAATCGCATTTTTGGTTGGAAATGGCTCCCTGTGGGGATGGTCCTGAAGACTGTCTGGGACTTTATGTACTCTTGGGTGACGCTGAGTAAGGAGGGGACAAGGAGGAACCCTGCAACTGAGACCCGAGCTAGCTGCCTGGTTGGTTGACTGCCCCTGTCTCTCACTACAAGAATAAGGTGTTTTAGCGGCACTTGCTCTTAAGGCTGTTTTTGGTAGCGACATGACTAATAGCAACAGATTTTTGTTAAAAAAATTGCCGCTAATAGTCTTATTTTTTGTAGTGTCTCTCCCCTCGTCTCTTTCTCTCTCCTCTGTTTTCTGTTCTGCTTTTTTTTGTTTCGGTTTCTCTTTTTTTTGGTCGGTTTGACCTCTTATTGTACTCGGTCAGCTTATCGCTGTTTTTGTTGAATAGATTTCACTTTTACTGATAAAAAAAATAATAATTTAATATTGGCCTTTAAAAAAATTACAAACAAGGGCTGATGTTAGAGTGTTGCAGAAGGATTGTTTTTTTTTTTTTCCTAAGTAAAGTTGTAACTTTATTTTATATATTTGTTTTTTAATAACTTAGGGTAATTCCAATGTAAATGCAAATGTATGACTTATCGCTTTGACCACTTGGGTTTCTCATAACTTACCTTTTAATGGTGTAAGATCATTTAAGCACTAAAATGTAGCTAAAAGATGATGGCCTGTGGAGGGTCAGGGCCTATGAAAAAAAGGCTTTTCATGAGCTTAATAATGGGGTGATATCTATTATTCGTAATGGGGTGATATCTACTATTCGTAAAATATGGTATTAGGTGCTCAACCCATGCAGCAAGGGTTGCGCACAAGTTAATCTCCCTCATTAAAGTTTGTGAAATCTTTGGTCATGTGCAAATATTTAAGTATATAAATCAGTAAATTTTATTTTTTATCGTATAAAAAAAGGTAACAAACTCGGTATCAGTATCGGTCCTTGGAGGATTGATATGAATCGGTCGATACGTATCGACCAATTTAAAAAAAAATAAAAAATAAAAATGCAGGTATTGCCAATACCGGATACGTATCGGCCAATACCTGATATGTATCGGCTAATACAGGCCCGTATCGGCCGATACCAATACCGAGTTGGATACTCGATACGTATCGGCGCCGATACATATCGGTATCGGCATATATTTGATACCTTGAATGAAACTATACTTTTGACATTTCACATGTGTTACATTTAAAGTTAGAGATTTCTACATTTACGTCCCTAAGATATGTCGTATTTACACTCCGCTCCCGTGTTTTACCTATTTAGACTGAAGTCCCTACTTTTGTGTTTCCATTGCATTTTGCCCCTTACAGTGACAAATTAATCGTTGACTACTATACAACTAAACTTTAAATGCTTGGAATTAGATGATGGAGATCATTTTTCACCATAATCTTATACCCATTGAATCTTGAGATCAAAAGTTTACCATCAGACGATCATCTTGATTTCATATGACAAATAATATAAAAAGTGATCATAATCGTGGGTATACATCAAACATGGTTCTTGGATCACTTCTCAATATGTGTTCCATGTGAATCAAAATCTGACCATTTGATGGTAGACTCATGATTTCAAGATTCGTTGGATAGAAAATTATGGTGAAAAATGATTTCCCTCATCTAATTCCAAACAGTCAACGGTTGATTCGTCACTATAGGGGGAGAAATGCAAAGAAAACACAAAAGCGGGGATCACAGTGTAAATGGGTGAAACACCGAGGGTGGAATATAAATACGACATATCTTAGGGGGTAAACGCAGAATCTCTTAAAGTTATTTATAAGCATATAAACCCTTGGGGATGTAGCATAATGGAAGGTTGGCAATATTACAACTCAACGCAGGTTCCAACGGCCTCCCTTGCGAGTGGTGTAGCCAGGATTTTCTTTAGGCTAATGATGATCGACAAATGTTAATACTAATTTTACCATAGATTTGGGGCTTCTACACCATAAATTTGAGAGTTTATATATTAATAAGGTTGTATAAAGTTCTTTCAAAAGAACAGGTTTTATGTGAAACATATTTATAGTTTTTGAAAAGTTAACTTAAATGAGGTGCAGCCCGCACACAGCATGTTTTCTCACCAGCTACCACCTAGTTTTGGAAGTTTTACATTCGAATAAATGATGCATTAATTTATGGCTCCTGAGCGACATTAAACACCAAAATGGTGTTTATTGATTTTATACCATTAAAATTTAACTTTTAATCTCACACCATTAAAGTGTGATTTCTTATTATGCCATGTGGTACACTTCTATGGACTATCTCAATTGTCCAAGTGGCAATCTATCATTGGAACATGTGGCTGCCCAAAGAAATATGCCTCTATGGGTATGTGAACCATCCGATTGATGAGCATTAAAATCAGCCATTAGAATTAAAACAATGGTTGATATTGTAGTCCAGATATTGGATGGGTTAAATCCCCTAAAACACCAATTTTGAATATGTTACACTTTAATCCATGATCTATCTGTATGACGGTACATATCACTCACATCTTCGACTATTGATGGTGTAAAATCATTAATTTAAATATTATTTTGGTGTTTAAATGACTGTCAGGAGAGTCGGGGCCTTAATTCATTTAAATTTTCGGGCAACTAACCATCAATGCATTGTAAAAATTAAATCATTCTCATCTTTCTCTCACTTTCAGGGCAAACCAACAACATGGCCATCTCACTGTCTATTAGGGCTGTCAATGGGGGAGGCTGGGCTTTTGCATTGCCCTGGCCTTAACCTAGGCGGGCCTTAGTATGGTCAGCCCTGGCCCTAGCCCAAGCCTTGGTGGGCTTTAACATAGATCGCCCTAGCACTAACCCTAGCAGGCTCAAGTCAGGCTTTGAGCTTTCGAACATTACCATTTTATCTTTCGTTTTGTTCTTATATTATAAAATATATATATGATATTTATTATTAGATAATTTTAAATATAAATTATACTTTCAAATATGAAGAAGGATAGCTTTATTTTGAAAATTATCAAATTAATCTGTTATGCATCTATTAAGAATGATTGAAAGTTTAGAAAGAATGATACATTTGATAAAATAAAAATAATATATATATATATATATAGGGCCGGGCTTGGAAATGAAATTAAGTGGGCCCCGCTTGAAAATTGAATTTTCATACATTAAGTCATTTTAGAAGGAAACTATTTCAACCTTTTAAGTGGCTTAAATTGAGTTTCTCAGTAACAAAATAATAATTTTTTGTCATTTCAAATATAAAGTAACTTGTAAAAAACTTAAAAGCAAAAAAATTATCTTTTGATTTTAAAAAAGTAACTTTAATTTTTATAGCCATTATATCAATACGATCACTATGACTACCACATGATCTACATCATATACTTTTTAGCTACGATTTGACTTTGGTCAAAGTTTGAATTGTAATTAAACTTTAAAAGGATTTATAAACTATTTAAAGTTTTGACTTTTGATTAGACTTTAACTATTGAAACATGATAATAAGTTGTAGGTTAGTAATATATTATCAAAATTTTAAGGGTCAAAGGTTAACTTTAAGGTCAAACTTTGATTTTTAATTAAAATTTTATATTTGATTAAACTTTTATTCCTATAATTTGATGGCGAAAAAGGGATACTATTGTGTTGATCTATAAAATGGTACTAGATTCTCAATTTTATTAGTCAATAGTTTGAGCTTTAGTCAAACTTTGACTTTTATACAAAATTACTTTTTATCAAACTCAAAATATGCTTATTGATAGTCTACTACTACAAAAATTTATATCGTATCTATGCAAGTTTCTTTGGTCAAGGTTTGACTTTTTGTCAAAGTTTGATTTTCTATAAAAAGTTATAAATTTTAATTAGTAGAATATTATAGTTAAAAATATCTATCATTGTTTTAATTTGTCACTTTAAAATACATTATCTCATTTTTATTGGTAAAAGTTTGACTTTTATTGATAAGTATATCTTGACAGTAATTAGCAATTATTACTATGTCATGTGTATTTTAGTAATGTAAATTTTTATCAGTCAAAGTTTGATATTTGGTCAAACTTTGGCTTTGTAACACAATTTGATTTTTTTGAACATTTGTAGCCCCAATGCAGTTATCATATTGTTAATTTATTATTTTGTAGTACATTACAAAATTTTATTGTATATTTTTTTACATTTGATCAAAGTTTGACTTTTAAAAAAGTTGATATTTGGTCAAATTTTTTACTAGTATAATGTAGCGATGATTATGAATATTGTTATGTTTATTTGTAGTTTGTCAGTAAATTGCTAAATTTTCTATTGGTTAAAGTTAAAAATTTTAATCAAAGTTTGACTTTTTTTTTAATTTAATTTTCTTTCAACTTGTAACCTTATAGTGCACATTAATTTTTACTATGTAACTTTGTATGTTAGCCTTAAAAAATCTTATTGATCAAAGTTTTACGTTTGATCAAAATTTGACTTTTATTAAAAGTGGATAATCAAATTTTGACTACTGTATCCTAATGATGTATATGAATACTGTTATGCTAATTTGCATTTAGACTTTTATAACTTGTGGGTACATTAAATTGCAATTGGACTTTTATAACTTGTTGGTATATTGAAAATTCTCTTTGTCAAAGTTTTAACCTTTATAAATATTTAATTTCCTTTCAATGTATAACCTTATAGTAGATTCTATCATTTACAACTTTGTTATTTAACTTTATACATTTTTATTTATTAAAATTTTAAGTTTGCTTAAATTTTGACTTTTTATTTGAGTTTGACTTTTCAAGCTGTGACTTATGTTACTTGGTAATAAATAGTGATTACTATAGCGTTAATTTATAGCATAATAGAATATCCTTAAAAAAATTATTGGTTAATATTTGACTTTGATCATGATTTTGATAAAAAGAAAGTCAATCTATAACTAGTGCAACACAAAGTGATAAGTTAGATATTTTTCTAAATAATTTTTTTTTCTTCTTTTCTCACAAAATATTTGTTCAAACTAACTTCTACTTTTATAAAAGTAGAAAATATATGATCCAAACTTTAAAATTCATTTTCAAACATATCAATCAAACAAGAGAAATCAATTTCCAATGAAAGTTATTTCTCAAATATACTAATCAAATAGTGAAAAATCTATCTCCAAAGGAAATCATTTTGCAGGAAATCAAATAGGAAATTAATTTCATTTCCTCTTTGAAATTTCCTTGTTATCAAACATGGCCTAAAGGCCCAAGCTCTACTCTAGGCCCCTCAAAATTTAGCCTAGGCATTAACATTTAGAGCCAGGCTGATCCTTTGACAATCCTACCATCCATACGTGGGGCAATGGTCACGATCAACTGGATAAACTTGATTTGGTGTTCAACCATATTTGAATAGCACAGAATTTTCACTTGCACGGCTTTCATTTTTATTGGATGACTTTTAGTCGAGATTCTGTCACATCCAATGGCTCCAAATCTGGTTGAACACCAAAATCAGGCGTTCATTGCACGGAGACTTACTACACTATATTTGGCTGAACACCATATTTGGTTGAACCTGATTTGGGACCCAATCATTGCCCCTCTACGTACGCAAGCAAGGAGATATGCTACACATTATTTATTTATGTGCTTTTTGCATTTATCCCCTTAAAATATGTCTATTTTACACCCCGACCACTATGTTTCACCTTTTACACTGGCCGCTTGCTTTATCAGTTGATTGTTATAAAACTAAAATTTCACTCATTTGAATCAGAAGATGGTGGTGATTTTTCACCACAATCTTCCACGCAAGGAATATTGATATCAGGAGCCTATCATCAAGCGGTCAGATTTTGATTTCATATGATAGACCACCCAAAAAAGAGAACATAGCCAATCATGTGTGTACGCCAAACATGATTCTTGGATCAATTTTTAAGATGTGTGGTGTGTGAATAAAAATCTGATTATCTAATTGTAGGCCATGATCTCAAGATCCATTAGTTCAAAGATTGGGATAAAGTATCTAATCTGAAAGCAGTTTAAGGTTATTGTAGGGGTAATAAAGAAAGGAAACAGAAAAGCAATGTTCGCGTGTAAATAGGTAAAACATGGAGTCAAAGGGTAAATAAGGCATATATAAAGGGGATAAATGCGACAAAACCCTTCTGTTTGTGTTTTTGTAATATAGAAAGGGCAGATGCCCTGCTTGACCCAACCATAGCTCTATTGATGGTGCTCGAGTCAATAACCTTCACCCAACCTTCACTAAATGCATTGATGTTTCGATAGCAAAATAAATAAACGTAAAAAGCATAGTAACCATAGGCTATTGACTATTTTAGCAAAAGAAAATTGACCAAGCCACCTCTACGGTGCTTGGGATTTCACTGAGTTTGGACTGGCTCCTCTACGGAACGTGTCAGTGCCTTATCCGCTCCTTGCCAGAGCGGAGTTACCCGCTCTCAAGCGAGTACAACTCCTTTGCTTGAGAGCGGCTAGAAGCGGGCGGGGATCTCAATGTCAAGGTTAGGAATTGCCACGCCATTCTATGGTGACGGCTTCCATATTTTGTCCTTAGCGACTTTCTTATTTGGTGGTCACTACATGATATACGTGTCATATGTTTTCGCCAAAATACAAAACTTAATCCATTCTCCAAATCACTCTATCGTATGTATGATTTGTGATCAAGAGCTTTTAAAATGACTGGTTATGGTATGAATAGACAATGATAGAGAGTCAATGACCGACAGTGCTCTGAACATATGGTTGGGACTTGGGAGTCTTCTGACCTGCAAATATTTGTAAGAGGAATTGGGAAATTAACCTGACAGGCTGTCAGATGAGCCTTTTACGTCAGAAGCCCTGTAGTTTCACTTTTACCCAAACAAATTAGCTCCAAGCCTAGCCGATCCTAAGGAGAGTAAAAAGTCCAAATTACCCTATTCTATGACCTTCTTTAATCAACAAAGCATCTTTTTCTTCCTCATTTTATCCTACAAAAAAGTTAGAGGTGCAAAACCCTAGACGACGTCTCCTTACTTAGTCTGATCTGCTATTTCTCCGATCTGCTATTTCGAAGAAGAAAACAGAGGCTTGGGAGAAGCAGCCCCTACATTTCTTCATTGTGGCAAAAAGACCCTAAAGTTTGTCCTTGCAACGCGAGGTATCCTACTTAAACCCAATTTTCAGTTTATTAGTGTCTCTTAGTGATGCAGTACCTCCTATTTATGTAGTATAAGAAAGGTCTTAGTATCCTTCTATCCGTTTTAAAAAAAAAAAATATCGATTGCAAATACAATCGTCATCGACTCCATATAGAGACGATTGTATTTGCAATCGATATCGATTGTATATACAATTGATATCGACTCTATATAGAATCGATATAGATTGTATACACAATCGGCTAAGATTTATAGTTGTCTTTTCTCTTTTGTTTCATCAGTTTTATGACCCCTTCCTTCTCATTCTTAAACAGACGATGACGGACGTGAGGATTCCTCTTCTTTGTCACTATGATGGCCTTCTTGTAAACGATGGTGGCTTGTATCAAGGTGGCCGGCGGAGGCTTATTAACATTTCAACTGAAATTTCTTATGAACAATTCATAAGGCGAATATCTGCTGTCAGTTTTGTGAAGGCGGATGAAACTGTTTTCACAAAGTTTCATATGAAGATAGTGAATGCGCCCGTGGTTGCCGACATTTTGAACTCTGATTATTTGGCTACATTATTTACGTTTTATAAATCCGCGGTGGACGTTATAAAAGTATTCATCATTAAGGAACCGAACAACAAGTAAATCTCGGCGGATCGATTTTGTGACTCATTCATTTGACCATGTAAGTTTGAGGATGAAATCAGATATCGATACCGATCCGTTAGGCGATGACGGTTATATTGCGGCGAATGATGGCAGAGGGAAAGCAACATTTGATTTAAACGATGCTCCGATTGAATCGTATGATGACCCAGTAAAATACATGCATGAGTCACAACAATGTAGTCAATGGTTAGACTATACTTCAGAAAGGGTAATTGACTATTTTCACCATATCTTCCCCGGTGGACAGACAACTTGGTTTACTCAAGACTTATGTTCTACCATGCTATCAATGAGAATTACCGGAGTAACTCAACCCCATGTCCATACACATGAGCACCCCTTCAGTGAAGGGCCTAGCCAACCACGCGATTATCCATTCGGTGAAGGATCCGGTCAATCACATCAGAACCCCTTCGGTGAAGGATCTAGTCAACCACCCGAGAACACCGCTAGTGAATGGCGTAGTCATCCTCAAGCCATGAATGAAGATACCTTAGAAGAAGAATATGAAGGCGAACCGGATGAGTTTATCAAAGAGGATCCGAAAATTTTTGTGAGAGACATTGACAATCCCCTAGTAGACGGAGATTACGAAATGTCAGAGACGTCGGGCGACTCCTCCGATGAAGAGGTGAAAATTGAATATCAGAATTGGACGTTTAAAATTGAAGAGATCTTTCGAGACAAACAAATATTTCAAAGAGCATTGAAAGAGCACGCGGTGGAGAAAAACTTTCAAATTCGGTCTTTGAGGATCGCTAGTTATCGAGTGACAGCCGGATGCTACGAACCCGATTGTTCGTGGCGAATACATGCTTCTAAATTGACTGGGCTCGATTCTTTCCAAATCAAGACATTCAATAGTACTCACACATGCGGAGCCGCTAAGATCAGACCGCACGGTCCACGTAATGCAACAATCTCCTTCGTAGTAAACTATGTACGGGATAAACTTATGGAAGAATTCGACTACACACCGGCGTCGATAATGTTTGATATTGCAAAAGCTTATAATGTGTGAATCTCATATGCAAAGGCTTGGAGGGAAAAAGAACTTGCCCTTAATGATATTAAAGGCAGTTGGAAAGGACAATTTGTTGATCTATCGGCCTACGTGAAGGAGATGGAGAGGGTAGATCCTAATGTACAAGCATCCTTTTAACTTACTCTTGACGGTAAGTTTCAAAGATTTTTTTAGAGTTTTGGCCCATGCATCGGAAGCTACCGCAATGCACTTCGACGCATATTGCTTGTAGACGGCACACACCTACGAGGACGTTTCGAAGGGATCCTACTTATCGCCTCTGCGCAAGACGGTAATGGTCATATATTATCGTTAGCATTTGCCGTGGTCGAGTTAGAAGAAGAGGAAACGTGGATGTGGTTTCTTGAATGGGTAGGTGCATTCGTGATCGGTGGGTTTAACGAAGATTTCGTATTTATCACGGACAGGTCGAAGGGTTTAAAAAATGCGGTGAAACATATCTTCCCTAACGCATATCACAACTACTGCATGCGGCATATGACACAAAATTTGCAACACAAGTATCCAGGAACAATGTGAAGGGTCTATGGTGATGCGCCGCGCGTGCATATTTGAAAGAGAAATTTGATTATTTTATTAACGAAATGAAGAAAGATCCTGCTGATTCTCAGGTCGTAGAATATATTTTAAAAATAGATTCAAAGCATTGGGCACGCGCACATATGGAAGGAAGGCAGTACGATTCCCTGACTACGAATATTGCCGAAAGTTTAAACAGCGTGGTAAAGATAGCTCGAGAGAGACCAATTATCGACTTAATCAGAACTACTAGAGAGAAAGCCGCCGATCATTTTCAAAAATGCAGAGAGATATCTGAGAAATAGACCACCTTTCTCTGCCCGAAAGCAGACGCGCACATGAAGAAGATGTTGTAATAGGCCGGTAGAAAGAGAGCTCAACCATACGGGCGCGATCAATTCCAAGTCAATTCCGAAAATTTCATTCATCACGTCGACTTGGAACACAAGATCTGTAGTTGCCGCCGTTGGCACATTTATGGCTTGCCTTGCTCCCATGCGGTGGAGGCCATCAATCGAAGAAGTTACGACTACCATAACTTTTGTGAGAAATAATTTTTCACCGCTTGTTTTAGACAAAACATACGAAGAGCAATGGGTTCCCACCCTCGATAAAAGTCAATGGGAGTTCCAAGCAGAGCAACTCCCTGAAAATATGAAAGTGAAACCACTCTATTATTGTCGAAAGCAAGCCAGCCGTCCGAGGAAGAGAAGGATAAGGTCTAAGGGTGAGGTTAGGGCACTACAGTGTAGCAGGTGCAGTGAATATGGTCACAACCGCAGGAGCTGCACGACAGTGGGACCGATGGGTTGACAGTGTACATTTTTAATAATGATAAATAGAATATAAACGTGAAATTGAGAATCCATGTTTTTTTACTGTAATATAGTCTTTACCGATGAATCATAGAGTCGTCATCGACTGTATCCATAATCGATATCGACTCTATATAGAGTCGCCATCGACTATTTATAAAGTCGATATCGATTCATTCAAGAATCGGTATCGATTATGGATACAGTCGATGACGACTCTATATATAGTCGATAGCGATTACATAAAGAGTCGTTACCGATTAGTTATATAGTCGATGACCACTCTATATATAGTCGATAGCGATTACATACAGAGTCGTTACCGATTAGTTATATAGTCGATGACGACTATATATGTAGTCGATAATGGCTGCTATTTCTACTTTTTAACCACAGCTACATAAAAATAGTGTAATTATATTCAAAATAATTCATTAAGAAAAAATATTTTATTTACATTTATAAAAATATTAAAATACAACCACACTACTGCTGCTCCCCCTCCTTTTTGTCGTCCTTCGCCAGTACTCCGCCATCGCCTATATATGTAGCCAGTATATGGCCAATTTCTGTCCTGATTCTATCTATGTCTGATTGCGTGAAATCAAATTTCTTTCCCACCATGAAGTACTCGACATACTTCACAACAAACACTCCACAATCACACGAGTTGGTCTGTCGGGGGAGGGCTTTGATCCGGCAGTCACTAAATGACCAAGGATAGTTCTTCTAGATCAGTGCAACGGAGTCATCATACGAATATAAAATCACGGAAAGGTATTGTGTCTGTTTCAAAATAATAGAGATGAGTGTCAGATATGCTAAGCTAACAATGATAAAAGATATGCTAAGCAAAATATCTTACCAGCGCCTGCAATTGGGACACATATCTTTCCTTAGAGGGCCTATTAAATATAGGGTCGATGATCATGATCGATCGTTCTACTACCTTCACGATCGCAAGCGCCCAGTGTAGTGGTTGTTTTGAATATATTAGCATAAATATCTATAAAAAAGAAATATAATCTCAAAGGGTATGATAGAAAAATTAAAAAGAATAATTATAAAGAGGATAAAAGCATACTATACTGCATTCGTGAGCCCACAGATTCCGAAGCTCATTGAAAAAGAAAGTTTCCATCAGCTTCTTCCCTCCGGTCTCTTTTTGTCTATAGACAGCCCACCGTTGAACTTGAACCTCGATCGATTGGTCGTATAATTTTTCAGCAAGCAGGAACTTGTTAAAATATCTCAGTTCATAGCCCATGTACGTCAGCGCGGCAGGGTCCATAAGGAAGTTTTTGGGATTTTTATCAGGATAAATTTTATCATCAATTACTTCCAAATGTCTCAGGTAGGCGCCCATAACCTGAAACCAATGCAGTTAGATTTAAATATGCAGTTAGAGTGAAATATATAATAGTTATCGATTCTATAAGTCATCGATGACGATATCTTAATTCATCGTTATCGACTCTCAAATGAATCGATATCGATTATTTAAAGAGTCGATAACGATTACATAAGCCATCGTTATCGACTCTAAAAGTCATCGATATCGATTAATTTGAGAGTCGATAACGATTATGTAAGTCATCGTTATCGACTCTATAATGAATCGATATCGACTCTTTTTCGAGTCGTCGATAGCTTTAACCATTCTTAATTTTGCCTACAGTATGTTAAACTTACAAAGTTATCCAGGTACTGCGTGGTCGCCAGACATCTGACGGATTGCACCACCAACTTATACTTGTCGACAGTGTTAACATATTCTCTGCATAAAAAATGGTCAACATAACTAATCTTCACGATAAATATATAATAATAAAGTTAAGTATTCAGGGAAAAATAACTTACTCGTCCTCCTTCAGAAGCTTGTTCCATATGTCTAGCATATATTTTTGCTCGTCATCATTTCGGTGGAAGCTTCGGAGAGCATCTTGACCGTAGACCGGGACCCGGTAATGACGCCAACGGTCTAGGCTCAACAGCTTGTCCTTGGCCTTCTCGGTGAGCTTCTTTTTGCTACCCTTCGCTGTGCCTTAGGTTTGACGGCAATTACTTTGCTGAGTTTTGCTTGCCTAGGTCTTAAGCGAGGCTCAGCTTGTTGGTGAGGCAATTGGGAAGAGGTTTCCTCTTCACCAGCAGGACCCTTATCAGTTTGAGTCTCAGGCTGCTCGTCAGCAGTTGCCATCACCTCATCAACGGGAGGAGGAGGAGGAACCTGATGCGCAGGAGCTGATGGTTCCTTATCGACGGTTGTGTCGCACACCTTTGATATTAGCTCCTCCATAGTCACATCCTGTACATCGAAATAATGGTACAAAATAAGAATTAATTTTTGGTCCACATTTTAAAAAGTCAAAATCAATTTTAAATATAATCGTTATCGACTGTACTTATAGTCGCTATCAATTTTATATATGATCGTTATCGATTATATATATAGTCGCTATCGATTGTAAATATAATCGATATCGACTGAATATATAATCGATAACGACAGATTATATTATCGACGACTCTATATAAAGTCGATAACGATTGTGTATATAATCGTTATCGACTCTATATACAGTCGATATCGATTTATGTTAACAAAACTGAACATATAAAACCAGATTTCAACACATACCTTAGGTCTCGCCTCCAATAAATTTTCAAAGAGTTCTTTTATATTCGACTGGCTCTTTCTGACCAAATGATTGTAGTGATTTAACTTCTGTCACTCCGCATCCCTTGAATTCAGCTTCTCATTGAAGGAGTTGCATAGTTTCTCTACAGAAGCACAACGTTTAATCAGGGCCTTATTCTCTCCCTCCAAATCGCAAACTCTTTTGGTGAGCTTTAAGTTCTCCATCGTCAAATGATCGACCCTCCTCATCAAAAGATCATTGGAGGTGGACGGTTCAGCTGGGCTATCTTTTACTGCCAGGCTCTCCTTGGTGGCTCCCCTAGTTCTTGGCCGATCCTCTCCGACATGGACGGGGCCCTTTTTCGATGGGGATTCTTCTTCTGATGTCGATGCGTCATCCCATTCTTCCTCATCAATATTCTCTACCGGAATGTAATTTCTTTTCTTCTTCGGCCGCATCTCTTCCACAGCTTTCTTGACCGGTTCTTTCCTCTTCCCCCCAACCTCCTTTTGAACCCGTAGATATTCTCTTAACACGGGTATCTCTAATTCAAAGCCCTGAGGCACGAGGGGAGCGCGAACCTTTTGAAAAAAAAGGAAACATGGTGAATAACCAAATAAAGTGATCATATATATAATAAATCATTCTCGATTATGTAAAGAATCGATATCGACTATTTAAAAAATTGATATCGATTCGTTACTGAATCGCTATCGATTATTTAATGAATCGTTATCGACTATTTAGTAAGTGGTTATTGATTCCTAAATGAATCGCTATCAACGTCCTAAGTAGTTGATAACGATTCTGTACTGAGTCGCTATCGACTTCTTAAAAAGTCGTTATCGATTCTGTGATGAATCGTTATCGATTCTAGAATGAATCGGTATGTTGCTTTTTGAATTGGCAATAGACCTCATACCTTGCTTCTAACATCTGTTCGCGAGTGTAACCTTTGATCCTTAACTGCGCCCTGCCCGACCATTTCAGTAGCCGTGGGAAAGGGTCCTTGAGGCCTAGCTGGGATGGCGATATATCGGGCAGGATCTCATAAGCCCACCATTGAAGTACACATATACATCCATATGTGTTGTACGTCTTCAGGGCTTTATCCATCTCGGCAGTTTTTCTATTCGCTGCGCCCTTCATTATATACTCGATCAAGTCTTGGTAGACGTGTAGACCCCACGGAGTTCGGTTAAAGTTCTCCACATCATCGATGAGGTCGATGTGGTCTTCCGAAAGCTGATGGTGGGACCTGGGGAAGAGAAATATGCACAGAACAAATAGAAGGGACAACTTTACGAAGTCCTCATCACTTTCCGCTTTACAAATTGCAGCATCTATATGAGACCGGAGAATTTTTCCAGGAGGCATTCCACGAAAGTATTTGTATCGAATGGTTTGTTCTTCCGATGGTTTAACGGATGGGATATACTTTTCTGGGCCAACTACGGCAATGCCCAGTATCAATGCAATGTCTATATTCCGAAGATAGACATCAGTCTTTCCAATTCGGAAGTAGTTTTTTTCAACCCAAAATGTCAACATCGCATCCACCACATCGGAAAGAAATCCCACACCCTTAGGCATTTGAAATATTCCACCAAAAACGGAATCTCTCAGCAACTTCTTCCGAGCTAGGGTAGCATTTTCGTAGAGATTCGAAATGACACTGGGTGAACACTTGGCAACAGCTCGGTGTACAACCATCTTGATAGCCTTTTGAAATGAATTGTAATAAAAAAGAAAGGATTGAGCCCCATACTAACAAGGATAGTTTAAATGTTGATGAAATATATATATAAAATCTTTATCGATTACATATATAGTCGTTATCGATTACATATGTAATCTATACCGACTCTAGATGTAATCGATATCGAGTCTATATATAATCAATACCGATTCTATATATAATCGATATCGAGTCTATATGTAATTGATATCGATTACATATGAAATCGCCATCGACTCAATATAAAGTCGCAATGACCTCAAAATATTTATTTATATAGAAAATATTTAATTTACTGACTCAAAAGATTTCATGAAGTCACCATTGAATCAAAATGTTTCATTTACTTGCAAAATTTTCAATTGCATTCATAATATTTCAATTACAATTAAAAATGAAAAGAAAATCTTGCAGCAACGTCCTAAGGAAGATTCTTCGATAAAAGCGGTCCTCCGCTTCTAACCAAAATTTAGGAAGATGGATGAAGAGCAGGTGGTGGATGGGGTGGAGAGGCCGGTGGTTCCGTCTTAAGTTTCTTTTTCTTTCTTTTGTTCTTTTTCTTTTCTTCCTTCTTCTTTATCTATATCGATTACATATATAATCGATATCGACCCTACATGTAATCGATACCGACTCTAGATGTAATCGATAACGAGTCTATATATAATCGATACCGATTCTATATGTAATCGATATCGAGTCTAGATGTAATCGATATCGATTACATATGAAATCGCCATCGACTCAATATAAAGTCGCAATGATCTCAAAATATTTATTTATATAGAAAATATTTAATTTACTGACTCAAAAGATTTCATGAAGTCGCCATTGAATCAAAATGTTTCATTTACTTGTAAATTTTTTCAATTACATTCAAATTTTTTTAATTACAATTAAAAATGAAAAGAAAATTTAGGAAGATGGATGAAGAGCAGGTGGTGGATGGGGTGGAGAGGCGGGTGGTTCCGTCTTAAGTTTTTTTTTCTTTTCTTCCTTCTTCTTTTTCTTTTCTTCCTTCTTCTTCTTCTTTTCTTCCTTCGCCAAAATCTCTATTACTTCATTGTACTCGTTCCACAGGAACTGCAGAGGATCTGGTTCTGGTGGTGGTGGTGGGTCCTCCCATACAGGCTCGAACTTGATTGGGTTATAGAAGGTTTTTTCTTCGTCGTCTGACATTGAGAAAAATATAGCCTGGTAGGGATGATAGGTTTGCTAAGGACGAACTAAACCTGTATTTAAAGCTCCTAGATGGTGGAATACGAATCGTTGTATTAAATTTTCTCATTCTTCCAACCTAACTTGCCATAATGGTTTTACAAAAGGGTAGTTGGCAATAAATTGAACGTCGGCTGAGATAAATATAAAACATCGTATGATTTATTATGACATCGAGGGTAATAACTATAGAAAAATTAATTCATATGATGGGTATTAATTATATTCATAGAGAGTCGATATCGATTTGTTATAGAGTCGTCATCGACTATTTATATAGTCGATTACGACTACATATATAATCGTTATCGACTCTAAATGCAATCGATAGCAACTCTACATATAATCGATAGCGACTCAATATGTAATCGGTAACGATTGCATATAAGATCGATATCGATTACATATAAGATCGATATCGATTACATATGGGAAAACCTAACAAAATTATGTCAAAATATGCACCAAAGAGAGGAGAAAAAAAAAATCTATAGCGATGGAAGGTGATTTTAATTCTAATTTACAGATTTGGTAGCTTGAAGGTTGTAGATTTGAACGCGAGCGTCCACGAAGCGACAACGACTCTCCACCAACTTCGAACGAAAAAGTAAAAAGTAAACAGTAAATGATTTGAAAAGAGGACGGCTATTTATTATATTGGGGGTAGTTTGGGCATTTCCAACAGGCGTGCGTCAGCTCAGCGCGCAGTAGGTTTGTTTGGGTAAAAGTGAAACTACAGGGCTTCTGACGTAAAAGGCGCATCTGACAGGGCCTGTCAGGTAAATTTCCCTATTTTATTTCCTTAATTATATGTATGTCTCCTGAGATTTGACTAATTTGATAGAGAGATTGGCCAAAGCGTCATTGTTAGCAGAGGTGGCCCTAGGCTAAGGCCCAAGAGGAGGCCACCTCGACCCCCAACCCATAGTTTGAAAGTGTTTATCATATAGTTGCTTAATATAATTTTTAATGTATAAAAATATTGAATCAATCTAATTGTTTAGTTGGTTAAGTGACTAGTGTTGTTTTACTTTTCCTCCAATAGGTTGGGATTTGATCCTTCCCAATCTTATATTTGCATTTTTTTTTTAATGAGTCATAGATCGGGTCTCGGCCAGGTCGGTGTAGATCATTGATCAGGTCACTAGGCCAGGCCAAGCCAGTCATACGTATTGACCCAATAGATTCTATGAGCAATTTTTGACTGGACTAGATTTGTTTGGCCAAATCATTTATATATAGGGTACATCTAAACGCGCTCACGCATTCTCCGGAAGAGCCCACGCCCTCGATCCCTTGAAAATCATTGATTCCTTTGAATGAGATGATGGAGATTAATTTTCATACCTATATTTTACAAAATAGATCTTCAAGCATGACCCACCTATCAAACGGTCAATTTTTTATTCCATGTGTCACAAATCCCCCAAAAATGTCCTTGAATTATCTGGCACACATCACAATCAAATGTGATATTATAGCCATTTTTTTGGGATCTATAACACGTTGAATCACAAATCGACTATTTAATAGGTGCACCATGATCTTAAGATCTATTGATTGAAAGATATGAGTAAAAAATGATTTCCGTCATATGATTCGAAGGATTCAATGATTTTCAAGGGGTCTGAAATGTGGGCGCGTTTAGAGGTACCCTTATATATATATATATATGGAAAAGGTGTCCGTCCTCCCATGGAGGACAGTCACCGTCCTCCAAACTTTCACGTGGAGCTCCACATGGCATCCAAAATATTGTTTCGATGCCATGTGGAACTCAGGTGCATTGCATAGATCATTTTTGAAAAAATAATAATTGAAAACTCATCTGCACCATGTGTTTTTTGAATCATGAAATGTGGACCAATGAAACCCGTCAAACTTTGACTTGTGGGTTTAAAAAGTTTTTTCCAATTTTTTTTTAAAATATTAATCTATACCGTCCACTTGTGCTCCATGTGGCACCCAAACGGTGTTTTGGGTGCCACGTGGAGCTCCATGTGTATCTTGGAGGACGGTCACGGTCCTCCATTGGAGGACCGTATCGGCTCCATATATATATATATATATATATATATACAAATTTTTTTTTTTAAATGACCCTAACTTAAAATAGTGATTTCAGGCTCGTTACAGTTTCATTTTTTACAAATGACTCGTCAATTTTAATCTACTCGATGAGACTTATCCAATGAATCTAATTTTTGAAACTTTTTGACGCTGTTAAAGTGCTAAAAATTGGCAATGAAAGATTCAATGGTAGTTAAAGTAATAAAAAATGTTAAAATGTTATTGGTTGGGTTACTTCATCCGTCAGGTACGTTCTCTTTTTTTGTTGCATTTTTCTTTAATATGTATTTTTTTTAATTTGTTAGTTGCCTTTTCATATTATAAACAATAGAATGAAATATGAGGATATTTGTAATCTAAAAGCAATGAGTATTGTTTTATTTGTAATTTATATATTTTTTTTGATAATTTTCATTTTTTAAGGTCAATATAAAAGAGGGGCCCCATTTTAGGAACTCGCCTTGGGCCCCCAAAATCTCAGGGCCGGCCCTGATGGTTAGCGCATGCGATGGAAATGGAGTCCTAGTGTTGGAGATTTCAATTCCCTAGTCTTCAAATTTATTGGAGTGTCACATTTCAATCACTGCTGGAAAATTTCTCAGATCCAGGATGCCATTTTCGGAAATTATTAAACCGGTATAGGATTTTAGAATTTATTAGATACAACCATCATTTAATTTTGATAAAAATGCTCTTGGTTAACGATAATATATCCCTAAATTTGACTGAATTAGATGTTTTTAAGAGATTGAACCGAGTTGAACTCAGCCCACTCAATATAGGAAAGACGGATTCGATTTTTAAAAGACTGCAACCGTCTTTTAAAGACCGCACCACGGCCATCTATAAAATACTAAAATCTGTCTTTAAAAGGCGGATTCAGTCTTCAAAGATTGCAATGGCCTTTTCAATACTGCAGCGGTCTTTAAAGACTGCAGCCCTCTTCTTATATAAAAAGTGAGTATTTTTCTCATTTTTACACGTTTGGTAAAAGTAGGTGTCGATTATAGTAGTTAGATATGATAGTTTCTAGACATATATCGTTGATAATTTTTGAAAATCAGATCCTGGATCTGAGAAATTTTCCACTACCTCCTCCCCTAATTTCTAAAATAGAATCTATCGTGGATTTGATAATTCATTTAAATTCTTAAGTATCATAACATTGGTATGATATGATAACGGTTGATTGACATTTTAGTATAAATATACTCTTTAAAACCTATTTACCAAAATAAAGACTTTGTTATTGATGATATCGGAGCAGCCTTATCCACAAAATGGCCATTCATGACAACATATCATAGCATAAAGTTATAATGTTGAGTTACCGTAATCATGTGGTTTGATATCATAATGTTTACTCCGAGGATATTTAAAAACATTAATTTTACAAAGAGTAATGTTTACTCCCTGGCCACTGTACCACAGAATTCAAGCAATTTAATATGAGCACTATGTTAAATAGGGCAATGGTAAGTTCCTATCTCATTCGTTGCCTTTGGATACAGGAGAATTTTGACTTTCTTAATTTTCACTTTTCATAGCATGAGGCGCAATCAAGAATCTCTTATTTTCAAGGGCTGCAGATGGGGTAGGATTGAAAATCTGATTCTACTTAGTAGAACTGATCATTGCCCATGTTAGATATGAATAACGAATCGAGTGGTTTGAAACCTCTTAATGAGCTTTTAGGGCTGACTAGCTTTCTATAAAATTTGAACCTCGTAAAAATAATTGCACAGGGCGAAAAAACTATGAGCTTCTAATTAACTCTTCCAACATCGAATTAATGAAATGTCACCTATAATAATCACATTTAAACTTCTTTATGCTCTAATTTTTCATATCAATTGAAGTTTATATCAATTAATTTAAGCCTAAAACATATGCCCATCAGAGAAGAAGAACCTTTTGATCCGTAAGATCTCCAAAGAAAGGAACAATATTTATACCTAACAAAGGGTACCTATTAAAGTACTTAGATCGAATGGTTTAGATCGCTCGATGGATAATTTTTTAGCTTAGCGAAGTACATATGATATTTTGTCACTGAGATAAAAGTGTATTGTGACCATTCATTCTCACTTCATAGGATATGCACAATGCGTGTTGCACACTATTGTGGGAGCATGTAGACAGGATCCACATCAGTTGCATTATTAGGGCTATCAATTGGTCGGGTTGAGTCGGGCCGAGTTGGGTAAAATTTTTGGCTGCCCAGTTAGAAAATTGCAATTTTCTAACTCAACCTGACCCGATGGTGCACTCAAGCTGACCCGACTAAAAAACTTGTCCTGACCTTATGCTTGACCTGAAAACTCAACCCGACCCGATAAAATCCCAATTTTTATGAGGGTGGAACAATATTTTTACCCCAGTCAATCATAAACTAATCACCTTGGTAAATGAAAAGTCAATAGTGAACTTTTATCCTTTCAAAAGAAAACAAAAATAGTGAACTTTTACTAATGGAAAGTTCTAAATGGGGTTTCAATTTTTTACAGACAGATTATGTGACACGACGTGACTGGCTATAGTGCTTGGGCCACACTATCTGTGCTGCCAATCACATCACGCCACATAAGCTATCTGTAAACTTGTCTATAAAAAGTTATCCATTGTATAACACTGCCTTTTTCAAATTAGCTTTCTCACAAAGTGCAGTACTGATGCTCCGGAGACTTGATCACTTGGACAAAGGGAGATTTATGCGAGTGCAAACTCTGGCACATGTGTCGGGTACCTATCACTAACTCTAAGACAAAACATCTCAATAGGGATGGAGACGGGTCGGGTCAACCCAATCCCAACCCGATCGGACCGTTTATTTAAATCCTCAATCTAAACTTAGCAAATACTCCTTTCTCCTTTCGGGTCGGGCAAACTAGCTTAAAATATGAGTGAGAAAGGTTGAGTTGGGTCAGGTCAAAATACCCCAACCTCAACCGTGGAATAAATAGGCCAAGAGTTTCAACCTGACCTAACCTGACCGGTTAGATATTGAAACTCAAACCCGAGCATGATGTTTCAGATCACTTGACCCGTCGATTGACCCGACCCATTTGCATCCCTAATCGTAACAATCTCTTATTCATAAATTTTAATAAGAAAACAGATTTTGTTATAGATTAGGTACCTAGGATATGCACAATGCGTTGATTTATGATAAATCTAAATGATTTAGGCGGCAATTAATCGTTGAAAAATATTTTACCTTAAGAATCATGTCCATAAGTAGATGTGAACCATCTGATTGACGAGTTTGAATATCAGTCATTAAAAATGAACACAACGTTGGTATTAAAATGCAGGGCAGAGATCGGAGGGTTAAAACCCCTCAAAATATTTGATTTTTGGATCCCTGCCTTCAACTTATGATCTGTCACTTTGGGGGTGTGGATTACCCACACCTTGAGCCCTGAAATACGATCATTTAAGCACTATTTTGGTGCTTTAGTGATGGCTAGGAGAAAGGTTGGCTATCTTCTGTAGGCCCAACCTCTCAAAAAAGAAGAGTGAATCAATTTGACAAAAAAATTAAATGGGTATTCCACCGAGTGACTTATAATATTTGAAAATTCAACCGTTGAATCAATTCAATCTTTTGCTTTTGCTATCGAGACCAGGTTTCAATTCTTTTTTTTCAAAGGAAAATTATAAAAGGACAGATTTGTTGAGGACGAAGTGCAGGCCGCTGAAGTGGCGTTACGTGATTAACTGCATCGACTTGCATTAATTGAGCCCCACTCACTTGCTGCCAATTGCGTCGCCCCACATAAGTCGCCTGTACTTTGTCGACATAAAATATGTCAACTAAATAACACCGTTCTTTTTTCAAATGATGATCCATGCAATTTCTTATTAATCCATTGTGTGGGTGCCATGTGGCACCGTGTTTTAGAGGTTACTAGTATGGTTTGGTAGCCCTTCGAACTAGCAACCGTTAGCATTGCCTAATAATATAATATATCTTGGGATGCTCATAACCTGTTCGATGAAATTTCTGAAAGAAAAACTTCAATATGGCCTTGTTTTTATTAACTTCCTTTCTGTAAATTTAATTTGGTTGTTTTGCTAACGTTGGGGATAGGCTTGTACAAGTACGGACTCAGAGACACCAATGCAACTATTGTTGCAATTTTCTTCAACCTTTTCCAACTATATATATATATATATATTGTTCCAATTATAACCATCGCAATCTCAGTCATTGCCAGGTTCGTAAGAAATTCCTCTTTTGTTTTGTTTATTTATTTAGTTTTTTGAATTTTGTTGCCTTGTCATTTTGTCAAAGGTCAAAATTAAGGGTGCCAATGGGTCGGATCGGGCAGCATCAATATTTAAGTCTGCCTGACCCTTTGGCTCCTCGATCTGACCTGACCCTTGGGTGCACCTTGACTTGACCCCATTGGTCAACAATATATGCCCTATGCAAGCCACAAAACTTGTAAGAGTCAGGTTGGGCCGACCCTCTTCAAAATCCATTTACCCTTCTATTTACATATAAAATCTTGGGTCAGGTCGGGTCTGGCTGATCTGTCTGAACTAGATCCAATCTGACCTTGAGTCTGGCTGACAAGAAGGTTGGGTCTAATGGTTCATGCCTGACCAGACCTAGCCCAATGAGTCAAGTTTATGTGCCTAACACAGTTAAAAATTGGGTCGGGCTAGTTGGGAGAATGTCTGCTGTTGCGCCTATTGGAAAATTTGAGGAGTACATGATGAGATGCAATGTAAGGAAGGGCCACAAGCAACCTTTTCTAGATTTGGAACGGGCCTCCATCCAAAGTTACAGAAATACTGATCCTCATACCATCCACTCTTTAGGAATATTACTCGATAATGTAATAAGTGGAAGACTATTCGAGCACTCCCAGAGTGATCATGTTCTCTAGGTTATGACAAACTTCCACTTTTTCTAGTGGACTTAAAATCTAGTGGCTTATACACCATAGATTTGGAGGTTTGTACGTAAAGAAAGCTGTATAGGAAGCCTACTCTACACCTTGCCAAAAATTGAAGGGGGCTGCTGAAGACCCCACCATGCTACATGTGGCTCCGCCCCTTGAAAAAGGCATCGATTACATAGCAGTCCCTTCCTCTCCTAAAACGTGACTTCCATTTCTCTTGGATGTCAAGACAGGGTCCACCCAACAAAGAATTTGGAGTGCACTGCTCACTCCAACACAGTTCAATTGGAATAACCCCAATAGTCTTCCTTTTTTCCTTTAAAAATCCTTCAATTTCTTTCACTCCAAAGTACCCAGAAAACAGCCACATCCCCGGCTTCTGCTGAAAGTTGTTTACAAGTGGTAGGGGTGCAAAAAGATACTCCTAGAGAGCTGCAGCAAGAGGGCAGTGGAGCAACAAGTTATCAAGCACTTTTGGCACTCCAACTAACTACACATGAAATTGTTGGAAACTGTCATGCCCCTTCTAATCAGGTTGTTCATTGTTAAGAGTTCTACTCCAAGAATCACACCAACCAAGCAATCGGACAAAGGAGCCATTACTTGCACATGATTTAGAAGAAAGACTTGGTAGTTTGGGGACCTGTGTGATATGAAAACACCATCTAAGCTGTTTGATTTGAAGGCCATGATCCAAAGATCTTAGGCGCAAAGGTTTGGCATGAAACACGATCTTTACCATAAACTTTATTGATTTAACAGTAAAAGTGCCTTTGGCTCATAAGGACCATCTGCGCTTGTTGGTAATATCCATCAAGCAATGGGCAACTTCAAGAACTCGAAGAAGAGCCATAAGATCAATGCACTTCGCTATCGCCAATCCGAAGAGGAATGTCCCATACTAGAGTCGTAGAGGAGGCACCGTCACAATCTTGGATTGTAGCCATCGTAAGTGGAGAGAGAAAATGAACGTTGACTTTTTTTTCTAATGACTCCCCCAACTAGATGTGGCATCAAAAAATGATCCCAGTATCCCCGCCACAGCGCTATTTGGTTGAGAACCCACGTAGTCCACACCATAGACATACCAGATTGGTTGAGAGCCCACTCTGCCTTTTAACTTCATATTTTGAGGAAAGACTCATCATCCATAGGGCTCCAAATTCCTCTCCTAGATGCCAATGCCATTTCCTTACGAGGCCCTAGTTCTTCTTTTAGAATGCAATCCACATCCCAGTTTTTACAGGGAATTATCTTCTTCTTGGATCCGCCACTCCAAAGAAAATTCCTCATGGTACTTTCCAACCTGGTAACCGACCCAGCAGGACAATAGTGCATGGAAAATCAATAAATGAGGAGATTTGGAAGGCAACTTCTCCCATCTGCATCCAAATACTCAGCTAAAGCACCACCTAGATCATCCTTCACTTGAGCAACCCATTCACTTAAATTTGGCTATGCTGATTTTTTGACAGAAAATTATCTCGAACAGCCGCATGACAAATTTAGCATAGAAGAGATCATCACAGTTGGCATCACAGAACCTACTAGCAGGAAGCTTCTAATTAGTGATCCGCTCCCGCTTCGGACCATAAAACAGTTTACTTTTAAACTTTTGGTGACACTCCCGCTCCCAACCTACCGCTCACTTCATACCGATTCTGGTAACTAAGTCACAGAATAATAAAGTACCATTGGAAAACTAAAGATGAGAGATGGACTCAAGACCATTGGCCACCCTAAACTCGTGAATCAAGTTAAAGGTGGGTTGCTTTCGAAGAGATTTTCAAATAACTTAAATAAGAAGGCAAGAAACCTATGAAGATGAGAAATAATTCTGACGAAAGCATATCCAACTCTAAGATATAGGAAATGACTTTGGTGATTGATAGTGAAAGTGTTGACCATTCAATCTTCTTACCAAATGACAATCTTGGGAGGGAAGAAAAATACAATAATAAAATCCCTAAAGAATTTAGCAACAGTTTCTCTTGCCCCGAAGGCCGAAGCAAAAATTGCTTATTATATTGCAACTTTACTGAAAGCTTGGTAGAGTTCTCATATAGTGAAATCAACGTGGAATAAGTATCAAAGAGAAAGGAGATGAGACGAAAAAGAAATATGGCAGCGCTAGATGGAGATGTCCCCTATGTCCATTCCCTATGCAGCACGTCCTGATCACACCAAAGAAGAGGCTAAAAGTAAATTCATATGGGGTTTAGGAAAATCTTTGAAGTAAGTACGGATTTGACTAATCGTATGTGAGAGGTTTAGAATGAGTTAAATATAGATTAGATAGGATGATTGAGAGCCTATCAAGTTATATAGTCTCAAAAGTAGAAAGATTCAAGACCTTTGGCTTTAAGAGTATGGCGCTATTATAGAAGGATAAGGGAATCTCTCAAGGAAATGAAATTAATGGATGTGTTGTAACTGTTACACATCCAAGGGGTTTCTAGACCAAGGTAGGAAATGAGAACAATGGGTGTGTGGTAACTGTTACACATCCAAGGAGTTTCTAGACAAAGGTATTTTGGATGTAGGGTTAATTTTTGGCAAAGGGTGTGTTTAGAGGTCCTTCGAAAATTCTACAGGTTTTAGGGTCAGAATAGGTCAGTTTAGATTTTAATAAACAAGATTAGGCAGGTTTCCTTCAGTTATAGAGGATTGTGATAGAAAATTGAGTTACATCATATTTATGTCAGTGTTTTTTGAAAATCAGGGATTAATTAAATTGGATTGTAAAGAAAGTCATTAAAGTTGGTACTATGATTGGGATATATAAGCACAGTTTGAAGTAAGACATAGCTTGAAAAGTCAAATTGAGCCAACATCAACAATTCTGCCTACGAACTCTGCATTAGAGTATTACATGCGTAAATGTTACATGTGATATACGGCCATTTTCTAATATAAGTCGGCCCATTTGAAGAAGGATTGAGTAGGAAGCAACAGCTGACTTGGGTGGGCAAGGTTGGTTAAAAAGGAGGTTTTGTTAAAGGGATCTTATAGTGTGATCATGATGGGATGTTGTAAGTTTGATAAATTGAAATAGACTCCCTTTCAAACATTGGTGTCTACACAAGTTACCAATCCGATGTCCACTTAGATGGCATTATGTAGATTGGAGACACCCAAAAAATGACTTTTGATCAACAGCTTTAGGACACTGAAGACAGTTAAAAGTGTATATGAACCGTGGTTCAAAATTTAATGAATGCAATGTGCTTTGGTTGGATGGTTTGATCCTCCAATCAGTATGACTTTTGGGTTGAGTCCCATTAGGGTTGGAAATGGGTCAAATCGGGTCAGGTAAGGGTCAACCCGATTATTTAAATCCTCAGCCTGAGACCAGACCCGCTTATTTACCCTTAACTCGAACCTGAATTGGCCCAATTAGTAAACACTCGGGCCGGGTCGGGTCTCATTCAGCCAGTGTAGTTCAAAATATAAGGTAGGTAGTTGGGCCACATCAGGTCGAGTCCAGAAACTATGATCCGGACCCCATTTGTTTAATTAGCAGGTCAAGATTTCCGACTCAAGCATTTTGAACCTAAACCTGACAAGGCGGGTTGGGTTACTCAAACCATTGGGTAAACCCAGCTTTTTTGCAGCCCTAAGTCCCATCACATGATGGCATGCCACCTGGAAATCAAGGATTGTAACCACAATGCAACATGTAAAATATGGATGACCCAACAACTCTTATATGAATACCACAAATCTCAGCTTACATATAATGCGACCTATTTTTTAAGGTTTCTCTAGCAAATGTGGAATTATTAGCAAATAAATGTGCCCAGTTAGCTGCATTCACATTCAAAATCTGGGTCAGAGACTGAGAATTATATGTTTGTATATGATTACATATACTTGGTAGAAGCCTAACAATGTATCATTGAATATTTTATCTAATAGTGCCATAGCAATTTAATTTTCTTCCACATGACATCCTGTATTTGTTACATGCATTCCAAGAGGAGGAAATACTTATACCATATTCCTGCCCCCAAGATTTGAAGATGCTGAAATGTTGACCAAACACAGTTGAATCCACTATCAAGGCAATGGATTGTACTTCTGCCTCCATTGTAGCAATGGCACTCAAAAGATATGAGCTCAAGGAAATTTGGGTAGTACTCCTGGCCTATCAAATATAGATACAGTTTTATGGTGCCACCATTGGCTCGCAACATGGTCAATAAACGGATTTTCATATCTACATATTAATAAGGTGTTACTTAGTAATAAATAGAACATATTTCCTTCATTAAGAAGTTGCTACTAAATTTGTGTTTAAGTGTTTAACATCCTTTTTTTTTTCTCTCTCTCTACTTTAATATATGTGATGCATATCAGAAAAAATTCTAATGGGTTCGGAGAAATTAATGAGGATTAGTCTTTGGATCTACCAACAGAATGTGTCCATAACCCTCTCATATATAATTAATGTGCGATAGTTATACACAAATTTTAATGCATCATGGTAAATAAGGACGATTCTTTCTGTTTAAGATTTAACACTTAAATGCTTCAAAAATTGGACGTAGATACCATTTTCAAGGTTGGACAACATGAATTTATTCTTTATGAAGACTACAATGGCTTTATGGCAAAAGAAACAATACGACCTTCCCACGGACAACTCTCCATCCATAAAGAGAGATTCAATAAGAATCACGAAAATCAAAGAAATTGGATTGAAAATGCGTCATGACATGTGGGACCATGGGTTAAAATATCGGGTTACCGATACGTATCGTCCAAGCTCCAAAACGATACGTATCGGACGATATGTATCGGTTCCGATCTGTATCGGACGATACATTGAATGTATCGTTCGATACATTCAATACATTTGAATGTATCGAACGATACATTCAATGTATCGTTCGAGTCCAATACCGATGCGTATCGTCCGATACGTATCGGTATCGGACGATATTTTGATCCATGTGTGGGACTATTACAGTTTGCAAGGGAGGTAGTATTACGTGTGAGGATAATATACCAAATTTTCACTGTTTTTAGGGAATGAAACACAGGAGGGCTTGCAACGGAGGTAGTATTATATGTGAGAATAATATGCCAAAAATATCTTATGGGTCCAAATGCTACTTTAAACATTGTGAAAATTAATATTATTTTCATGTTTAATTATGTGAAAACTCGCAAAGGAGATTGACCCATTTACTGATCTTTTATGTCATATACATATTAATACCAAATTTCATGAGATACCATTATTTCCATGATCCAGAGAGGTCTCATGCTATCATAGCCTCGCAATCATGGACAAGGAGAGGGTGTTTCTACAAAGTTTCATGGTATGAAGCCATGATATTGAGATCATGTTTGGTTCACATAGAAAAGATCCCCAAAAGTGACCCGAGAAATCTACTCATGGTGCACCCTCCGATATGGGGGCCACAATCTCAATATCTCTTGTTTGAAAGATGGGGACATAAAATGATCTCCATCATCTGATTCAAGTCAGTCAATGGTGGAGCCTTTGAAATGACTAAAAAAAATACACTTATAGGGGACCTTTGAAATGAGCATCAACTAGGGATACAAGTTTGACACCGAACACCGAAACTGAAACGAAAATCGGCCCTCCCGAACCGTTCTGAAAACCGACACAAACCGAACCAAAGTGAAATCGGTTCAATTTTTGGTTTGAGTAGCTGAAAACTGAAAACCGAATGGGTAGGTTGAGTAAACCGACCCCTTAATGGGCCAAAACAGGCCCGAATCGGACCCAAACCGACCCGAACCGGCGGTACAAACTGAACCTGAACCGAACCGAATGGAAGCTGAACCAGTGGTGACCGACCGGTCTACACCAATAGGTACCGGTGTCTACTCATTGACTGCTTTGAATCTGATGATGCAGACTGTTTTTTATCCCAATCTTTCACATGATGCATCTTCAGATCATGCTCTTACCATCTATTGATGATTTTTTATTTTACATGGACGATTTGTATTGGTGTAAGCTAATGCCAAGTGTATGGTACAGATGGCGTGACCACCATCCTCTGTGTTAATGCAATACCTGACACTAACCCAGCTATAAATTCCAGCATACAACAGAACTACGCCGGTAGCCCTAATACTTCTCCAGCCGGATATTTTACATAGACTCTTCTTCTCTTCCTCATCAAGTTCTGCCGATGCGGCAGAATGAAAGGTGAATACAAACCGATAAAGCCAAATCGAACCAAACTGATTCATTTTTTCTTCAAATCGGTACACCGCCGAGTGATCCGGCTGAACCCAAAATGACTGCATCGAAAAAATCGGTTTCGGTTTAGTTTCAATTTCGGTTCGGTTTCTGTTTGGGGTGTATCTCACCGAAAAAATGGGGTTGGGCTCGGTACACCGAACTGCCATCCGTATCAGCAAATATTGATTTGTAATAAGAGAAACAAAGTAGTCAAAACAGCTAGACTCCCAATGTCACCGATTGCCACCCATTGAAATGAGTATCAGCAACTGAAATGCTAAGTTAGTGAAGTGAAGTTGACTTGATGAGAATGCAATAAAACTTATATAGAATTGAAAAATGTGATTAAAACAAATATTAGTCATTATGTCAAACAAATAAACTAAAGATAGATTGCATGTTGGCATATAAAGTGAAAAACGAACACTTTTTTTTTTTTTTTTGGGTAAAAATGTACCTTTCCTAATTCCATCCATTCGACACCATGCATTCCAGTAATGTATTACTGTTGTCATCAATACAAGTACATATAATTTAATTATAATAAGATGAATATAGTTCAAAAATTAAAAATAAATGCTTTATAATCAAAGATAAAACATAGCATCGCGGTTGCATGTGGTGAATAGGGCCATCAACACGCATTAGAAAAATCATGTCTACCATGTGATGAAAAGCCTATAAATGTGAAAAATATAAACAGCTACAATGAGATTAGATGATATTGTAGCCATCCAATTCTTTGCACTTTCAGCCGATCACGCTATAAAGATAAACAATCAGATGAGTTCATTTATTTTTTATTTATGAGCATAGAAAAAAATAATAATAATAATAATAAGAAAAGTAGATCTAAAGATTTACAGATACACAGCCATAATCACCTATGAAAGACAAAGAAAAAGATTAAAAATAAAAGATCATACCTTCATTTCCGGCGACGAAGAAGATTATGGAGGAATACTAAGAGCTTAGGAGGTAGGTTTTATTGCATAATGAATACCCGATTTGGGTTAGAAAGTCCTACATCGAGTATTCATAATTAGCCCAATTTTCTGTTAAAGCAGTTGCTAAGAGAGATGTTAAAGAGATGTGACCGTGTGCGAGAGAGAGAGATTAGCGAAAGAGAGATTAGAGAGAGAAAAAGAAATAGATACAATTTATCATTATTATTTTAGGTGCAATCACAAGAACTGTGTGTAAGAACAAATTCTAGTTAATTAGCTACAATCACTTAAAAAGCGTGTAGAGTAACCGCTCCCATACGAAATTTATGTAAGACATGAGTTGCTCGCATTTAATTTTTTATATTAAAACTTAAAAAGTAAAAGGGAGCCATTACTTGTACTTGGAAATTTAGCTTTGAGTTTAAAACAAAGACTCACAAGTTTTGGCGACTTCTATCATATGAGAACACTATTTAAATCAGTTGATTTGGAGTCCGTCATTTAAAGATATTAAGTGCAAAGATTAGCACAAAATATAATTTTCGTCATATGATTAAATATAGTCAAAGGCTATTATTTGATTCAACGGTTGACAACAATAGATCATATGATAAATATCGTGTTTTTATATAATCTTTTCCACTAAAGATCTATAGATTATGAACTTTAAATCAGTCAGTCCAAATTGTATGTTCACATGTCACATGTCACATGTTCCTAAAACGCAAAGTCTTTCTTTAACTTCGGTGCAAGAGCCACATTTCCGACAGCAAGTAATGGCTCCCAAAGTAAAAATAATATCACTATACATTGATCAAAATATCGTCCGATACCGATACTTATCGGACGATACGTATCGGTATCAAACTTGGACGATACGGTACATTCAATGTACCGTATCGTCCTTTTATATGTAAATGTCCAAACGATACATTCAATGTATCGTTCGGTATTTTATTATTCCGATACCCGAAATTCCCATGCCACTATATCCTATTCCAAGTAGCTCTTATTCTTTTATTTGATGTATGCTCTTCCGTTTTGTATTGGTCAACGTTGGCTGGGAGCGTTGAGCAAACACGGCTCCAATCATGGGTCAAAATATCGGATTACCGATATGTATCGTTCGAGCTCCAAAACGATACGTATCAGATGATACGTATCGGTACCAATTGGTATCGGACGATAATTGAATGTATCGTTCGATACATTTAATACAATTGAATGTATCGAACGATACATTCAATATATCGTTCGATACCAATACCGATACGTATCGGTCTCGACCGAAATTTTGATCCATGGCTCCAATGCTCACATTTATCATATCTCAAATTCTTCCTTAATCCTTAATTAACAATTTTAGTAAACTTGTTAGCTTTTTATCCCCATAGTTAAATTATGGACACTGCTATACAGTGCGATAAGTTTTTTATAGATAATTTTGCAGGCAGCTTATGTTGCGAGACGTGATAGGCTCCACACATACTGAGGCCCAAGGATCAAAATATTGATTTCGGTATTAGTTTCCGGCATGACCGAAACTAAAAATTTGATTGAATTTTAAAATTTTCAGGGCTAGCCAAAATTTTAGTGCCTATTTTTTTCTTTCAAAAATCAAAAGACTCTAAAAATGGTCTTGAAATTATTGACCCATAATTTGGTGGTTAGTAACTTACCGCCAGATAATTTGACCACAATAATTTGGTTCAACTAAAACCATGGTATCAAATATCGGCCGATACTAATACGTATCGGTTTTCGGTAAAATCTATATGTATCGGTATCGCCGATACGTATCGGCCTTTACGTATTGGGTATCAGCCGATACGTCTCGATTTCAATGGAGTTTTTAGTTTTTTTTTTTTTTTAAATTGGCCGATACGTATCGGTATTGGCCGATATGTATCGGTCGATTCATATCGGTCCTCCATAGACCGATACCCAATTCCCGTATCCGATTTGACACCTTGACTGAAACGATAAGTTAGTTTTATCGTTTCGGTGCCGACTGAAACCGATATAATTCGGTGCCGACCACATAAGCTGCCAACAAATTTGTCCATAAAAGATTGTCCACCATTTATAATTTTCCTTAAATTATAATTCATGATTTAATTTCCTATGTTTTCCAATTATATCCGATGCAAGGCGAATACGGGGGAGAGTAGACGCACTTGTATTGACGAAAATAATTCTATAAAGGTTCGTGACACCCGATACAATGTTTTATTCTGCAGTCTGATAAAAAACGATATGCAAAGGGGTATGGTATCATTTCGGGCGGTATCATTGAGCAGTGGGGTGAACGTACCTTAGTAGATTCACGTACTTAATTATCATAAAAATCCGTGTGCATCCATCTAAATGCACAGCTTACAAGACGTTGGCACATTGTAAACAAATTCAAACGTCAGCTCAATGCTCATGAAGAGAATGTCGGTAGGACCGTCAATGTTTCGGGCCGGTACCAAAATTTTGGCTGCCCGCCACGTAAAGGGAATATGCCCGAACTCATTTGACCCGATCGTACACCTTGACCTGACCCGACTCACTGTGGCCCGGCCCGATGGTACACCTCAACCTGACTGGACGGGTCAAGGGTATATGCTTGAACCGACCCAAACAGTTGGCCATACCTGATTACCAAACTGAAAACCTGACCCAACCCGGTTAGACCTATTTTCTTTGATTTTATATACATAATACCGGATCGGGTTGGATCGACCCAAATTTTGCCCGACCCAACTTGTCCTTTGAGCACACCCGACCCAAAGTTCGAGTAGGATGCTTCATGGCCGAGCCGTTTTGAGGGGTCAAGTTTATGTGCCAGATCAGGAGCAAAACCCAGGTGGGGTGGGCAGGATATCGGGGTAACCGGCTAACGCAAGCATCTCGGTTGCTTCACCTGACCATAACTTTGGTAACTACGATTCTAGTCCAACTAAAGACCCAACTCACGTTCAAATCAACTTTTCAATAAAACCCCTCCTCTTGTCAAATGTCAACTATTTCATCCTGCCTATGTTGGAAACAAATTGGTCAAAATACCCCTTTGAAAGACGAGTTTGTACATGGTAGCCGACTCGCTCACTCTTGAGAGCGACCGGGTCATTTATTCTCTATAGTCTATACATGGCACCATATGGTCTCCTTGTATACGAGCCATCATCCTAGGATTCTATCGCCACATGATTAACAGGTAAAATGCCTACGAAATGAATGGCAACTCCTATTTCCTTATCGGATCTCAATATTTGCAATCGAATATTTGATAAAAGTTGACCGCTTTGAATTTTACGATGGAGATCGTGTTTTCATCCAAATCTACCATACAAATGATCTTGAGATCATGTCTCACCTACCAAACGGTCAGATGTTGATTCTACAAGGCACACATCCCCAACAATGTCCGTGATCATGGGCATACCAGGAGAAGGATCTTGGGTCACTTTTGGGGATGTATGCCTCATGGAATCAACATCTGACTTACAAATGAGTGGGCCAAGAACATGAATCCACCAGGGGTAGTCTTGGTTTGTAGAAGACTTTGGTCTGTTACCAATAGGTCATGGGATCGAGTGTTGGCATCTCCCTTATGCGATAACAGGATGTCTCATAAGGTGTGTAAATCGTGAAATACTCGTTACATGATAGGAGCGAGGGCATCTCTTCTCTTGGGATTAACCTAAGTTATCAAAAAAATAAAAATAAAAATAATTGGGCCATGATCTTAAAATCTATTGTATAAAAAATTAGGACCGAAAGTGACATCCATTGTCCAATTTAAGACAATCAAAGGCTATGACAATGGAAGTGTCGTCCAATTTAAGACAATCAAAGGCTATGACGATGGAAAACCCAGGTTCCCTTATTGGGCTGCAAATACCGGTACCCTTTCCCATGTCAAATTGCTAAAACGTTTGTTTTTAAAATGGAGAACAACTATGACTCCATGTCCCCGTCCTTTATAAGAGGACGACATTTTTGAAATTGGAATTGTAGAATTGTAGCTATTCATACGTTCACACGTTAAACCATGAGGTCTATCACCCTTTCAAGCTCCTTGGTCAGCACGAATGGTTGGACCATTTGAAATATTCTTACCAACCATAAATTCTATCAAACAAGTAGAAAACAAAGAGCCAATTTGAACACAAATGAGGCCCCAACCCAACACCAAATCTTCTATAAATACTCCCCACCTCAACGCACCCACATCAGATTTCCCTTCCAATAGCTCTTGTTAAATAATATACGAACCTCTAAACCCTCAAAATTGCGGCCACCACTTACGACTTCTACGGCATGAATTTCAGGCAAATTTGCACTCTTATGCTTGTCTTTGTATTCTATGTCGTCATTTTCCGGCAAAGCAAAGTAGAGGCGACGAGGGTGTTGTCAGGGGATTTTGCATTCTCAAATCACCTTGCAACGTACTCTTCGGTGTACAAAAAGGCACAATCGACAATGGTATGTTGGATTGGACAGTTGGCGTCCGGGCCGAGTCCTAAAGGCCCTGGCCACTAGTAGTACATGCGAGGGTGCTAGTATAACTTTGTTGGACACACAGCAACTAATAAGGATTACATGAAATAGAGAAAATTGTTTTGGGGCTTTTTCATTGTAATATCTTATTATTTCTATGCCTTCCATGAGCATAGTTTAAGGGTTATTTGAATACCTTCATTTCATTTGAAAATATTTGTTGTAGTTTAGCTTCATTAATTTGATTTAACAGATAAACAAAACCAAAGAGGCAATAGCTGTTGGCACGTGTGCCTATGTTGTCGTTGTGTGCTATCTAAATGGGAAACAGAGTCTTGTTTGCTCGGGACATGTATAATGTGGGTCAAATTAATAGAAGAATTAGCTTTTCCACAATGTCGAGTAATCTGAACGTTACGAGTTTCCTTGCGATCCTATAAAAAGTGGTTCACACCACCTACCAACATGCTCACTAAAAATTCTCATTAAGGTAGCAAAGTGTACATCCGTCCAAGGTAAAAAAAAATACTTATGTTATCGGCAATCTCCAGTCTTGTGAAAAATCTCGTATTGATTCGGCTCACATCCAACGTGGCGATCTTTTCTTTCATTAGCCCAGTTGGTATGCCTCCAATGTGAGGGAGTAGGTCGTGGGTTCAATTCTCATCTTCCGCGCTGTTTCCCACCCTTGTCTTTACAAGGCGTGGGTTGAGTTCTACTAGTTAACCTTCATCACTATAATTGGTGCTTCCTCACGCCGCTCCGGAATTGTCATATGTGTACGGGTGTCTGCTCCTCGGTTGTCAAGACTGTCTTGGCCGAATGGCCATATAAAATAAATAATAAATAATAGATGAGCAAATTACGAGCCTTGTAGTGCGATTGCAAGTTACACCACATCTTTAAGGAGCCCCTCCCCTAATTTTTAAAGAACGACAATAAACTTTTTAATCCTTCAAAGTCACTGGTCAAAAATTGTGATTCGTTGCCTAAATACGGTGCATTGAAATTTCACACTTTTGACCCAAATTTCAATGGTAGAAATTATTTTTTTATTTTATATCTTATAAATGCTATATAATCAAAATTAGGCATGTCATGACACCTAATCCTTAAGGTTGGGTGTCATGTGACATCCCAACCGATTCAGTAGCGTGCTTCGAGAGAGTAGCGTTCTCAGTCCCTCTCCCCCCCCTCTCTCCCTCTCTCTCTCTCTCTCTCTCTATATATATATATATATATATATATATAGGAAATGTTTATATGACTCTAGTCAAGGGGCATATGTTCATAACTCAAACTTCTATTGGTTGCATGTCACATCAGGTAACTCAAAAGGTCAACCTGATGTGATATATATATATATATATATTATGACTCTAGTCATGGGACATATGCTCATGACTAGAACTTCTATTGGTTGCATGTCACATAAGGTAATTCAAAAAGTTTACCTAATGTGACATTCAATCAATAGTAGCTCGAGTCATGGGACATATGACTCGAGTGAGAGATCATTACCCTATATATATATATATATATATATATATATATATATATATATATAATGATCCTCTCAAGGATCAAAATTCCAGATTTCGTTTTGGTTTCAGGTTGGTCCGAAATTGAAAATTTGAATTTCGGCCAAAATTTCAAATTTCTACCAAAAACTACATACAGACCGAAAATTTCTAAAATATTGACATTTCGTTTCGGTTTCGATGGGAATCGAAATCGAAACATTTCAGTCAGCCGAGATTTCAGCCGAAATGTTGAACCATGTGTCCTCTCACTCGAGTCACAAGTGTGATTGGAGCCTGCATGTCCCATCAGGTAACTCAAAATGTCAACTCGAAGTGACATGCAACCAATGGTAGCTCGAGTCATCGGATATATGACTTAAGTAAGAGATCATTACCCTATATATACAGTGGTAGACCCAGTTAAGTGTTAATCAGTAAAAAATATCATTTTTCACCTCCTAACCTGACCTTTGATGGACCTTTGAGTTGACTAATAATGTGTTTTGAGTCTAATTTTATAGTTAGCAACAAATTACAGTCATAGTGTAGACATCCATATAAAAATGCCAAGAGGAGACCTGCTGGAGAGTTGCATCAATACAGAACAAATTCAACAGTTGCTTATGCAGCCCAAGCAATCAGCCATCAAGCAGATTCACAAAGTCTCAAAATTCTATGGCAATGGCATGTGTCCAACTCTGTACACATGGGAGCAAAAGTAGCTGCATCTGATGAAGAATGAACTCCTCAAAAGGACACCGAGTACTAAACAATTGAATTCCAACTCCGTAAGTTGTGTACAAGCTGTGGAAGCAAAGAAAAGAACATGTCGAGAGGTTCTACTGATGAGAAATAAAAATGTTGAGAGGTTTATAACACCTGTCGAATGGTTTGAACTATTGAAGAGGATCTTGTCGAATAGTGCAAATCAACCTAGCGAGAGGTCTACTGAAGCAACCATCCTTGCGAAGTGCAGAAGGCTGAAATCAATCTTGTCGAGAGGTTCCTTGAACCTGTCGAACAGTCAGAGCCAACCCAGTGAGAGGATACCTGAAGCTGCATTGAATCTCGTGAGGTTGCCATCAACCTGTCGAGAGGATGGCTGAAGCTAGCACACAAGTTAAGCATTGAATTCATCCTGTTGAGCAATTCATCTGAACTTATCGAAGGCTATAATCAACCTGTCGAATGGAGCAACAATTATACTCAGAACCTGTCGAGAGGTTCCCTGAACCTCTCGAAGCACGAATTTGGAACTTCTCAGGGCAGCTGAGAGTGTAGCTCACTTTAGTGCTCTGTTGCACATGGCCCGAGGCATGCTAACAATCCTTGAGGGCATTTTTGGAAGTCCAGGGACACGAATGAGAAATTCTCTAACTCCCCCACATGTACTTGTCCAATTCGAACAAATTGGTGGGAGATTCTAGAAGTAAAGTCAGTCACATCAGCAGCTCAGAATAACAAAATTATTCCCTTGAGTTCTGATTGGATGAAACAGATCTGAGACACAGGGGAATAGTATAAATAGAGGAGAAACCTAACAGAAGATCCATCCAGAAATTGAGAGAGTTCAGAGATCAAATTTGAACTCCTTTTCCCTCAAAAATTCCATCATTCTTCTCTCTTTCCCATTCTCTCTTTAGCCCAACTATGGTTGGCTAAATACTTGTAGCAGCTAGGGTGAGGTCGATCTGTAAAAATTGAGAGGTTTGAGAGCTTTGTATGAGGATTGGATGATGCACAGACTACAGATCTGAGAACAATCTATTGTAAGTTGTATTGAATCAATAAATTGTTTGTTGTAAAGTTCAATTGAATCTATAGATCTTTTTGTTCCATTAGATTCTCAATCGGATTTATGTATTTGGGAATGCCCATTCATTTAACCTTTAGATCTCTTGATTGCCATCTGATTTTCGTAGATTTAATATTCCTGTGGATGCTTGAACTTGTAGCCTTACATCCACAACATTTGCAATGATTTTATTGTTCTAATTAAAACCTTTGGATTTGAGAAAATCTCTAGGATGATCTGTGACCATTGAAGTGAACAGATCATAGCCTTAAGATCAATTCAATCCTCTGATTTAGATTGAATTTTTCTACCTTCCATATGTGTTTGTAGCCAGATAAAGGATAGCTGTAAATCAATCTCCTACATTGCTGATTAACCAATCAATTTTCAATGAAGACCAAATCCCAAGCTGCTATTCTCCACATTTGCTTTTAATTTCCCAAAACCTTTTCTCTATTTCTTCAAGTCTGTTTCCTACTCATCTCTGAATCATTAGCATTTAGATTTAATTTTCTGTAGTTTAATAAAGTGACAACCCCTAAAAACCTCTCTTCTTTCCTTTCATGTTTTGTTTTAAATTACGATAGATTAGAGTGCCAGATTTATTCTAGATCTGGAGATTTACTACATTCTTCAACACATTTTCCTGTGTGCACATCCCTACTTACCTTTTAAAACTTGCTGCAACAGTCTTGAATTCTTGTAGGCCTGTGCCTTACCTTGGTATCTTTTGCTGTGATTTTTCTTTTAGTTTAATATTTTTAACATCTTAATAATAACAAGGTAGGTAAATCAACATTAAAGATTAGCATGGGTAGGTGCCCACCATGACTTAAATAAAAAATAAAAAAAATAGTGAGTTTTAAAGAAAAATAAAATAAAATTACTTTATCGATAAAACGATAAAATCTGACCGTCTGATAGGGACACTATGATCTAAAAATATATTGTGTGGAAGATTAGGACAAAAAACGATCTTCATTGTTTAAAACCCCACCCTAAGGATTGTTCGCACTTATTTTCGGACTAATTTTATGACAGATTTCTCTCACTTAATTATTTTTGGATTAAAAGATTTCTTTGCTGTCATATTTGTGGAAGAATTTATTGAGAGATTTCTCTCACAAGAGACTCTACTAGTGTGTGTTTAAACACACTCAAATATGGTGTATAAGAAAAAAAATTAAAAAATAAATAAAAGTAAAACCTTATATGGAAGAAGGTTTAAACTTATAACCTATAGGTTACAAACCATAAATTAAACCACTAAAGTGGTTTAGTAAGCTATGTACATAAATAAAAATTTTAATTCATAATTTTTGAAAATCAAAATAATGTCATGCATTCTAGAAAAGTTGACGTTATTTGCACTCATTTTTCCTGTGAAGAACACACACATTTCTATTATAAAATATCATTGACTGCCTTGAATTAGATGATGCAAATCATTTTTCATCCCAATCTTCCACACAATAGATCTTGAGATCATGGCGCAGCTATCATACGGTCATATCTTGATTCCATCTGGCACACATCCTTGGGACTGGCCCTGAGAACTATTATGAAATTTTCTTTGTTAATATAAATAGGCTCCATTCGGAATCTTGGCATAGGCAGCCACCAAAAACCTAGTACATGAGGTAAACACTTGTCTTTTTTTTGTTTTTTATTATTCCGGTTAATGAGTTTTACCTGCCAGGGATTTTGATAAGACACATTGTTTTGTGAGCGAATTTAAAATATATTTTAATTTTAAATATTAATTAATATTATGCCCATCATAGAGGAAAATTTTGGGTCTGCCACTATATATATATATATATATATATATATATATATATATATATATATATATATATATATATTAATGACCTCTCACTTGAGTCGCAAGTGTGACTCGAACCTATATATCACATAAGATAATTCAAAAAGTTAATTTGATGTGACATGCAATCAATAATAACTCGAGTTATGAGACATATAACTCGATTGAGAGATTATTATTATTATTATTATTATATATATATATATATATATATATATATATATATATATATATAATCCTCTCACTCGAGTCAAAAGTGTAACACAAGCCTACATGTTACATTAGGTAACTCAAAAAGTCAACCTATTATGGCATGCACCCAATGGTAACTCGTGTCATGGGATATATGACTCAAGTGAGAGATCATTACCCTATATATATATATATAATCCTCTCACTCGAGTTACAAGGGTGACTGGAGTCTGCATGTCACATCAGATAACTCAAAAAATTAACTTAATGTGACATGCCATCAATAATGGCTCGAGTCATGAGACATATGACTCGAGTGAAAGATCTTTACCCTATATATATATAGGGTAAATATTTTTTGAGTCATATGATCATTTTCAATATATATATATATGACCAACATTTGAACGGCTACTAAATATCTTTTAATTTTTTAATATTGGGCAACCGGTCGGATCACTTGGATAGGTGGCACGTGGAGTCCAAATGGTTTGAAATTGAATGAAGAGATGAATCATGCGATTGAGCACGTAGTCCCAAGTCCCGAGCCTCTCTCTCGATCTCTCTAGCTAATATGTTAGAAAGTTAGAAGGCGTCTGAAGAGAGAGAATGTCTTGCGCATATATTGGGTAAACAAGCATTGTGCCATATTTGCTGTCACGACTCAGAATCCTTACCCGATCTCGAAGGCCTAGAATTCTATGTAATGACACCACATGTTTGTTAAGGCGATAAGCGGACATACACCTAATTCTTAATTCAATTTAGCATATTGTGACGGGGCCAAGACTCGAGCTTGCAGCATGGTGCGTGTGGCACGACATGTGGTGCCAGGAGGGCACGCGACATGGGGCCATGTTGGCCTTGCGACGTGGTCGCGCTGCGAGGACGCGACACGGTCGCATGAGGGTATGACGCGGAGCGTCACGGTCGCGACACGGACGCGACATAGCCAAGGTGGGCTAGCGATGCATGAGGCGTTGCGGTATGTCAAACCAAGGGGTTTGAGGTTCTCCTGCTATTCTGGCTGAATGGCTGTTTTACCCTTATATAGGGGAAGGGAGCTAGAGAGCTATTTCCCTGCACACGGGGCCTTGCGTTGCCAGAAGGGGGCGCAAGTGTCTCCTAGGCCTGAAAGGGTGGGCCTAGGACGTCGACGCAGTGATGCCGTGTGAAACCCGGATGAGGTTGATGTATGGCTCCGGACTACGCGTCGCGGTGCATACGGCTGGGCAACCTCACGTGAGAACACCAAGGCGTTGCGTGGGACTCAGTTGAGCACGACAGCATGTGGGCTAAAGAAGAACGTGTGCTAGTAAATTGAGCGCACGAAGGCAAGCCGTGGGACTCGGTTGAGCCGGCGCGAGCACAAAGGTCGTGGGCTTGGTTGACGGCGAGGTACTAGTGCAGTGCATAGGGTGAAGCTTGAGCAGGCCAAGTTAGCACAGCGGTGCAGATTAGTGTGTCGTAAGGGGCACGATGAGTCGTATGGTAGGCCGTGAAACAGAGGCAACCATGTTGGGAGGAGTTCCCGTCCTCTAGGCGGGTGGTATCAGAGCTGATGTGCAGATGGGTTAGCTTCGTTGCACGCGGTAGCAAGGCACCGCGCGGGTTGAAAGCGCGTCGAAGGACGCCCTCACGACAGTTGGTATCCAGAGTAGGCTGACCTAGCGAAGCGTGCGTTAGGTGCCGCACGGGACTGAGGTTGCGGAAGTGCGACCCCATGACAATATGGATTGAGGCATTTAATAATAACATTTAAAGATAAATGATTCATAAATTAATAGCAGAAAACGTAGATGACAATAGTAACGTGATAAATCATAATTATGCATCTAAGATAGAAACTAAACTGAGGTTTTACGTAGGGTAAAACGGTCCCAACCGTAAACCCATTAGTAGTACTGATAAAAGTAACTAATAACAAATCTCTTCTGAAAGTGATAAAAATTATAACTAAAGAATCTCTCAATGCTTAAAGTAGTCTGTCGGACACCCAGTTTCTCAGTTTATTGAAAATGAAAAACATAGATCTGAAAAGGAAAACTTGATTGAGGGCAACCTCTCCACAAAGATTAAATAGAACTTTGAGAGAAATAGTTCACTTATTCTTTTCTATTTTATTATTTGACCAGGCACCTATCCGTTTCCATTTGCTTCCATCATTTCAGTTCGAGCTGGTATTAGGCAATTAGAGCCTCTTGTTTCATGGTGTTGGTGGGTTGTGAATGAACTTATAAAGAAGAGGAGGAATGATGATGAGGAGAACGCACGTGCACCTCTGATAGTACACTCAGCCTCAAAATCCGTAGTCTGAAAACATTAGGCTGAAAAATGATCTCCACCATTATATTCAAAGGGGTCAATGAGTTTTCGATAATAAAAATGGAAACACCTATTTAGCGAAAGAGCCCACTTAGTGAAAGCGTGCCCACTACACATTATAAAAGTAGGCACTTTCAATAACCAGGTAGGCTTGAAAGGAGGTTTGAAAAATGGAGCAAGTTGTTGCACATAAAAAAGTTAGCCAAGCGCATAATTTTAAGGAAAGGGTCAATGAAAAATGAGTACCTCTGTTCGCGCCTACGAAATTAGTGAGGGCGCTTACAGTGTATATTGGTTGATTCTGTTGAATCACACGATGGAGATCGATTTTTATCCGAATATTTCACATGATTAATCTTGACATCATAGGCGTAACATCATATTGTTAGTTTTATATTCCATATGGCACATATCCCAAAAAGTGCTCCTAAAATCACGTTTAACTGTGATGCGCCCCACATGTGTTTGGCGCCATTTGTTTGGGATCTATGTGATTCGGAATGCAAAACTGACAGTATAATGGTACGCCCTTAGCGTGAAGATCAGTTGTGTGAAAATTGGTTGAAAATTGATCTCCACCGTCCGATTTAACAAGCAATCAACATATTTACAGGGTAAGCACCCTCAGTTATTGTTTAGGCAAGAACAAAGCTACCCATGTAAAAACACCCTTACCTGACTAAGGATAGCTCTGTTCACACCTACCCATTTACTGAGGCGCCCACACCTTAAACTCATTGACTGTGTTGAATCCGACCATGCAAATCGATTTTTATTTTCAATCTTCCACACAATCGCTCTTGACAACATCGGTGTACCATCATGCCGTCATTTTTGTATTTCACGTGGCACTGATCCCTAAAAAGTGGCTCAAAACTCATATGGCACACATTACGTTCAAGAATGATTTTAGGATCACTTTTTAAGACTTGTTTCCATGTGAAATGCAAAATTGACAGTTTGATGATACACACATAAAGTCAAGATCAATCATATCGGCGATTTGATTGAAAACCAATCTCCATCTTCCTATTCAACACGGTCAACGAGTTTACAATGTAGCGCCTTCACTAATAGGGTAGTCACAAAGAGAGGTACCTCTTGACCATTTCCTAGGAAGAAATTAAAAGTTTTAAAAATCCATTGTATACCAAACTAGTGTCCAAATGATCTTATACTATTAAAATTTTACTTTTTATCTCACACCATTGAAGTGTGATATTATTGTTATGTCATGTGATGTGACGCACATTTGTGTCCAATCTAAATTATCCAAATGACAATCTATCATGGGAACAATCTAAGCCTAAAGAAATATAAATCCTTCATACTATATAAATGCACGAATGATACCTCTTATTTCTGTCAATTTTTAGTGTTTTCATACTTTAGGAACAAAGTACCCCTATATCACGTCATGTACCTTTAACTTTCACCTTATCTACCATTTCCCATGTTTTCTCTTATTTTTTTCTCCTCATAAAGAATCGATAGACATCCTTATCCAACCAATCTCCTCAAAATAAAACTTCTCTTATTTCGATCACTTTTTAGTGTTTTCATACTTACCCTTATATCACCTCATACACCCTTAACTTTCACCTTATCTACTCTTTTCCATGTTTTCTCTTATTTTTTGTTCCTCATAAAGAATCGATAGACATCATAATCCAACCAATCTCCTCAAAATAAAACTCCCGAAAATATCCCTAAAGACATCTTAATCAAATAAAACTCCTAAAATTTCTCAATCTCTCTCGTGTTCTTCTTCTATCTCAAAACAAAACTTCTAAAATCTTTCCTAAGCCAACCATTCTCCTAAAAAGCCCTATCCCTTCAATATATTGAAGTGTAGGAAGGAAGGATTCATATAGCAGATTTTTAAGTCCTTTAATCGATTTATTAGCCTATACCAAAGATATCCCTATAGTCTTACGTGACTGGCTGCACATATAGTGTAACAGCATAAGAAACTTTCCCATGAATAGAGTTTGAAATGATTTAAAAGAGAGACTCATTAAAAAGAGTGTTTTAATTACGTTACTAAAGCTTCGTTTAAAAAAAGTACGATTTTATTATTTAAAAAGAGGTCACGGACTATGCACCCAGGGAAGAGATTTCTCTACGCCCACCATCAGATAGCCATCATGTGGCATCCATAGCAAGGATCGGGTGCAACGACAACTTAGGTAAGGTAGATCAGATCCAATTTAAAAAAGAAATTTTTTTTTATGAAATTTCCACCGTTAAAACTATAATTAAAGTTAGCAAAAATGATATCTTTTAAATTTTTTTGCCTTTCAAATCATAGGTCAAAATTAAGGTGATGCCTACCCAACTTGATGCATTGATTTTTTTACCTATGAACATATTGTAAACGATTGATAAATATCCTTTCTAATTTATTTCTGTATGGTACCTAATAGATCTCGCCCAACTTGTCATAGCACCCTATACTCATAATGGGTACACTACAAAAAATTAAGGTTATTAGTGGCAGCTAAAAACTGCAGCTATTAATAAAAAACTGCTACTAATATCCTTGTCCCTAATAGTCTTAATAGCTATTTTGTTAATAGCAGCAGTTTTTTACAGTAAAAACCTGCCGCTAATAGTCTTATATTTTGTAGTGGTACCACATGGTGCCTAACTGGACTTAGTGTAATGCTTAGGGATGCACTCTTATGCATACCTCCTAATAATAATAATAATAATAATAATAATAATAAGAGTACGAGTTTTTGTAGCTGAAGAATTAGTCTTCGCAACTAATGATTCCACCATTAAAATCACTGACTGACTTGAATCAGATGATGGAGATCGTTTTTCGTCCAAATCCTTCACACAATAGATATTGAGACCACATCCCACATATATCAGGCATGTTCATTTTATGTGATTCACACCCACAAAGTAATTGTGATCATGATGTTCTATGAGAAGAGTTCTCAGGTCACTTTGGGGATGTATGTCATGTGGAATAACATTTAACCGTCTGATAGGTGGGCCATGATCTCCATTATAACCAATACATATCGATTTGAAAGATTGGGACAACAAATGAAAATTGATCTCCACCGTCTTATTCAAAGCAGTCATCAATTTTAACGGTGGAATCATCATTTGGCGAAGCCGAATCGTGGGTTGCAAAAACCCTAACCTAGTAATAAAAATAAATAATAATAATCAAATTAAAAAATCATGTGCTGCAGATAAGGATCAAAATTTCGGCTGAAATGACCAAAATTTTCCGCCGAAAATATCAATTTCGGTCGCCATTGAAACGATAATTTGGGGTCGAAATTTCGGTCAGATTTTGTAAGGGGTTGAAATTTTCGGCTGAAATTTCGGTCCAAAATTTTGGTTTCAGTCCCCTCCGAAACCGAAATGAAACCCGAAATTTTATTCCTTGATTGCAGACAAAGTCATCTTCTATATAATGGAGATCGTTTTTTGTCCCAATCTTCCAACAATAGATCTTGAGATCATGGCACACCTATCAGATGGTCACATATTGATTCCATGTGGTCGATACCAATACTGATCCCGATATTGTATCGGGGCCGATACATATCGGTTGGCCAAAAAATTGATACGTATTGGTATCTGCCAATACTTGATACTTTGCTTACAACCGTAGTGACCAAATTTGTTGACTTAAAAAAAAGAATAAAATCTGAATTATTCGTGAATGTTCAAATAAAATCCAAAAATTTTATTAATTCGCGAACTTCCCAAATTATATGTGAATTTTATGACCTTTTTTTTTCGAATTTGGTCAAAAACTTTTATTTTTTCACTTTTATAATTCTTAACTGGATAGAATATCGTGTGCCACATAGTTTTCAGTTATTTTTTGGAATGAAAGATTGAAACGAAGATCAAACCGTTCTATTTACAATGACCGAATTTTTAACGGCACCATAATCGAAACCCATTAATTGCTTTGAATCATCTGATAGAGACCATTTTTCATCCTAATCTTTTATATAATTGATATTGAGATCATGAGAGTACCGACAATCAATTATTTACCTCATGTGGTATACATCGCAAATAGTCTGAAATTCACGATTGAATATGATGTGTGCTGCATGATTTCCCGTTACTTTGGTGGAAGTTGTGTCAGGTGGGATAAAAAAAAATTGAGCCTCTAATGGTACACCATTGATGAAAGGATTCAATGTATAAAAGATTAAAACGATAATAGAAATGGTCTATTTGCACCTATCGAATTTTGAAGGCACTATAATCGAAAACCATTGACTGTTGTGAATCAGACGATGGAGATCGTTTATCGCCCAATTTTCTCCATAATGTATAAGATCATGGGTGTACTGACAATCAACTTTTTATTTTAGGTGTTGCATGTTTCAAAACGTGATCGAAAATCATATTTGAGCTTGTTGTCTGTCACATGATTTTTAGTTACTGTTTTGGGATGTGTGTCACGCAGATTAAAAATTGACCATCTACTGGTACATCATTTACCTCATGATCATTGTGTGAAAGATTGAATTGAAAATCAATTTTGAAGGGGATTATTTTGAATCAGACAATAATGATCGTTTTTGTCCCAATCTTATCCATAATGGATCTTGAGATCATGAGTGTATTGACAGTCAATTTTTTATTACATGTGGTACAAATAACACATCACAAAAAATGATTGAAAATCACGTTTGAGTATGATGTGTGCCAAATGATTTTCAATCACTTTTTTGGGATGTATGCCACATGGAATCATAAATTGACCGTCAATTGATGCACCATTGATCTTAAGCTCCATTATGTGAAAGATTGTAAAGAAAATCAATCTCTATCATATGGTTCATATCTGTTATTGATTTTTTCGAATGGAGTGCACTTAGAGATCTAGTTAGTATAATTAGAGTTATCCTTTAAAGGAAAGACTTGGTGTTTGGAGGACTTAGGCCAAGTAGAAACTTCATTTTAGCCATTGAATTTGAAGCTCATGATCTAAAGAAGTTTAATGCAAAAAAGTAGTATAAAGTAAAATCTCTATTATATGATTCAAAGCAGACAATTATGGATGAGATGATGGCCATTTATTGCGTTGAGTCATATGATTGAGATCGAAGATCTTTAGAATTTAACATTTAAATCAGGCGAATTTAATGGTGTCTCCACATTTATATTAATATGTGCAACGCACGTGCACTTTTACTAGTCTATTAAACTTAAAGATAATGGTTGATATTATAATTAACATATCGAATGGTTTAAATATTCCTAAAACCCCATTTTTTTATCCTGTTGCACTTCAATCTTATAAATCAGAGCTCACGAGCCGACTCCCATAGTCGCCACTGTTATATATATTAGAATAGTAATATATATTTTTGTGTTTCAAAATTAAGGTTAAATTATCATTAATAATTCAATGGCAAACTTAAAAAATAATTCAATGGCATACTTGTAAATATTTATTCTCTAAAATATTTTTTTCAAAAATGTCATTTCAAATTTTGGATTTATATTTTTACCGTTTATTGAAAAGACACAAGTCTGGCGTCTCTTCACGGTGAAAAGACACAGATCTTTTCAAAAGTATTTTTTCACCGTAAATCTGAAAAGACACAAATCTCTTCATGGTGAAAAAATACAATCTTTCAATATTATCTCTATTTATTATCCGAAAAGACACAAATCTCTTCCAATCTTTTCACAATGAAAAGACACAATCTTTCCAGATTACCTCTATAAATAGAGATATACAACAGAAATAAGATATATTTCTCTTTTTCTCTTTCGTTCTTATCATTTGTATATCAGAAAATTTGTGTGACAGGTTCTTTTTTTAGAAAGTGTAATCTGAAAAGAACATACAGTTCTTGGTAAGACCGGGCTTTGTTGTATCCTAAAGGCAGATTCACTGGGAACTCTATTGCATCTTCGTTTATATAACGGAGTGAGGGCATCTATTATCTTTAAGACAACGTAGTGAACTACGTGCCTCGGAGCTATTATCAATACCAAATTTTCATTAACAATTTAAAGACAATAAATCATTCTAATGGCTCAGAGTATAAAGTTCAGGAATCAATATCTCATCAAATTTGATCGATTTGGCGAGTCAAATTTTAAAAGGTGCAATTTATCTTGCGAATATTCAAGATTTCTTACGTCTTCACTACACCATGTCAACCAATTTTTGTAGCGGAAACAACGAAAAATATAACTAGTGGATGATTAAATGCTCGACTCAAATGACTGAAAGATGATCTAGATTGTCGGGACCACATCCTCAATGCATTAAGCGATAGGTTGTACTACACTTTCTGTAAGTGCACTATTACTAGAATTTTGAAACTCATTAGCGATAAAGTATCTAATTGAGGATACAGATACAAAGACTTTTCTAGTCTCTAATATTTTGATTTCAAACTGATTGAAGATAAATCGATTATTCAACAAGTTCAAGAATTGTAATTTATCGTCACTGAGATAGAAGTCCTATGTATTTAATGAAGTGTACTAGACCCAATATATAGCATTTATAGTGGGGGTATTGAGCAGATTTACTAGCAGCCCAGGGTTAGAACATTGAAAGCTATTCGTCGGATATTACGATACTTAAAAGGAACTATGAATTATAGTTTACAATATATTGGTAAACATGACATTTTAGAGAGGTTTACTAATGCTAATTGGATTTCTGACTCCTCTTATTCAAAATCTATAAGCGGATGGATTTTGACTTTGGTAGGAAGAGCAGTATCGTGGGGGTATAGAAATAGACATATATTTCTGATTCAAGTATGGAATCAGAATATATAGCATTATTTGCGGGAGCAAAAGAGGCAGAGTGGCTTCGAAGCTTACAAAAATACTACTCAAAAATACAATGTTAAAAACATTGAGGGGGATGGGCCAAAGACCGATATCTTTAAAGGCACAGTAGTTGAACCTCAACTTAGTAGAGTTGAAGATCCCAAATCCTAAGTTCAACGAGATAAGAAACTACTCTGTGATCATTGAAAGTACACAAAGGTATATTATCTATCGGTCATCCTTATGGTGTTAAATTTCGTGCACATTTCTTGTAACGTGAGAGGGTGAATTTAACTCTTAATAATTCTGTAGGCATTCATTTGCTGGAGTGATAAAGTAGTTATAAGAGCACTCATGACAGATTCACTTATATGAGTATGGAAGTGAAGTCGCTTCAACAGAGATTCAGTCATCTCTCTGAGATACTCATGAAATCAGGATTTTAGCACATGACTGTAAAGCGCAAGCCTTATGTCACTAATGATTTAGGTCATAGTAAGTGTATATATAATTTTAGTTTGTTAGACAGGTTTTAAGTTCAAAGCTATAAGCTACTTAAAGTCCTTACAAACTTTGAGTTGTATGTACTAGTCAAAGGTTCAAACCGATCGGTACCTCTGATGATGCTTAGTATAATTGCTCTGATACATAATTTTTTTTATTATTTTTTTTTAATTTTGAAATAAGTGAGGGAATGCTATATATATTAGAATAGTAATATATATTTTTGTGTTTCAAAATTAAACTTAAATTATCATTAATAATTCAATGGCAAACTTGTAAAATAATTCAATGGCATACTTATAAATATTTATTCTCTAAAGTGTTTTTTCAAAAGTGTCTTTTCAAATTTTGGATTTATCTTTTTACTGTTTGTTAAAAAGACACAAGTTTGACGTTTCTTCACGGTGAAAAGACAGATATTTTCAAAAGTATTTTTTCACCGTAAATCTGAAAAGACACAAATCTCTTCATGGTGAAAAAACGCAATCTTTCAAGATTATCTCTATTTGTTATCCGAAAAGACACAAATCTAGAAAAGAACATACGGTTCTTGGTAAGACCGGACTCTGTTGTATCCTGAAGGCAGATTAGTTGGGAACTCTATTGCATTTTCGTTTATCCAACGGAGTGAGAGCATCTATTGTCCTTAAGACAACATAGTGAACTACATGCTTCGAAGCCATTATCAATAGAGTGAGGGCATCTTCGTTTATTCAATTTGATATGGTACTAACAAGTCACATAGGATTCCCATAAATACAATCTTTTGAATATTTTGGAGATGCTAGGCAATATACCCGTCATACACATCATGTGACACCTTTCTACAATTATAAATCTCCTCGATAACCTTTATTTATATTTGTTGATTTTGTTACCTCAAGAGGAGTGAGTGACGCCCTATATTATGATTCTCATATTGTTGGATGGGCCCATAACAGAAGGGATATAATATCATACAATTGTATATATGTTTGTATCTTTAAATAGTGAGAAGTTTCTTTCATTTAATTTGGACTTATAGTTAGACACTTTGTTCGCTAGTTCACTTGATTCGAATTCGGATTCGCAATTCACTATTTTTAAATGAATCCAATTTGCTATGTAGGATTAGTTTTAAAATTATTTATTATTTACATAAATTTTAAATAAAATTTAAGGTTCAAATCATCTCTTTATAATTTAAAAACTTTAAATGAATCCAATTCGCAAGGATTAATTCGGCAATTCACTTGTTACACTGAATTCGGTTTGTTGTATTCAATCTGCTATTCGTTGGGTGATTGAGCGAGTTAAGTATCATAGATTTTGACTCAGCTTGAGAAGGTGAAGCCAAAATATTGCCTCTTGTAACAGAAAGTGTTTAAACTTATGATCCATTATTTTGACAATACCGTTACCAGATCGCCCACATCTTAAACTTTTGATGGCATAAGATCATTTAAACAATATTTTGGTATTTAAATGACACTAAGAAGAGTTAAAGTCTTAAAATTTTTATGTCAAACTCAGATAAAGAAATTCCAAAAGCTTTTGTTAGTGTATTACTAACACACCGCCTATAGCCACTTCATTTAAGGAAAAAAAATAAAATTCTGTTGACAGGTTTGAATCCAATGATAAATATCTGTTTTCGTCTCAATCTTCCATAAGGCTATTAGATGTTGATAGATGATGATTCCATGAGATAAACATCCCAAAAAGTGTATGTGAACCACATTTGATTGTAATTGTAATCATATTCACTTTTTTAGATGTGTGATGCAGAATCATTTGATCATCTGATGTTAGGATTATGATCTCAAAACCAATTGTTTGAAAAATTGTAGTCATCATCCGATGTAAAAAGTCAACATTTCGAATGAGGTGGCTGTAAAATATCGGATTGTTAACATTCATTTATGAGCATGATTCTTTAGCTATAATATTTTTCAATGATAGATATTATACTTTTTACACAATTTAGTATAATATTATAATGGTTGAGGAATTGCGTAGTGACACTTAGGCCCCGAACGAGGCCTAAGGCCTCCCATGCAGTGATATGCAACAAATATTACCCAAATTAGGGAAGAAAACAAATTGCTTTACCAAATATAAAAGAAAGAAAGAAGACGGTGAGACTTGAAAGGGACGCTTAACCAATTAAAAAACGACAGCCAAACAACCCTTATGCATGAGTGCATGAACAAAGAAAGAAAAAGATGGTAACCAGGGAAGAAGAATAGCCCAAGTTCTACAGTTCTACTCATTAAAAGGGGTGTATTTTAGCTGTTATTTTTCACCCAATATTAAACGTTTGGACATGACTCTCCTGGCCGTCATTTAACCACCAAAATGGTGCTTATTCTCAACGTGTGGATAAGTGATTCATCAGTAGTTGAGAGGCGCTGGCTCAAAAATCTAATTTTTTGAGAGCTTCTAATCGTCCGATCTGTGCATTCTAATACCAATGATTGTATATAGTTTTAATAGTTAATATTCAAACTCGTCAATCAGATGATTCACGTTCACTCATGAATATGAGCCTTTGGCTAAAACATTTTCCAATGATAGATTGCGACTTAAACCATTTAGATTGATCATAAATCGATGACACATGACACATAAAAAATTTGAATTTAGTGGTAGTTGATCCTTTAAACATCATTCAGCGTTTAAACGCCGGTCAGGAGCGATTATCCCTAAAGTTTTTAGTCAAAACTCATTTGTAGAGTTATTATTATAGAAAATTATAAAACGGCGGACAAGTTTTTACAAACAATTTTGTAGGCAAAATATGTGGTTTAACAACTATCATTATGTGCACCAAATAAATATCTCATTAAATGTCATCTTATAACCCAGGGACCTCTTTCTTACTCACGCATTCTCTATTACGCCTACGTTTTAAACCTTTGGAAACTGTTGATTGCTTTGGATCAGATGATGGAGACTATGTTTCACCTTGATCTTTCATACAATAGATTTTGAGATCATGGCACACCTGTCACACACTCTTTTTTATTATAGAAGTCTAACAATGTATCATTGAATAAACATCAAATCATTTACATATCCATTGGATAAAAATGTGACTCTAGCCGCCCTACTGTCATATGGCACTCACTCAAACCTAATTTTAGGACTATTTTTTTATATGTGTCACGTGGAATTTAAAAAAAAATAATCTTCTAATAGTATACTCACGGTGTTAAGATTTATTATGCGAAAGATTAGGGGATGAAAAATAATTAATGACTTTCCGACCTAGGCTGCACCCTCAACGCCTACCCTCAACAATCTTGTAGGCAGGAATAGATATACCCAATATTAAGTCTTTCTTTTTATACAATAAGCAACGAGACAAAGGTGTGTAAGTAGCTGCTCCCATTTTGTTAGGGTAGCTCCTATTTTGTTTATCAAAAAAAAAAAAACAGCTCTGTTCGGGCCAACCAATTTATTGAGGGCGCCTAAAAATCCATTAAGTGTTTTGAATAGACGATAAAGATCAATTTTTATCCTAATCTTCCACACAACGAACCTTTAGCCTAAATAAAAATTAAGAGTCATTTTAGTATAGGACATGAATCCTTTTTTGGCACATAATTTTTTAAACAAAAAACATTAAAAATCCAGCTAAGTTTCAAGTCCTCACTTCTTTGTAGTGGTCTCAATGGGCCATGTGGGACCAGTCTTTAAATGGACCAATTTGTATTCAGTCCATAAGAATCAGCCCATATGTGCCCTGAACAATTATTGAGGTTGTAGCCCATTTATGAATCGGCCCTGCACAACTTAGCAGATACCTAGCCTAGGGCCCAGCTCATTGTGCCCTCCACCACCTCTTCCACTTCCCAAAAATGCATTTTTTTATCTTTTTAAATTTGGAAACTCTTCACTTCCGCCCCATTGAGTCTACACGGAGGGTCTAGTGTTAAAAATAAAAACAAATAAAAGAATTATATATATATATATATATATATATATATATATATATATATATATATATATATATATTCTCATAAACGGATGATATTAACATATTTATCCTATTTTGGGTCGGGCTGCCTGAAGGCGACCTGGCCCAATTTATTGCAACCTTAGCCTAATGTCCAAAAAAGGAAATCCAACAAAAGTTTTTTTTGATAATGAAGTCCAACAAAAGTTGTATGGTTTCTTTTTCAATCTGTTTTGAAATACCTTTTTAATTTATTGTATGGTGTGTATCAGTATATAGTCTTCAAGCATTGAGATAATTTGAGGGCCAAGATTCCCATTCCAACTACCCCTGCAACCAAAAACAAAATGAGAAGGTTACTTACAAGAGATTCAAATGGCTGAGTCCATGACAAGAAAGGGCTACTTAAGATATAATGATAAAACTATGTTTGCCACTGGATAGTATTCAACAGGTTGGGCTTCAGCCTGAGCCTGGCCCAGCATGATATGGGTCAGATTTGGGCTTACACAAAAAGCCCAAGCTCGAAAGGACTCATGCAGCGCCCAGCCTGGTTTTATATCCAGGCCGGGCGTTTGGCCTAATTTTTTGGGTAAAAATCATTAGGCCGACCAAAACACAGCCCGACACGAGTAAGCTCGATTAAATTAAGGTAGAAGGCCGGGCCGGGCCGACCAGGTTTAAGTCAAGTTTGGGCTCAAAGGATTCGGTCTGAGCCTGACCCGATTTTATATCTGACCCGTTAACAGCCGCCATACTGGGAAGCAAGTGCCTCTCCTTCAGGCTCTTATGAGTTTTATTATTATTGTTATTAGAGGCCTAGGGTTGTGCGTGCATGTATAGCACCACAGCGCTGCACATGTCTTAGTTGGCGAAGTCAACATGCCTAATGTCGATCAGCTTCCATATTTTGAGGGAAAAAAAAAAAAAGGTGTTCTATTATAGGATTTTGAGTCAAAGCTAAAAAAGAATTCAATACACCAAGTTTGGCTAGCAAACCATCTAGCTTACTTGTGATTTGAAGGGCCAAAAAGATCAAGAATATTTTTTCCCCTTAAAACCTTAGGGGACTGGGTGAATCCTTAGAGGATGTGGTGTAACACACAATCACGTATCACGTGATCTTGCATTGAAACACAGTGACAAAAGGCTGCACTCAAATTCCCTTCATTATTATTATTCTATTATTATTTGTAAGAAGTGTAATCTAATTAAAGATAACAAAATTAAACAAGACTAAGCGAATACTTAGCAAGAAATAAACAGAATTAACAGCACCAACTAAACAGTAGGTAAGAATGCCAAAAAGAAAGCGTCGACTACATAGCAGTCCCTCTCCCAGAACTTGACTTCCATTTATCTTAGATGTCAAGACAGGTTCACCCAACAATGAATTTGGAGTGCCCAGCTCACTCCAACACAGTCCGTAGCATCCATTGGAATAACCCCAAGAGTCTTCCTTTTTCCTTCAAAAATTCTTCCATTTTTTTCAGCCCAAACCACCCAGAAAACAGCAGGATCCCGTCTTCCACTCAAAATTGTTTACAAGTGGCTAGGATGCAACCACCGTACAAAAAGAAAGACACAAAATACTCCCAGAGAGCTGGGGAAGAAGGCAATAGAGAAACTAATTATCAAAAACTTTGGCACTCCCATTACACGACATTTTTCGAAATTTTCATGCCCCTTCTACTCAGGTTGTTGATTGTTGGAATTCTACTCCACAAGGCTCCCGCTTTCAGCAGGATCAGCGAGAGGTAGATTGTAGGCAGCCATACCCACATTTTGGAGTAGCTGATTTCAAGACTTGAACCTGCGATCAATCATTTTTGGGCGGACAACACAGCCTAATACCAAACACTGGGATATGAGTTGGATTCCCGATGCTCCTCCAATAATGAGATATTAGAGCACTCCTCCCCAAAAAGTTATAGAACGATCTAACAGTAATAGTGCCTTTGTCCTATAAGGACTATTTGCACTTGTCAGCCCTCTGTAAAACAAGCACTCGAAGTAGAGCCATAAGATCACGCACTTCGCTATCGCGAAGATTTCTCCGAAGAGGAATGTTCCATAGTGGAATCATCGAGGAGGTACCGACACAATCTTGGATTGAGAAAAAAAAAATCAATGATTCCCCCCAACTAGATGTGACACCAAAAAATGATCCTGTCTCCTGAAAAGCCACAACTCTAATTGTTGCTTTTCTGGAAAGTACACCTCAAGGACATCACATATTTTGATGAAAGAACCATCATCCATAAGCCTCCAAGATCCTCTCCTAGATGCCCTAGACCATTTTGCTTTTCCTAGAAGGACCTAGTCGTTTGGAAAACAAGCCACATCCCAGTTTTTTCAGTGAATTATCTTCTACTCGGATCCACCAATCCATAGAAAACTCCACTCCTCATGGTACTTTCCAACCTGTTAACAAACCCATCCAGGCAATAGTGCATGAATAAACAATAAATGAGGAGATTTTGGAAGGCAACTTCTCTCATCTGCATCCAAAATACTCAGCTAAAGCAACAGCTACATCATTCTCCACTTGAACAACCCATTCAGTAAGATTTAGCTATGTTGACTTTTTGAAAGAAAACCATCTTGAACAACCATAGGACAAATTTTGCACACAAAAGATCACCATAGTTGGCGTCACAGAATAATAAAGTATCATCGACATACTAAAGATGAGAGATGGACTCAAGACCATTGGTCACCCTAAACTCGTGAATCAAGTTAAGGTGGGTTGTTGTGCATACCAACTTCTAAGAGGTTTTCCAAATAACTTAAAAAGGAAGCGAAGAAACCTATAAAGATATGAAATAACTCCAACAAAACCAGACCGTACTTAAGATATAGGAAATGACTTTGGTGATAGAGAGGGAAGGTGTTGAGCATTCGATCCTCTTACCAAAATGACAGTTTTTATTAGGACTATCTTAGGAGGAAAAAAAAAATGGTATTATTATTGGGATATATTAGAAAAGTTTGCAGTCAAACATGAATTGAAAAGTCAAACAGAGTCAACATCCACAATTCTGCCTACAAAATCTGCATTAGATGCACCTTGTGTTACACACATATATGTTACACGTGATATATGGTCATTTTCTAATATAAGTTGGCCCTTTTGAAGAAGGATTGAGTAGTGTGATCATGATGGGATGTTTTAGGTTTGATAAATTGAAGACTCCCTTTCAAGCATTGGTGTCTACACATGGTTACCAATCTGATGTCCACTTAATTGGCATCATGTAGATGGGAGACACCCAAAAACTGACTGTTTGATCAAGAGCTTTTAGGACATGGACAGTTAAAAGTGTAAATGGATCGTGGTTCAAAATTTAATGAATGAAATGTGCTTTGGTTGGATGGTTGGATACTCCGATCAGCATGACTTTTGGGTTGAAACCCATTACGGTTGCAAATGGGTCAAATCGGGTCAGGTTAGGGTCAACCCGGTTAACCTCAGCTAAAATCTGACCCGACCATGTACTTAACCCTTAACTCACACCTAAATCGGCCCAATTAGCAAAAACTCAGGCCGGGTCAAGCGGGTCGCATTTAGCCAGCTTAGTTCAAAATACCAGGTAAGGAATTGGGTCACATCAGATCCAGTCAGGTAGGGTTCGGGTCAAAAAAATTTGACCCGAACCCCATCTGTTTAATAACAGGCTGAGAAGCATTTTGAACCCAAACTCGACAAGGCGGGTTGGGTTACTCAATCCATCGGATAAACTCAACCAATCTGCAGCCCTAAGTCCCATCTAAATGATGATATGCCGCCTAGAAATCAGAGATTGTGACCACAATGCAACATGCAAAATATAGATGACCCAACAGCTCTTATATGAATATTACAAATCTCAACTTAAATATAATGAGCCTAAACCCCATGTAGTCTTTTAAAGACTGGCAATGAACTAATTACTTGCCTAGTCTCCTACCTCAGGTTTCTGTAGCAACAGTGGAATTGTTGACAGCAGCAGAAATAGCTGGAGAAGGCTCCCTTCCTTTGCCCCATAGAAAGGCATACAACCCTACTATAATAATAAACGTGCCCAGTAAACTGCATTCACATTCAAAATCAGGGTTAGAGAAGGAGAATTATATGTATGTATTTTGATAACATATACTTGATAGAAGTCTAACAATGTATCATTTAATATTTTATCTAATAGTGCCACCGCGATATATTTTTCTGCCACATGACATCCTATATTTGTTATATGCATTCCAAGAGTTGAAGATGCTAAGATGTTGACCAAAAACAGTTGAAGCCACTATGAAGGAAATGAACGGACTTTCTGCATCCGTTGTAACAATGTCACTCAAATATAGGTAAGTTTTATGGTGCTACCATCTGCTCCCAACATGGTCAGTAAAATGGCTTTTCATATATATCTACATATTAATAGGGTGTTACTTGTAAGTTGCTACCAAATTTGTGTTTAGCATCTCATATATGTGATGCTTATAAGAAAAAATTCTAATGGGTCAGAGAATGAAGAATGGGCTTTGGATCTGCCAGCAGAATTTGTCCATTAACCTCTCATTATAATTAATGTGTGATAGTTATACACAAAGTTTAATGCATCATGGTAAATGAGGACAATTCCTCAAATTTTGGAATGGAAGTCTTCTGTTTGTGACCAGCCAGAATGCATCATGGTAAATGAGGACAATTCCTCAAATTTTGGAATGGAAGTCTTCTGTTTGTGACCAGCCAGAACTTTTAACCATAAGTATCACATATTCGTATGAAAAATATGAATTGTACACCACCTTTTATGCTCAATATTTAACAGTTAAATGCTTCAAAAATTAGACGTAGATACCATTTTCAAGGTTGGACAACGTGAATTTATTCTTTATGAAGACTACAATGTCTTTACAACCCTTTCCAAAAGAAAGAAAATACGAACCTCCCTACGGACAATTCTCCATCCATAAAAAGAGATTCGATAAGTATCACGAAAATCGAAGCAAGTGGATTGAACATCGAGGGGTAGGCTGGGCCTTTCCGTGCGACAGCCCATGACACCAACCAGAACATCATTGCTGATGCTGTCACTCCCTGTGGATAACAAGTATCAAATTTTAAATAAATATAAATTGTGATTTTCCTTTTATAAATAACAGAATCATAATGTTGGTAGTAAATGCCAAGGGCTCCCAAACCTTTCTGCAAAATCAAATAAGCCAACCAAAGGTATTTTGTTTATTTTACCACATCTGTGACATCATTAAAATACCCCTGATAGACCTAGATGATTTCGTGAAGAGCTTAAGAAGAAAACCTAGTCAACTTCATTTTGAAACATCATGAATCTGATTAGTTGTTACAAACAAGATCAGTGTTAGGAGCAAAACTAGCTGATACACCTATGGATGACAAACTCAAATTAGTTGTTAACCAAGAAGGGTCACTAGAAGATCAAGATAAAAATCAGAGGCTGGTAGGGAAACTGATTTACCCAACAATTACAAAGGTAGACATCCCGTAGACTGTCACTATTGTCTGTCAGTTTATGCAGGCTCCCTGTGCCCCTCACATGGAGGCAATAGTCGCACTTTGAGATATCCCAAAGGTGCACCTAGTCAGAGAGTATTATTGACGCAATGGCCATCTATGTATCGAAGGTAGGGCTGTCAACAGGACGGGTTGATCTGATACCCGACACAACCTGATATTTTACCAGGTCAGGCACATAAACATGACCTGTCGGTGCGGGCAAAAAATCAGGTAGGGTCGACCAAATTTGAATTCAGAGCTTTATGGCACATGCCAGTCTAATCAAAGGTCAATTAAAGTTGGAAGGATTAATAACAATTTCTGAAACCATTACATAATTTTTCCAATTGTTGCTAAGTCACAAATGATGATGATTGAGACAAAAATTGAGACAAGGTTCAGATCATGACTATCTTACAGCGTATAATATAGACCATAACTGCAGATCCCACTTAAGTCTCCATGGAGCACCCTCACCCCTAGTTAGTATCAAGCCCAAGATGGCTGATTGCAGGAATCCAACCATGTTCATTAATGTAGTGGCCCGAAGCTTTGCAGGGTAAACATTCAACAGTTGAACCTGTCATAATACATAAACACTCATTATGAGAGAACTGATTGTGTTCACCTCAATTGAAAGGAAAAAAAAATTCAAAACACTCAACTTCGTAAAATTTTGATCTAAATTCGTTGTTATCTATCACCAACAGCAGTTCGATTTCTTGTATGCATATATACCTGGACTAAATACCACAATGAAAGGCTTGCGCAACTAACGATCAACATTATTAAGCCACTTGCAAAATTTCCCTTTTCCTGTTTTATGGGGATGGGGCCATGCGGGGTGTAATGAGATAGTTGTACATTGAATGTCTTGCCCTTGTAGGTGCTAATAATTATAGACCCAATGACCCCCAATATAACTCCGACAACTTTCATTCTCCCTGCATTGGTTTTCAAATTCAATCGCTCGAATCTGAAATAACAGATAAACTAAATTAGATAATGACTTTATCATCGTAGTATTGAAACGGGAAATAATAATATTCCTGCATTTGTTTTTATAATCACACCATTCGCAATTGGAAGGATACAAATCAATGAGGCATTTATGAAATTAGATAAGAAATGTAAGTTGCATCGCAGTGTAAATCCAATATTGAGGCTCTTCAGATATTCTCAAGGGCTCCAAAGAAAGGAAAAGGGTATTGGCCTAAAAATCAGGCGCTAGGATCTGAAAGTGGGATTAGAATAGATAGAAGAGTTTAACAGTTGTATTTGTCCTCCCCGATAATTTTTAATCTCTATTTAAGGTTTTCCTTGTTTGGGACTTCCGCACCAAACCTACTCGATTAGTGCATCATTTGTTTATTGAATTAAGAAAATTATAAATATGAATTGAAATATATGGGATGCCACTATATGCTTGCCCATGTAAGTGTAACTAATATGTAGATATCGTATCTCTTATTTCCAAAAGAAAATCCATTTTTTTGTAGCGTAGGTGACTAAGCAACTTGCTTTAGCACTTCTGTTTATTGAAGAACATTTCGCTTGTTACCAACGAAGAATAATTGTAGATGGATTAACTAAATGCTTTGACATGCAGGTGTTAAGTCCACTAGAAAAAGTTCAAGTTTTTCATACGCTAGAAAACACGATCACTATCAAAGTGCTGACTAACCACTTGGACAGCTGAGATATTTTTCACCCCTAGTTCATGAACCTTGGACAAGAAATTAAATGGGAGTATCAGATCAATATCAGCCACTCTTTGGACAGATACTGAAATGTATAGGCTGATACCAAGATTTTTTTTTCCAAATAATAATAAAAAGGGCAGTAACAGCTGATACCACCCTGATACGGATACTGGTAGCAATATTAGTTTCGGTTTCCTTTGAAACCGATACGTATCAGTATCAACCAATACTTGATTCCTCTTCAATTGCTCTCTAATACATGGAACAATATTGGTTTTATGTACTAGGACGTTATCTATATTAGAAGTTGAAAAACGGAAGAGAGAATTTGTACTCAAGATTCTCTTTCTAATTGACCATATATGTTCTCTTCTCCCCTCTCTACCTCTCACATTTCTCCCCTCTCTCTCCCTCTCACATAAGCAAGGTTTCCTAGTTAAGAGATAAAAACCAACTAATAAGAAACGGTTCCTAAATAGATAGAACATTTCTAACTTCGGGAATTCCCTTACAAAGACAACATTTATAACTATAAATATGTATAAAGATCAAGCAATCACATATTATTTGGTGTTATCATACACATCATTCCCCACGTGTTTTGATGGGAAGATTGAAGCAATTCTCCCATATAAGAATTGATGTATATGGCATGACTCATCCAGGATTTTCACCTACTCAAGGAAGATTTTCTGCACCAAGTTTTCCTCTTGTTAGTGTTGTAATGAGCTCATTATTGTCCTATCAAGACAGTTTTGTCTTTTTCATGTATTTTGGTTGTATGGATCATTATATGATACCTCAAATACTATAGTTGTAATATGTGGATATCACCGGTTGTTGGAGATGTTAATTCTATTATATGGGTGCAGTAAGTAACTTTGGGGGTGTGTGTAGTTAAGTGGGATTTAAGCTGTATACAATTCACTTAAGTCTTGAACCATGAAATATGTGAACATGCCAAGATGGTATAAATAATATTTTGTATTGGGATTTGGGTTACATTGACTCAACCCTAATATCTTTCTTCTTCTTCTTCTTCTTCCTCCTCTCTTTTACTAAACCCTAACCCTAATTACGGTTTTGTCATGGTATCAAAGCCATTTTTCCACGCTTTCGTCTTCGACTGCTGACATCATTAGTACCGCTGGCGTCATGTGGGCGCAAGCCCTCCTGCCGAAACTTCACTGAAACAGGTCGGAAATCACAGGGTTTTGGTCGGATTTACAAGTGGAGCAACTTTGTCTCCTGGACTGAGAGCATCCGAGGTCTCTAAGTCTCTCATCTAGAGGCCCCCTTCTTCATCTTCTTCCTTGGATCGGCTGGTTCTTGTTCTTCCAAAGTTTCTAACACCTTATCTGCTCCTTATGATGTAAATCTCAGTCACACTGAGAAATATTGTGACTGAGATTGTTTGGAATCGATGGTAGACATGGTGGTCACCGGAATCGTCGAAAACATCGTCCGATGTGTCTGAAAATGCATTGCAACGATCAGAATTGTGAGTTTTTTTGTGAGTATTCATTTCGATTGAAGTTTCTGAGTTGCTCGTATACACTTTATTTACTTATTTAGTTGGGATCGACCACTGATATGAATTGTTTATGGAGTTTTAGGTCTGATGGGGATGCTGAATTTCCTGGTAAATATCTCTTGGTTATGAGGAGGCTGTAGAACCACTGATGGGGTTGTGTAACCCAATTTTGCGCCCAGAATTTCTCCTTGCCGCAAAAAGATTATTGCTGTTTTTTGGTTGCCACAGAAAAATTTTATTCTCCTTTTATGGTTATTGTGAGCATTGGTTTGGTTGTCCAGGTTGAGGTGATTCAATTTGTGGACAACAGATGTTGATTTAATGTCTAAATCGGCCCTTGGTGCTGTTTTGGTGGGGACACAAATTTTTGTTGGTTGAAAAGCCTGTGTAGGCATTCTCCCTGGTTGGAAGTTGTGGGTCTTCCATTTTTTGAATTACTTTGATTTTGGCATCACTTGATCATGAACGAGATTAAATTCAGGATCGTTGGTGGGGGAGATATCTCTCACAACTTGCAAATTACAACGAAGAAATTGAATGGGGCCAATTATCTTTCGTGGTCACGGTCTGCTGCTATGTACTTAGGGATGAAGAAAAAATTGGGTTACACTTACGGGACTATCCCAAAACCCAAAGAAGATGATCCTAAGTCTGCTAATTGGGAAAGTGACAATCTAACTGTCATGACATGACTGCTACACTCAATGCAACCAGACATTAGTGATTCTTTTTTGTATGCCAGTGATGTTAAACAATTATGGGAGGTTGTGCGGGATGCGTTTTCGCAGAAACAAAATCTCGCAAAAATGTTTCAAGTTAGTGACAAAATTAATACTCTGAAGCAAGGTGATAAGACTATTGGAGAGTATTACACCCAAATGCGGAGTTTGTGGGATGAACTAGCCCAGTATCAAGAAGAAGAACTATGCAGCTCGTGTGTCAGCAAGGCTAGTAAAAGTACTGAAAGGAGGAGAGTGTTTGACTTCCTCAAGGGGGTTAAACCTGAATATGAGAATGCTAAATCAAATATTCTAAACAAAGAGGAGTGTCCTCCACTTAGTACCGTGTATGCCCTCCTTCAGCATGAAGAGAGTAGGCAACAGTTTATGCAGATTCCTAGTAGTGATGTATCTGAGAGATCTGCCTTACCATCCTTCACTTTTTTTGGTCGTGGTGGAGGAAAATCTGGTGGTAGAGGTGGTGGTCGTGGAGGTCGTGGGGGCCTCTCCCATGAAGAAAGAAAGAAATTATTGTGCTCTCATTATCGCAAGAAGGGTCATACCAGAGAAAGATGCTGAGAATTATATGAGAAACCGAAATTCCTTCCAGGTCGTGCATTCTAGTCCTCCATTGAGGAAACTTCTAATCCAGTTGGTGGTCAGAGTATCCCTCCTACTTTAGCTCCTCCTCCATCTGATTTTCAGAGCTTACAGAGAGAGCTTCGGGATCTCCAGGGCCGCCTTCAGCACATGACGGTAACACAGGGATAGACATCTTCCTCCCACATAGCTGTGTCAGGTACCTATGGGTCTACACATGTGACCTCATCATCTCATTCCCATGGATCATCGATTCTGAGGCTACAGACCATATGTCTGGTGTGACAGATTTATTTTCATCAGTGTCTACTCTTTCTGATTCTATTCATATTCGCATTACTGATGGATCCCTTGTAAAGGGCAAGGGGAGTGTTCAATTAGGCACTTTGTCCCTTGACTCTACTCTTTTAGTTCCTAACATGCCTATGAATCTATTATCTGTCAGTAAAATTACCAATTCCTTACATTGTAGTGTGACATTCTTTCCATCATATTGTGTTTTCCAGGACCTGACATCGAGGACGATCCTTGGTCGTGGTACTGAAGAGAAGGGACTCTACCTCTTTCAAGATTTGCGTGGTGCATCTCCTGCTGCAACTATGGCAGTTTCTATGGACGAAGCTAGATTGTGGCACTCCCGCTGTGGTCATCCTCATATTAGTCGTTTGAAACTTTTATTTCCGAAAAATTTTCATGGATTTAATAGTAGTTTGTTTAATTGTGAGACTTGTCAATTCTCTAAACATGTTCGCAATTCTTATCCCTTGAGTGGTAGTAAATGTACTATTCCTTTTGAATAGTTATCGTTATTTTGTTACTTTTATTGATGACTGTACTCGACTCACTATGCTCTTTCTTATGCGCACCAAAGATGAAGTTGCCTCCATTTTTCCTCTGTTTCACATACTAGTTAGCACACAATTTCATGGACATGTTAAAGTTCTTCGATCGAATAATGGTGGGGAATATCCCTCTCACATTCTCCAATCCTATCTTCAGTCTCATGAAATTGTGTCGCAAACTACTTGTCCTTATACCCCCCAACAAAATGGAGTTGCTGAGAGGAAAAATAGGCATCTTCTCGAGGTTGCACGATTACTGTTGTTTGATATGAAGGTTCCTAAATATCTCTGGGGTGAAGTTGTTCTCACCGCTACCTACCTCATCAATCGAATGCCTACACCTATTCTGAAAGGACATTCTCCCTTCCAACTTGTGTTTCCTCATCAACCTCTGCTCTTGGTGCCACCACGTATCTTTGGTTCCTTATGTTTTACTCATATCCCCAATATTCAGCGAAGTAAACTTGATCCCAAGGCCACCAAGTGTATTTTTATTGGGTATCCCTCTTCTCAAAAAGGTTACAAGTGCTTTGACCCTCTCACTCGTCGTGTAATAGTCACTATGTATGTTACATTCTTTAAGGGCACTTATTTTTCCTGTCCTCCGAGTACTCTTCAAGGGGAGAAACAACTTAACAATGAAGAGCACTCTGAGATGTTTAGAGCTTTACCTATGAGAGATGGTAAAGATTGTGAAGAAGTGGATGATGATGTTGTTGAGCCACAAAAAATCGAACCCACCTTTGATAAATATGGAAAGGAAAAGATGTATGTGCGAAGGAATAAGAAAAGTATCGTTGAAGCCACTGCGCATGAGAATGTAGATGAGTCACCTTCTCAGAATATCGACCAGGATCCCTTACCCGAAGAGGGTCCTCTTCTTACCGATCTTCATCTACCCATTGCTCACAGAAAACTTCCTAGATCATGTACTCGTCATCCCATCAATAAGTATGTGTCATATCACAATCTCTCATCATCTCATTATGGTTTTATTTCTTCTCTTGATTCTATCACACTTCCTTCTGCTGTTTCTGATGTCTTGTTGCAGCTAAAATGGAAGGATGTTATGATTCAGGAGATGAATGCTCTGGAACAGCTAAAATGGGAAATTGTTAAACTCCCAAAAGGAAAGAGAGTTGTTGGTTGCAAATGGGTATATACAGTTAAGTATAGACCTGATGGTGCTGTCGAAAGATATAAAGCAAGACTTGTAGCAAAGGAGTATACTCAAACACAAGGAGTTGATTATCAGGACACCTTTGCACCTATAGCCAAGTCTAACACAATCAGGGTATTGTTATCTCTAGCTGCCCACAAAGACTGGCCACTATCTCAACTTGACGTAAAGAATGCATTTCTTCATGGTGATCTCAAGGAAGAAGTCTACATGGACCTTCCTCCTGGATTTGTAAAAGGAGAGAAGGGAAAAGTGTGTAGATTGAAGAAATCTATCTATGGATTAAAGCAATCCCCAAGGGCCTGGTTTCAAAAATTTAGTGATGCTATTATGAGAATTGAGTACCGAAGAAGTCACTATGATCATACTCTATTTGTAAAAAGGGAGATCAAGATGACTGCCATATTAGTCTATGTTGATGATATCATCATTACTGGTGATGATAGTCATGAGATTCTTAAACTGAAGGAGTATTTGAGCAAAGTGTTTAAAATTAAAGACTTGGGAAGTTTGAAATATTTCCTTGGCATTGAAGTGACGAGATCTAAGAAAGGCATCTCATTATCCCAGTAGAAGTATACCATAGACCTCCTTCATAATACAGGATTTTAGGGGTGTAGACCTGTTGTGACCCCTATTGAACAAAATCACCGATTAAAGGGCGAAGAAGGTAATCTGCTCAAAGACCCACGTACCTATCAGAGATTAGTTGGTAAACTGATTTATCTAATCATGACCCGTCCGGATATTGCTTATGCAGTAAGTGTGGTGAGTCAATATATGCACTCACCAAGGACAGTACATTTGGAGGTTATTCACAGGATCCTGAGGTATCTGAAAGGAAGTCCTGACAAAGGGCTTCTCTATAAAAATCACGGTCATTTGGATGTAGAGATATTTACTGATGCCGATTGGGCCGGATGTGACGGCCTCATTAATCTGTGCGCTAGCATGAAGGCATGACGGCCTTGGAACTGGGCACTTAGTTAGCAAGAAGGCCGCATGCCTCTGCGCCCACACGCTACACGATTAGCTACAGGGTCCGCTTGCCTTCTTGCTAACTAAGTGCCCAGTTCCAAGGTCGTCATGCCTTCATGCTAGCGCACAGATTAATGAGGCCGTCATACGGGTCTCTGAATGATAGGAAATCAACTTCCGGATATTGCACCTTCTTGGAAGGTAATTTAGTCACATGAAAATTGAAGAAGCAACATGTACCAAACTCCAGTGCCGAGGGGGAGTACTGGGCCATGTCCCACGATGCGAGAGAAGGCATGTTGCTTAAATTCATCTTATCAAACTTGGGAGTCGCTCTATCCTCTCTAATTACTTTGTATGGTGGCAATGAAGTTGCCCATCATATTGCAGAGAATTCTATCTTTCATGAAAGAACAAAGCACATTGAGGTGGATTATCACTATATTCGCGAGAAGGTCGAGTCCAAAGAAATCAGTATTCCTCAAGTTAGAACTAAGGATCAACTTGCCGACATCCTAACTAAAGGTGTTGGTGGCAGGAGACTTTATGACATCTCCTTCAAGTTGGGTATGACCGACATCTATACTCCAACTTGAGGGGGAGTGTTGGAGATGTTAATTCTATTATATGGGTGCAGTAAGTAACTTTGGGGGTGTGTGTAGTTAAGTGGGATTTAAGTTGTATACAATTCACTTAACTCTTGAACCATGTAATACGTGAACATGCCAAGATGGTATAAATAATATTTTGTATTGGGATTTGGGTTACATTGACTCAACCCTAATATCTTTCTTCTTCTTCCTCTTCTTCTTCTTCTTCTTCTTTTTCTTCTTCTTCCTCCTCTCTATTACTAAACCCTAACCCTATTTACAGTTTTGTCATGCGTGTTAGCTCAACTGGTATCCTCTTCCCTTGCGGAAGCAACAGGTCGTGGGTTCTAATCCCCACGCCTGCTCCCGCCCTTTATGAGGGTCTCCTCCCAGCGTGCTGCACCAAATACGGATCTTCTCTGTATGCAAGTTTGCACATGCACTACATGTGGGATGTCTATGCCGTAGGGCATCCTCAAAACAAAACAAAATAAAAATAAAAATGTGGCATATCATTGCTAATAATACTGGGCCAGCCCTAAAAGAAAATGCCGATCTATCTTCTTTCTAATGTCCTTCCTCTCTTCTCTACATTTCTTTTTCAATCTTCATGGTTCTTTCTAATGTCCTACCTCTCTTCTTCTCTACATTTCTTTTTCAAACTTCATAGTAACAGAGCAAAAGAGCATAATAATCATCTTCATCGCCACGAATCAAAGACAGTATCACCTAAAAGCTGAACTAGATAAGTGCTTTACTTGCAATTTTTTGGAAGATAAGGTTTCTGGTGTGAACGGTTTGTGCTTAATAAGGGGTTTCACAAGAATGATTCTTGTTCACTTGTTTAGTGTCAAGTAGTTGACCAATTGTGACCAGAAATGACAGGGATTGATTGGTTTTATTGTTTAATGTGATTAGTTGTGGTCTCATTTGATTCTATTAAGAAGTCACAAAGCAACGTTGAAAACAAGGGTATTTTTGTGACCGTGTAACACCCTGCTATGGATCTGTATACTGTGTTGATATTTTTGTGTGTTGTTGGTGCTTGTAACTATTGATTGTTGGTCAAATATATGAGGCCTGAGAGTAACAAATATGTAATGGTTCAGAGGAGGTTAATTTTTATATGCAGGAACAGGGGTTGCACTGTGACCATGTGACATTGGAAACTATATTGTCTTCTCTGCATCGACAAGTACGCTATGATGTTTATTTTTCTCAACTATGGCTGCAATTAATTTAATTATTATCACATAGTGTAACTGAATGGGAGAAATTGATGGAGAAATCAGGGTGACCCTATCCATTGTTTACAGTTTTGTGTGTGTTCTTGCAGTTTGTCTGAGTTGTTGCAGTTCTAGTTGGAACATTATTATTTTGTTCCTTGCTCACTTTTGTAGTCTAAGTGCTGATGTGTGTTTGCAATGGCTACTAGCAGTAAGTCAGAACTTGATATGGGAGCAAGTTCTAGTTCCAACTTCCAACTTCAATCACTTGTTGCTTAGAAAAGCTGATAATCACGACTCTGTAGTGATGCAGGACCAAACACTAAACCCTATTTTACTGGCTAAAATTAAGGGATAACTTTGAAACAATAAAGAAAATATAAGAATAGGATTTCAAATCTTATAAATTATTAAAGAAATTCATTCTAATGACTGTTTGATTCAGATTGGTATTTCCATCTCGCGGGACGGTCCTTCCAAACTTGGAAACAATGATTCTAGTGATAGATCTTCATTTCCACTAGCCTAGGGCATCAAACTGCATTCCATGAGGACGTCCTTCAATTCCACTTTCAGGGTTTGAAAGAAAGATGAGTTCAAACAAGGTTAATTTTAATTTTCAGCAAGGTAAATTTCAAATTTCAATAGATGTGGGAAATAGACGTAGGTTAATTTTCCTTGAGAAATAAACCCCATATTGCATATTTTAAATATTCTATAGTATTCTATTATACACTATTGGGAATAGTCCCACATCAGAGAAATGCAAAGAGTAAAAGCTCTTTTATGTAATTGTGTACCCAAGGGTAGTGCATCAGTGGAGCAAAGTATGCTCCTTAGTACTCACTTGCGCCCGCACGTGTGTGCACGTGTTGAAACGGGTCAAGCCAAATATGGGTTTGGGCCCATTTGTGGGTGTGGTCCTAATATGATTTGGATTGGATCCACTTTTGTCCAAGGTAATAAAATAATATTATTTGTTAATAAATTATTTGTTAAATAGATGTGTTGGTTAAAATTTCAAATTCAAAAGTTAAAATCTGCTTCCATTACTTTTTTCCCCAGGAGTTGTGTCTATTCATGGAAATAATTAATGTGTAAAGCCAAAAGACACTTAAGCACTCTTTGAGATGTCTAAATGAATCTAGCACCATTAATTGAAAGGGCATTAAGTTCCTAACCATTCACTTCATCAAAAGGTCTTGATTTCACTAAGAGGTGTATACACACCCCTTCACACACTATAAAAAGACCCAAAGCCTTCTCTTAAAAAGTAATTAAGAAATCTCTCCGAGAATGAGAAATTTATAGAGATTAAGATTGAACATTTCTTGATATTTTTTGTGTAACAACATACTAGAGAGATCTGTGTTCGGAAAGGGTGATCCGATCATCAGTAGGTTGGTCACAATGTGCGCTGTCACGTGAATTGTTGTATCCTGGAGTCCGCCTTGCTGGAAACCCATTACTGACCGTGTGCGGGTAGGGAAACATAGACTTAAAAGATAGCGTATTTTACATGCCTCAAGTCATGTGCTTGCACTTAAGTTTCTCTCTTATTTTTCTTCTATTTCGTTCAACATCCCACAGATCAAGACGGTTTCAGGAATAAATCTCAAGCCAAATTAAGATTCACAAATTTGACACCGATTGAGCAATAGCGCAACTGGTATACTCTTCCCTTGTGGAAGTAATAGGTTGTGGGTGCAGGTCCCCTCCCTGTGTGCTGCACCAAAAACGGATCCTCTATACGTGCAAGTTTGCACAAGCACTACATCTGGATTGTCTATGCTGTATGACATCCTCAAAAAAAAAAATAAATAAATAAATAAATAAATATATATATATATATATATATATATATATATATATATATATATATATATATATATATTCATTCACAAATTTGATGGCAGACACAATTCTTACTAATTTGTAAAGATTCAAGAAGGATTCAAGAAATATTTAAGGGTATCGAGGAGCCAAAGTGTTGGGCAGACTTAAATATTGGCCCAACCTGATCCGACCCATTGAGACCCTCAGTTTTGACCTTTGACAAATTGACCAGGCAACTAAATGCAAAAAATAAAATAAAATAAACAAAACAAAAGAGGAATTTCTTACGAACCGGGCAATGACGGAGAAAATGAAGGTCATGATTGGTATAAGGTTTAAGAAAACTGCAACAAAAGTTGCATTGGTGTCTCTAAGTCCGTACATGGACAAACCCATCCCCAACGTTAGCCTGCATCGCAAAACACCCAAATTAAATTTACAGAATGGAAGTTAATAGAAACAAGGCCATATTTAAGTTTTTCTTTGAGAAATTTCATCGAACAGGTGATGGGCAACCCAACATATATTATATCTTAGGCAAAATAACTAATGATTTACAGAGATAACACTTTCTTCAGGTTCAAATCTTAGACAAGTTATATATTAAACATAGTAATCATTCTTTTTTATAATTAATTAAACACAGTAATAATCTCTTTTGTCACTGTTAACCGGCCATGAGGCTCCTTCAATGGACGGTTTCTGATAACTTTACAGTCGGCAATTGATACGATAGGGGATGCCCAGACGATTGAACGGTGCAGATTGATTAGCTCCATCAAAAGGTTTGATTAAAAGTTGGGAAAGATAAGCCGTTAATTTCTATGAAGAGGAGGCATAACGGTAGGTAGTCCCAAGGACTTCCCTAACCGTATTCCCGACCTCTAAAACAAGGTGCCACATGGCACCCACAGAAGGGAGTAATAGGACATTGTATATAGATCATTTCAAAAGGCCAAAAAATAATAAAATAATAAAATAAAATTTCAAACTTCATATCTCCAAGGACCCCAACAAGAGTGAAAAATCAAATTCATTCAACATTTCAATTTTCAAATTTTCAAATAATATTAAAGGAGCTAACACTTGCACACGAAATTTATATTGTGGCACACGAGTTAAAAGAAAGACTCAATATTTTTGGGACCTATGCCACATGGGACACCATTTGAGCCGCCTGATTTGACGGTCATAATGTAAAGATCTTTGTTGTTAAAGATTGGAGCAAAAAAATGAGCTATATTTTCTGATTCAATATAGTCAAAGCCTATTAGTCTGATTTAATGGTTGACTTTGATACATCAGATAATAGAGATCATGTTATATGCCAATCTTTTCTGTCAAAGATTTTAACTCGTGTCAGGGAACAGATCTCGGGTGCAAGTTGTAGCTCCCTAACATTAAATCACTCAGTGGAAAATAAATTTCTATTTTCTAAGAAAATAGGAGCAACAACTTTATGCGTCACATGATTAAAAGTAAAGATTTTATTAATTTTGGGATACGTGTCATGTGGAACATCATCTAAGTCGTCTCATTTGAAGACCAATTGTTTGCCTCAAAGACCTTTTCATCATAGTATTCAAAACAGATGACTTAAATGGTGTTCCACATGGCACATATCCCAAAAGCGTACCTCTGCTCACACCCGCACGTTCTCTGGAAGCACCCACGTCCCAGACCACTTCAAAATCGTTGATTGCTTCGGATGAGATGAAGGAGAACATGTTTCACCTAGATGTTCCACGAAATGGATCTTGAGACTAGGGCTCACCTATCAGATGGTCGGTTTTTTATTCCATGTGTCCCAAATTCCCAAAAATTGGCCCTAAAATCAAGTTTGAGTGTGATGTGTACCATATAATTGAAAAGCCATTATATGGGGATCTGTGACACATGAAATAAAAAGCTTACCGTCAAATAGGTGCTCCATGGTCTCTATATCCATTGTCTAAAATATCACGGTAAAACAAGATCTCCATCATCTTATCTGAAGCGATCATCAATTTTTAAGTGGTCTGTGATGTAGGCGCTTTGAGAGAATGCGTGAGCACGAAGAGACGTACTCATCACAAAATTATTTAATTCTTTCTTTTTAATTAAGTGCAAAAGGTAGCTCCCAAAAAAATTGATTCTAAGCATGAGTGAACGTAGCCGACCTTTTTCCATATTTATAAAATCTTAATTTTAAACAAATAGTTTGTCTAGGATGGGTGGCTTCACCATCACAGGCGAGAAGGTAGACAACGCATCCACTTGGCTGTACGCCATGCACAGATTTACAGTACATAAAAGTCCGTGCATGTCATGCAGTCATCTTTGCTGCTCATAATGGCCGGGCGGCCTATAAAGAAAATCTCTTTAATAAGCCGGCAGTAGTCAAGTTCAACAGGGTGAACCGATATAATGTTCAATTGATAACAGGGTGGACCGATATAATGTTCAATTGATTTTATAACCATTGGATAGAAGGGAATCTTGACTTCTACAGTATTCTTTTCATAAAAGGACATATAGTCAAAAGTCACTTCTATCAAACGGTTTTGAAATCGGTTTAACAGTTGGAGCTGATTATTGTCGTTTAACACGAAGGGTTAAAAGCATTTTAAGAGCCTTTTATTCCATTGATCTTGTTAAAAGATAGACTTCCACGAATGCCAGGTGCCCTACAAACTTGTGAAATATGCTTCAGGCAGGATTAATAGCTAAAAGGGTATTCATGAGCTTCACAATGTACCGCCACTAGTGACGAGCATAGTGACCAAATTTGCCCACTTCTTGAAAAAGTTGTGAATAGTTGACGATTATTTTTTTTAAATAAATAAAATTTAAATTATTCACAATTCTTTAAAAAAATGTTTATATATTTCAAATAAATCATGGATTGTACGTGAATTTATGATTTTTCTTTGAATGTTTTCCCATTTTGGTCAAAACTTTTGTTTTTTCATTTCTTTTCAATTTTTATAATTTTTAATTTATATATTTTATAATTTTTATTTTATTTTTCCTAAATTATGACCCCTTTTTTTTTATAAACTTGATAAATTTTGCCGAAATTTTTTCCAAACCGATTTATTCTGAAAACCCCACTGGTCACTATACGGTGATTGGCAATACCATTTTGCATTTTGTTTTGGATTGACACTCTAAGGGTAGGGTTGGCATAAGTGTTCGGAATCGATTAAATCCATTTATGGACATATTTTTTGGGCTCATGAAGCATGCAAGATATTTGGCACGTGGATGGATGATTTGGCATTAGGCGAGCAACCCAATGGTCGGCTGAGTTCATTACTTTTTGTCACATTCCACACCATATGTGCCGTCAACTTAAATACCATGACCTAAATATATCTAGTGTCAATATTTGGGGAGAAAGCGTATCTATCATGATCAAAACATTCAATACCTTTTAAGATTAAAAGGCATAAATTATTTTAACTCGTACAATGAAGATTTTTTTTTTTTTATCTAAATTTTTTATAACATAATTATTTAGATCACAATCTTCAAATTCGAATGCACCTATGATTCAGTTCCAGTGGCACAGGTCCCAAAACGTGACCCATGAAACAAGTCACTTGGTGCGCAGATGACTCACCTAATACCAACTTGGGACGAGAACATGTACCTAGAAGTGGCTTAAAATGGGAAGGTGGGGAGTAAATATCACATTGGTATTTTTTTTTGAGTCTTAGCTTGGCACCATTTTTGCTCTAGTTAGATTTGCATTCAAATTTAAGTCGTGAGGTCTGTGTTTGGTTGTAAGTACTCTTAGCTTCTTCGGCAAGTGAAAGAGTTAAATTTTAGTATCCTTAAAAGAACAATTTAAACTTGCTCTTTTAAATGGCATGCTCTTTGGCTCCAAAAAACAATCCCAAACACACCCTTTAACTTACTTATTTTTCTAGAAAAAGCACTTACAAAAAATAAATAGGCTTATTGAGTGTCACCTAATTCAATAGAAAAAATACTTACATCTGTACTTGTTTTGCCATATGCCATACATCTTTGATCAATTCAAGTAATCGAAGTTGCAAATCATCATGTTAATTGGTGTTGACCTAAATTTGGTGCTCATCAAAGGATTCTAACAATTCGACTGGCTTTAATAGAGCCTATTGCTCATAATATTTAACATTAGGTATGTAATGAATTTCGTTGAACAAGATGAGATTGATCGACTTGTGTGCATAGTTTTTGGATTACTTGAAGTTCATATGATACCTCACCACATGCACACTAGAGATTAGATGGTGTTTTCAGAGATTGTTATATCATCGCCTTGAAATAAGGCAGGCTTAGATGGTGTTTTCATATGGCTTAGGTACTCAAAATACTAAGTCTTTCATTTGAGTTATGTGCAATGGCCAACTTCTCGTGTGCAAGTAATCGCTCTACACCCAAAATTATGCGGGTGAGAGGTGCCATCTATTGAGATGGATGGACAAAGTCAACATAAGATCCATTATTAAGGTTATCAATTGGCAGTTTATACTTAATACTTAAACAGAGTGTTGAATGATCTGTGGTTGTTTAAAGAGTAGTTCTTTACCTGAGCGAGGGTCTCCGATCCAACTAAGGATCAAAATTTTGGCCTAAATTATCAGTTTCGGTTCCACTAAAACGATAATTTGGACCGAAATTTTGGCCAAATTTTTTATTTTCGGCCAAAATTTTACACTCGATATTTTGATCCTTGGATCCAACTACTCCATATTTACCAGACAGGCTCCAATGTTTGGCTTATTATCCAATAGGGTCCCAAACCGTTTAACTTTTTTATTTTTTATATAATGTAAGTACAGAGGGTAGGTCGAAACATTTGATATGTGTTGAATTTAATTTAAGTGGAAAAAATAAATTATTCAATAATATATCTTCTTTTTATTAACCAATGGGGTGTTGGCACAATGGCCAGGATAGCGCCTCAAGAAGTGGAGGTTCTGAGTTTGAATCTCACCCCCTGTTGGCCATCTGCATGAATTTATCCCTACTTAACTGATACGTGTGATGTGCGGGTGTTGCACGTGTCAAAAGATTTAGTCGAGTGCTCTAAGAGGCCAGGTTACCCGTCATCGAAAAAAATAACTATTTTTCACAAAGATTTTTTTTTTAATGGATCATTCATTCTTTTTCATACGATGAATGATACCATGTTTTTGGGTGTAAGGATAGAACCATTTATATTTTCATTAAAATTAAAAAATAAATAAAAAAAATAACCATATATAAGAATGAGTGACATAATACTACGTTAATAATTCTTAGTTTCTTACTACATATCACGAACAACAAAATCTCTATTTGGATAAGTTTCAGAGAGTATACTGATATTAACGTCAGTCAGCCGACATCAAACCATATCAATCGTTATGACAGTAACATCTAAGTTTAGCCTTAGATGGGAATGTGCTAGAGTGAAGAAGAGGGACGGTGGTCTTCTTATATAATCACCTCTCTTTCTTCATTCATAAAAAAAAAAGAAAGTGAAGATATATTACTTATATTAGAAAATTATTTGCTTCTTATTGCCTTGAAACATGCGTGATCAAAAGTTTAATTTAATTTTCAGTAAAAACTCAAAAATGGATTAAGATGTTGACCACAAAAATCCAACATCACAAAGATAGAAATATAAGTAAAGTGCAAGTGAATACAATTTGTTCCTTGATTCAAGGTTAGGTGTAGCATGAATGAGAAAAAAAATGAATTGAGTAAAGAGCTCGAAGTAGACAGTAAAAAAAAGTCGGTGAAGTAAAAAATCGGGGTTTATCGCATTTTAAAACAATGTGAGCTCTTTACATTAGGATTCTTATACTTTTAAAGGGTACTATGGCCTCTTTAGGTTATCAAAATTTGACAGGACCCTGTAAAAATTTTATTAGACTTTTTTCAAAAATTTTAATCTCGAAATAATGAAAATGATTCTCAGAATCCCAATATTCTAAAATTTAATGATGCCATATGATTAAAATGCTCTTATAATCAAGGGAAGAGGTACTTATAAAACTTGGTCGAGTCACTTTTTCCTCCTGAACTAAATTTTATGAAGAACCGTTCTTTACACAAGCTGGCCCATTTCAAGGGGACTCTGAATCGGCTCAACAAGTTTTTTCCATCTACGATGTTACAAAAGAAAATTTGCAATTCCCTCTTTTCCGGGTACTTTTAAATTCACCCACGCTAAAATCTCATTAATGGCTTTGAATTAGATGATAGAGATTTTTCGCTCCAATTTTAAAAGTTTTTTTATTGCACGTGACACACATATCAGAAAAGTAACCTTAACATCATGTGGAACTCATTACACTCAAACTTGATTTTAGGGTAAAAAAATTTAGCCGCGTGCCACATAAAAGAAAAAGATAATCGCCTGATGGTACGACCATCCTGATGATACGACCATCATCTAAAGATCCATCATATGAAAGATTATAATTAAAAATATCATATCTTCAACACATGATTCAAAGCATTAAATGGGTTTCATGTATGGGTGAATTTAAAGGTACTTTTTACCTAAATTTATTCATATTTTGTAAAGCTTACCCAGTCAAGGCTGACATAAAAGTCCAAACTAGTGCCTTCCATCCAATCATTGCCACCCCTCTACAAGGAAAACTTCAATTATAAGAATATGATAAGATAAAAACATTTATTAATTTTTAAAAGTTAAAGAAAAAGGAAAATAATGAAAAATAGGAAGTTAGCTTTAAGAGAAATTGATAATTTCTTACTTTTCAAAGTAAATTGCGAAAGGCAAAAGAGAGAGCGTGCCAACGAGATGCCTATAAGCAGTATATATGAAGATGCTTTTGATGCCGCCCATTACAACTTTTAATATGATTATAAGGCCAGTCATGATTGCTTGGGCGACAATCATAGAGATTGGAGGCAGGAACTTTGCATAAAAGGACGCCAACAAAACCATCATAGAAATTGTGGGGGTATCAATAGTTCACCCTGAAGGATAATAAATAAATAAATTACAACAAAAATAAGAAAATTAATACTAATTTGTTAAAACATATTTGAAATTGGATAGGAATTGTAAATAAAAATTTACTTTATGAACAGCTAATTAAAATTTTATAAATTAGAAGATTTTTTAAATTTAAATTCCAACTAAAATCATATCTTTAGAAAAAATAAATTTTAAGAGATTGATAGTGATTTAAAAAAGTATAAGCTATAAAAGAAACACTTCATCAATTCGCAATTCATTGTCACACATTAATATATATATATATATATATATATATATATATATATATATATATATATATATATATATGATAATGGCTTTTGATAAAAAAGTAAATAGCTATAAAAGAAACACCGATATGAATGCTGTTTGAATAATCTTACATTATTAAATTTATATTTTTTATCTTACATTGTTGAGATGTGATTTACCATTATGCCATTTGACATGCATCTTAACAAATATAAATTGTCCATATGGAAATCCATCGTTGAAAACTATCTCGGCCCAAAAAACATGCTTATAAGTGGATGTGAGTCATCCAATTGATGAACTTTAATAATAACCATCAAACTAAATACAATAGATGATATAATATTTAATAGATTGGATGGCTCAAATCTCTCAAAATGTTTAATTTCTGGGCTTATTGCCCTTCAATTATGATCTACCACTTTGACAGTGTGGATTATCCACATCTTAAACTATTAATGGTATATGATCTTTTGCACACCATTTTGTGTTGGAATGGTATAACATTAAATTTAAATTTATCTTACACCATGAAAGTCTGTTTTATCATTATGCTATGTGGCACACATTTGTGATCATTCTGAATTATCCAAGTGGCAATCCATCATTGGACATGTCTCAACCCAAAGAAACATGGCTGATGTGAACCATTTGATTGATGAACTTTAAAATCAGTCACTAAATTAAAAACCAACGGTTGATATTTTAGTTCCCGGATTGGATGGATTTACATATATATATATATATATATATATATATATATATATATATATAGGGAAGGTGAAGGTACTCCTGGTGGAGTACCTTCACTGTACTCGAACCTCCACATGGAGTTCCATGTGGCCACCCAAATACTGTTTTGGTCAAAGTGTCGAAATCGGTATCGGTCTTAGGTATTGGTTTGCCTAAGACCGATACAACTCGGCCGATATGTATCGCCTGATATCGATACGGATTGGTCTTTTTTTCTAAAAAAAGGAAAAGTCTATGTCTCGGCTAAAATCGAAACGTATCGGCTGATACTCGATGCAGGCCCGTATCGGCCGATACGCTATCGGAAACCCGAGTTGGGATACCGATATGTATCGGTTTGTCGAGAAACCGATACGTATCGGCTGATTTTTTATACCTTAGTTTTGGTGTCACATGGAGCTTCAACAACCTGTGTAGATCAATTTAAAAAAAATTCAAAACTGAGTTTTAAAATTAAAGGTCAAATTTTGACTGTGAATCAAGGATCTAAATTTTAAGACCCAAAAAATACATCGTGAAGATGTTGTTTTAAAATTTTCTTTTTCAAAAATGATCTAAACAACGCTACTTTGCTCCATGTGGCACCCAAAATATGTTTTGACTGCCACGTGGACCTCCATGTAGATGTTGGAGTACAGTGAAGGTACTCCAGTTTGAGTGCCTTCCCAGCTCCCTATATATATATATATATATATAAGATTGAAAAATGCGATCTGGTGTACGACTTGGCCCATGCGTTATAAAGTTAAATCGCGTGCTGATTTCTAAATGCACCATATCGTCTAAGGGTTCACTACATAATCTAGGATTTAGAAGAAAAAAAATAATTTTTCCCTTCATTTCAAGGGTCAAAAGTATGGGTTTTGACCACAAAATTCTACCATTGTAATTTTTGTTATTAAAGCTTGGTATAGAACGCCTTATAGAGGGTAGTAAATAGTTGACATCTTAGGCTGTGTTTCGCAATGCTATTTGGAAGAGCCGAAAAGAGCAGCAAGTGTTTTATTGTTGCAAATGAATATGAGGAGAGTAGAGACAATTCGATGAACAAAAAAATGGAGGTTGCTCTTTTTTAATGAAGAACATCCCTCTTTGAAAGAGCGTGAAAAATCATGCTCATTTAGTAATGCGATTGGTGCGATTACATTTTGACTGAGGCACAAATAATGAAATAATGGTTCCCTAAAAAATCACGAGGTACAAATAAAGGTACGACTGCCTTTAAGTTTACCCGTCAAATCTATTGACCAAGTCAAAGTGGATTTAAAGGTTCTTTGGTACGAGTACCCCAAAAAAAGATAAATTAATAACGGTATAGAATCTCTTTAGATCATAATAATGATACCTCTATTCCCGCCAATCACATTACTATAAGCGCCAACCCTGAAAACCCATCCCCGATAAGGGTGCAAGTTTTGAACCAAACATCAAAACTGTACAGAAAATCGAAAAAAAATTGAAAAAAAATACCTTTAAAAAGTAAGTATTTTACCTACACCAAACCAAACCAAATCGATTTCAGTTTCGATTTCGGTTTTGGTTTATGAAACTTGTGAATTGAACTAACCGAATGGGTTTCAGTTCAATTTCGGTTTGGGGTGTACCGAACCGAACACCGAAAAATTCGGGTTACGTTCAATATACCGAACTTGCATCCCTAATTGACTACTTTAAATCTTTTAGTGGAGTTCATTTATTATCCCAATCTTTCACACGATAGAGACCATGGGTATCACCAAACAGTCAATTTTTATACGACGTGACACAGATTCCAAAAAAGTGGCCCTAAAGTCATTCCAGCATCATGTGTGTATGAAAGATTAGCGTGAAAAACGATCTCCACCATCAAATTCAACGCAATCATGGGGTTTTAGTGTTGGCGCCCACGGTAAAGTGGTTGGCGCAAATGGAGGTATCCATATAATAAGGGTACCTCTATTCGCGCCAACATCTTTTTTGAAAGTGCCAACCTCCGAAACCCCTTAAAAAACCTTGATTACTTCAAATCATATGATAGACAACGTTTTCACTTTGAACTTACAAGCAATGGATCTTGGAATAATGAGCGTACCATCCATCGAACAATTTTTTATTCAACATGGAATGGATACCAAAAATTGGCCCTAAAATTATATGGCATGCATCATGCATAAATGTGATTTTAGGACCACTTTCTTGGGATTTGTGAAACTTGGAAACCAAAACTGACCGTGTGATGATAAGATTGGTCTCAAGATCATAGGGACAAATTTCATTTTCGGCAATATTTCAGTAGAGGGTCATTTCGATTCAAACAAATTTCAGGAAAACTTCAAAAAGTTAAGGGAAAATTTTAGGGAGTACAAAAGATTGTATAACAAATTATATTTAAGATCTATAAAAATTCTATTTATTATTTTAAAATGACCAAAATTTGAAAAAATATATTAATTTTGGTGAAATTTTGTAATTAATGAAATTTCAGCGATTTCGGAGAAATCATCGAAATTTCGATGAAAGTTTCCTACAATTAGGAGAAATTTCATAGAGTTTCAAAGAAATTTGTCACTATAATCAAGATCCTTTGTGTAGAAGATGGGAGAAATGATCTCCATCATCTGACTCGAAGCAGTCAATGGGTTTCGAACGCTGGCCTTTTCATAAAAGGTGTTGATGCGGATAGAGGTACCCATAGTCGTTACTCATTACTTGCACGCTAGAAGTTGGTTTTTCCACATGATTTAAAAGAAAGACGGGTATTTTGGAGACTTGTACCATGTGAAAACAACATCTAAGTCATCCAATTTGAGGGCCATGATCTAACCATTTAGGAGGAAAAAATTGACAGCAAACAAAGTTTTTATCGTATGATTCAATGCAGCCAGAGGCCATTATTTGATTCAACCATTGACTGTGTTGGATCATATGATAATTTTGTGCTATTCTTTTGCCTGATAGATCTCTAGATCAGAGCTTTCAAATTGGTTGCCTTAGATGGTTTTTTCACATGACATAAGTCTTCAAACTAAGAAGTCTTTCTTTAAAACTATGTGAAAGAGCAACATCAATCTCGTGCAAGAGCAATCTCCATCCTTCCAACCTTCTGCATGCCCCCATAAAGAATAAATATTTTTAAATGCTCTAAAAATGTTCTAATGATACTTATTTCAAATTAAATAATACCAAAATACAATAAAAAAATGGTAAAAATAATGACAAAACTATGCTCAAGCAAAACACAATAGGCACCAATGTATGCACCCATGATCATATGAACTTCTATGAGTTGTCCTTACATACAATCAATTATCAAGATAATAAAGATTTGCACATCCCTTATCTAATTATTTTATGTTCTTTTCATTAAATAAATTATAGAGATTCTTAAATTAGATTAGATAGGAATTTTTAGTTGAAAAATATTATAAATAAGTGACGCAGTCTCTATTCAAAATTAATGAAAAAAATTGTTAAAGTCTAAGGAGAGTAACCTACTCAAATAAATTAAAGGAAAAGAGCCGCGAGTGCCTCATATATTTTATCTTAGTGACACACACAGTATTATAACATATAACACCACCATGCTAAAATAAAATCAATACAAAGTCCAATGATCTATATTTACGGTAACAATTGTATAAAAATGAGACACCAAAATCACCACTGCTTTCAAAAAATTCATACGCACAAACACAACCAAGGGGTTTTCCGTTTTCGTGAAATTTGAAGGGTGAAGTTGCAAAATAGGCCTTAAAGAAGTGGATGACATATAAAAAGACCATAAGAAAAAGGTTAGATGGAGAGAGAGAGACAAGAAGACCATTAGAAAAAAGGTTAGATGGAGAGAGAGAGAGAGATCAGACCTTGCAAACTTAGTGATGGTACAGAGAGAGGGAGGAAATTTTAGTGAGAGCTGATATTAGTTGCTCTACCCATTGCAATGAAGGGCCTTTAAATCGATCTTGTAAAACTGAATGAGAAAGGAGGGCATAAAACTCAAATGCTCAAACGTGGCAAGCAAATCAATTTATTTATTTTTTCGGTTCTTTTTAGGGTCAAATTCAGGGATGTCACCAGGCGGGGCTGACCCGAGACCCAATCAGGCCCGATATTTTACTGGGTTGGGCACAAAAACTTGACCCATCAGACCAGGTCAGGTATAAGACATCCGACTCAAGTACTCGACTGATATTTTGCCTATATAAAAAACATAACAAATTGGGGTTTTATTGGGTCGGGTCGAGTTTTCAGGTTTGGTAGAGTGCACCATATGGTCGAGTCGGGTTTGTTGCACCATCAATTCGGGTCGGGTCGGGGAATATGTCATTTTTCTATTGGGCAGCAAAAAATTTGCCCCAACACAACCCGTTGACAGCCCTCCATATCCCTGAACTTCAACAAATACAAGAATATGTTTGGACAATTTTGTGAGATCCAGTATCCAGTCTTCATATATTATCGATTTCAGTGTGTGATTTTCAAATTTTCTCAGATCCAGTATGAAACTGTCAAAATCGCCTTAAACCTCTTTAAAAGTAATGAAATGACAAAAATGTCCATTCTTTTCAAAAAGCAAATAAAAAATAAAATAAATAAATAAATAAAACTCCTGAACTGATTTTGAGTTCTAAAGTGGTCTTTAGCACAACATAAAGAGGTTCTCAACATATCGATTGAGTCTAGTATGAGCCGAGTGGTCTATAATAGATTGTTGCAGCATATAATAGTCTGCTTTGCTCTAAGCTAGGTCTCATCGGTCTATAATGGACTATTTTGATGAATTACTGGTCATTTTAGATGATTTATTTCGGGATTCATCATTTTTTAATCTACGAACTTGTTTGACAAAATCTTTTTATTTATAGTTTAAAATTTAAATTAAGGAACTTTCATTAGAACTGTTGATCAACCCTAAGTAAATCTACTCCTACAATTGAGAAGCCTAAAACCATTGACACGGGAACAAATAGAAAGGCAAGTTACTTATTTTAAACTATGTACGGAGATGTTTCATCGAAAAACTCATTAATGGGTTCATAAATTCAAAAATCATAAGTGAGATGGAACCTTTCACAAATAGAAACAGTTCATGATAGACCGGATCGATCTAATATACATCTATTATGTATCATAGTTATCTACTATAGACCGTTGGCCGCCGATAATCGCTTTCGTTGCACCGAAGACTGCTTCAAAACTTGAAACCAGTTTGGGTGTAGTTTTATTATTTTTAAACTTTTGTCTGTTTTTAAAAAAAATAAAGGCATTTTTGTCATTTCCTAACTTTAAAAGAGGTTTAAGTCAATTTTCATAGTTTCATATAGGATCTCGAGATTTTTGAAGTCACATATAAGAATCGACAATTAATGAAGATTGGATATTAGATCTTTGACAAATTGTCTAATCTTCATTAATTGTGCAATTCTTCATATTTTACTCAATTGAAGGAGTGAGGTTGGCTCATACACCTTGAATGGTGTATGGCACTTCATCTATACAAAGCTTTTCCATGTTTAGGGACAGGCTTGCAAGGGAGATGGTATTAGGTGTAAAGCTAAAATACCAAATTTATTTTATGGGTCAATCTCCCTCTATCAAATAGGTTAGGTTGTGTTTGTAATTGCTTTTTAGATGCAAAGAGCAGCTCTCTACTTTGGTGCATAATGCTTTATTATGGGACTGTATTTGATTGTAAGTGGTCTTAATTCAGTCTGAGATTGAAAGAGCTGAACTTGGGTCTCTTTAAAAAAGTAATTTAAACCTGCTCTTTTAAATGGGTTGCTCTTTGCCTCCAAAGAGTAATCCCACAGGTAGCCTTAAACACTGCGAAAATCAATATTATTTTGCCCTTAAGGAGTTAGTTACTAAAAATAGTTACTGTAGAAAATTTCGCTAATGAGATGGACCCATATACTGATTTTATTATATGTGACAAACTTCGAATATTAAATTCTTTTGAGACTATTATTTCCATGACCCAAAGAGGTCTCATGCTATCAAAACTCGCAATCCAAGAGAAATCATGGACATAGAGAGGGTATCTATTTCAGGTTTATTTTCATGAAAGAAAAAATCACCAAAAATCTGTGGTGCAACGGCATTTTTGGAGAAAATCTGGAGGTGAATCCTGAATGGAGATCTCTCTCTGGCACCCAATCTCACAGAGAGTGCACACGAGAATTGACCCCACCTTGACTCTATTTTAACCTAGTGTTGTCCCACATGGTTAACCGTATGACCGTGTGGCTCACCCTGCAGTTAATCTGATTTTGATTGGCGAGAAATCGAATGGTTCGATATTTTTCAACTACTCCGTAAAAATATATATTATTTTTAAAATAATTTGTATGAAAAATGAAGCATTAATTGCAAAGAGTAGTGTTGGTATTTCAATATTATCATAGTTAATTTGCATTAGTTAAAACTGATTGGTTAAGGGATCTCACCAATTCTAGGACACTTGTATTTAGAATAGAAGATTCTTTATGTACAACTGATGGTGTTGGAGATTTTTCGTGCCAATCTTTCATACATTAGATCTTGAGATCATGGCTCACCTATCAAAACATCTCAAAAGTGGCCCAAGAACGCTTTCTCATGATCATGATAACAGGTGTGTGTCGTGTTATATATAGTAGTGTAGCAATATATATTTTAATGTTTCAAAATTAAGTTTATAGTTATGATTATATATTGATAATAATTCAATGGCAAACTTATAAAATAATTTAATAACAAACTTGTAAATATTTTTCTCTCCAAAGTGTCTTTTGATTTTGATTTATCTTTTTTATCGTTAGTTGAAAAGACACAAGTGATCGATTTATCTTTTTATAATTATCTGAAAAGACACAAATCTCTTCACGATTATCTTAAAAGATAGAATGATTTGAGATTTTCTCTATAAATAGAGATCGGCTAAAAAGACACAACATAAATAATAACACATTTTTCTCATCTTTTTCATTCTTATTTTTTTTATTCAGGAATCTCTTTGTGTATTAGAAAATTTGTGTGGCAGGTTCTTTCTCTAGAAAGTGCAATTTAGAAAAGAACAAACATTCTTGGCAAAGCCAGGTTCTGTTGTATCCCGAAGGCAGATTCATTGGGAACCCTATTGCATCTTCCTTTATCCGACGAAGTGTGGACATTTATTGCCTTTAAGACAATGTAGTGAACTACGTGTCTCATAACCATTATCAATACCATTTTTTTTTCAGAATAAAAAAAGGTACCATTATACTCACCCCAAAAGATTGCTTTCTTACCCCACCTCCTCTAATAGGCATGCATTCACAGCCTTTGAATCAAATGATGGAGATTGTTTTCCGTCCCCATCTTTGGCACAATGAATCTATAGTTCATGGGCATACTATCAGATCGTTTTCTATCCCCATCTTTATTATATATGGCATGCATCTCAAAAAATGACCATAAAATCATGTTTGACTATTATGTATGTCATATGCTTTTAGGGTCACGTTTTTTAGATGTGTGCTACATGTAATAAAAAACTGACCATTTGATGGTACACCCATGATCTATTGATCCACTCTGCGAATGATGGGGACGAAAAATGATCTCTATCATCTGATTCAAAGGCGATCAATGTGTAGTGACTAGATGAGGTGAGGTGAGAAAGCAGCCTTTTGGGGTAAGTATAACGATACCTTTAAAAAAATTGTGTATCAGAGCGACCATACTAAGCATCTTCAAAGGTACCGATCAATTTAAACATTTGACTAATACATACAACTCAAAGTTTGTAAGGACTTTAAGTAGCTTATAGCTTTGAACTTAAAACTTATCTAACAAACTAAAATTACATAGACACTTACTATGACTTAAATCATTAGTAATATAAAGTTTGCGCTTTACAGTCATGCGTTAAAATTCTGATTTCATGAGTATCTTAGAGAGAAGACCGAATCTCTGTTGAAGCGGCTTCACTTCCTCACTTTCATTCTTATATAGCTAAATATATCATGGATGCTCTTGTAACTACTTTATCACCCTAGCAAATGAATGCCTATAGAATTATTAAGAGTTAAATTTACTTTCTCACGTTACAAAAGATGTACAAGAAATTTAGCACCATAAGAATGGTCAATAGGTAACATACATTTGTACACTTTCAAGGGTCACGGAGTAGTTTCTTATCTCGTTGAACTTAGAATTTGGGATCTCCAACTCTACTAAGTTGAGGTTCAACTACTGTGTCTTTAAAGATATCGGTCTTACGCCGATCCCCCTCAATGTTTTCAACACTATATATCTGGGTAATGCTTTTATAAGCGGATCCACAAGCATCTCAGAAGTTGGTATATAGTCCAACACGATCACCCCATCACTCAACATCTGTCGAATGATGTTATATATAAGGCTTATATGCTTTGATTTCCCTTTATATTTCTTATTACGTGAAATCTGTAAAACAATTTTATTATCACAATAAATATTAATTGCATATGCATGTTGAATCAAAAGAATTTATCTTATAAAGCTTCGAAGTTACTCTGCCTCTTTTACTCTCACAGACAATGTTATATACTCTGATTCCATACTTGAGTCAAAAAGACATATTTGCTTTCTAGACCCTCACAATACTGCTCCACCTGCCAAAGTAAAAATTCATCCACTTGTGGATTTTGAATCAGAGGAGTCGGATATCCAAGTAGCATCAGTAAACCCCTCCAAGAGTTCAGGTTTGCTAATATATTGTAAATTATAATTCATAGTTCATTTAAAGTATCTCAATACCCGACGAATAGCTTCCCAATGTTTTAACTCTAGGTTGCTAGTAAATCTACTCAATACCCCACCACTATAAATGCTATATCATGTCTAGTACACTTCATTAGAATCATAAGGCTTCCAATGATTCTAGAATATTCTAATTGTGATTCTGCTCTACTAGAATATCTTATTAATTTCTTATTTAGATCACTTGGGGTAGGAGAAGGTAAACAATCAAGTATATTAAATTTTCTTAAAAAAAATTTGACGTAATGCTCTTGTGATAAAGACATACTTTTATCTTCTCTTATTATTTTAATACCAAAAAGAACATTCGCTTCTCCCATATCTTTCATATCAAAATTTAATTTTAAATATTTTTTAGTTTATATCACTAAATCAAGATGTGTACCAAAGATCAACATATAATGATATAATAACTCCTCTATTTTGTGTAAATTTACTCTATATGCATCTATTGGTTTCATTTGGTTTAAAGTCAAAATCTTTTATTTTCTTATCAAATTTTTCATGTCCTTGTTTTGGTGTTTGTTTTAAACCATATAGCGATTTCACTAATTTACAAATCATATGTGCTTTTTTTAGTTCTATGTATCCTTTGCGTTGATCCATATATATATATATATATATATATATATATATATATATATATATATATATATATATTTTTTTTTTTTTTTTTTTTTTTTTTTTTTTTCTAAATCTTCATTTAAAAAGGGAATTTTTACATCCATATATAAATTATATATAGATGCTAAAGCTATTAGTAGTCTAATAGATGACATCCGTGCAACATGAGAGGAAATGTCAAAATAGTCTACTCCTTCCTTTTGTCTAAACCCTTTGGCTATTAATCTAGCTTTAAATTTATATAAACTTTCATCTGGTTTAAGTTTGTTCTTAAATACTCATTTCTTATAGCCTTAGAACCTAATGGCAAATTTACGAACTCCCATGTATGATTAGTTTTAATAGATTCTATTTCATCATCTATTGCCTCCTTCAAAATATACTATCTAAAAATGGTATAGCTTCCTTATAAGTTTTAGGATCTGCTTATAAAACATAGGTATAAAAATCTGATCCAAAATTATAAAGTGAATCTTTTCTAGTTCTTTTATTACATCTTTGTTCTATAATATTTTTAACTGGTCTTTTTTCTTTGACTTGATCAAAATAAATTTCATCTTCTATTTCTAATTGGTTAGAATTTTTAAAATCTGAAATATTATCCTTAGGCTTTAGGTTTTCATAAAAATATGCTTCTATAGATTCTAATATAACATTATCTTCTAAGTTTAAGAAGTCATATGTTTTACTATTGAGAGCATATCCAATAAATGTACACTTATAAGTTTTATATCCTAACTTTTAATTTTGTCATCTGATTTCCTAGCATAGGCTAGGCAACTCCACACTCTTAAATATTTTAAGTTAAGTTTTTTATTCTTCCATAACTCGTACAGAGTCATATTATTCTTGTAATAAGGTATCGTATTTAAAATGTGACATGCAGTAAAAATAGTTTCACCCTATAAATTCATAGGTAAGCCTGAATATAATAACATATAATCAATCATCTCTTGTAAAGTTCTGTTTTTACATCTGGCTATACCATTTTATTGTGGTGTCCTAGGGGATGTTACATAATGAATAATCTCATATTGTTCACAAAATTTACTGAACTCATGAGAAAGATATTCTCCTCTATCACTTCTGAGTATTTTAATTTTCTTTTCTAAATAATATTCAACTTCTGCTTTATAAGTTTTAAAATCTTCAAAAGGTTTTTCTTTATGTCTAGGTAAATATATATAACAATATCTATTATGATCGTCTATGAATATTATAAAATATCTCTTCCCACCTCTGATAAGCACATCATTTAATTCATAAATATCTGGATGAATTAATTCTAAAATAGTAGTATTCCTTTCAACACTATTATGCGACTTTTTTACTATTTTAGATTGCACACATATTTAACATTTTTCATCTTTGGTATTTAAAAATTTATGAACTAATTATAGATTCATCATATTTTTCATCGCTTGAGAATTAATGTCTTAATCTAGCATGTCATAAATCAAAAGACGTCTACAACATAAGTAGAAGAATCATTTTCATTGATAACATTTAACTTGATCATATTGTTTACAACATAACTCTTTCCAATGAAAACATCATTCTTAAATAATATCATCTTCTTAGAATGAAGAGCTAATTTAAACTCATTCTTGTTTAAAAGACATATAGAAATAAGATTTTTCCTAATCTGTAGAGCATGGAGCACATCCTTCAACAAGAGAGTCTTTCCTAAAAATAATTTTAACTACACTTTTCTGATTTCAGCAATCTCAGTGGTAGACAAATTCCTCATATAGTTGTTGTCCTTCTCCTTAAAGCGTATAAGTCTTGAAGGTAGACCTGTCAAAAGAAATATGTCGAGTAGCACCAGAGTCGACCCACCAATGGCCTTTAGATTCAACCATGTTGACTTCTGATATCACTGCAACAATTATATCTTTGACCATGTTAGATTCTGATTTCGATTTTTCATGAAATTTACACTCTCTTACAAAGTACCTCCTTTTTCAATATAGCAATCTCCTTTCTTCTCATTCATCATAGACTGACAATTCTTCTGAAAATTCTTCTTAAAATGATGTTTTTTTATTAGAAAATCTCTTATCCTTCTTCTCTTTAGATACTAATTCAACAAAGTGAGCCCTAGCAGACTCGAAAACAACAATATTCTTGTTTCTAATTTTATTTTCTTCTTCAATCTTAAGACTCTTAAAAATCTCATCTAGAGTATGCAGATCTTTATTATGGGTCATGAATTTTCGATAATCTTGCTAACTAGATGGAAACTTCACAAGAATGACATCCACTTGAAAATTTTAAGGAACTTTCATATTCTCTTCTTGCATCTTAGTGACAATAAACTGTAATTCTTGAACTTATTCAAGAATAGTTTTCTTGAACTTACTTTTAGAGACTAGAAAGGCATTTGTACCGCATCTTCAGTTAAGTACTTCTCTAAAGAATTTCATAAACCTTTGAAATTAGTGTACTTACAAAATGTGTTGAACAACCTATTGTTCAATGCACTGAGGATGTGGTCCCGACAATCTTGATCATCTTCCAACCATTTGAGTCGAGCATCTGATCCTCCACTAGTTGTACTTTATATTCTTCCCGCTATAAAAATTTATGGACATGGTATAGTGAGGACGTAAGCAATTTTGAATTGTCGTAAGATAAATTATACTTTTTACTGCCATCTTTTAAAATTTGACCCGCTAAATCGGTAAAGTTTGATGAGATATTGATTCATGAACTATATGCTCTGAGTCATTAGAACGATCTATTGTCTTTAAATTGTTGATAAAAAAAATGGTATTAATAATGGCTCCGAGACACGTAGTTCACTACGTTGTCTTAAAGACAATAGGCACCCTCACTCCGTCGGATAAACAAAGATGCAATAGGGCTCAACAAATCTGCCTTCAGGATACAACAGAGTTTGGTCTTGTCAAGAACCGTATGTTCTTTTCTATATTGGACTTTTTAGAGATTCTTAAATAAAGAAAATAATAACGAAAGATATGAGAAAGATGTGTTATTATTTATGTTGTATCTTTTTACCCCGGATATGATCTCTATTTATAGAGAAAATCTCAAACCATTGTGTTTTTTCAGATAATCGTGAAAAGATTTGTCTTTTTAGAGTGTTGTGTCTTTTCAAATAATCATAAAATGATAAATCGATTTCACTTATATCTTTTCAGAGAGTTATGTCTTCAGTAAAAAGATAATCGATTTCGCTTATGTCTTCTAAGATTTACAGTGAAAAGATGCAAGACTTGTGTCTTTTTTCAACTAACAATAAAGAAGATAAATCAAAATCTGAAAAGACACTTTGGAGAGAATAATATTTACAAGTTTTTCATTAAATTATTTTACAAGTTTTTCATTGAATTATTATCAATATATAAGTTTTAAAAGTAAGTGGTGTTGTTCTTTCTTTGTTTTCACATAGTGAAGATATAACAGAGTTCGATTTTGTCAAGAACCATATGTTCTTTTCTAGATTACACTTTCTAGAGAAAGAATTTGCCACATACACAAAGATTCTTAAATAAAGAAAATAAGAACGAAAGAGATGAGAAAGATGTGTTATTATCTATATTGTGCCTTTTTAGCCCGAATCTGATCTCTATTTATAGAGAAAATTTCAAATCATTGTGTCTTTTCAGATAATCGTGAAAAGATTTATCTTTTTAGAGAGTTGTGTCTTTTCAGATAATTGTAAAAAGATAAATCGATTTCACTTGTGTCTTTTCATAGAGTTGTGTCTTCAGTAAAAAGATAAATCGATTTCACTTGTATCTTTTCATAGAGTTGTGTCTTTAGTAAAAAGATAAATCGATTTCACTTGTGTATTTTAAGATGTACGGTAAAGAGATGCAAGACTTGTGTCTTTTTTCAACTAACAATAAAAAAGATAAATCAAAATTTGAAAATCACTTTGAAGAGAAAAATATTTACAAGTTTGTCATTGAATTATTTTATAAGTTTTTCATTAAATTATTATCACTATATAATGATAATTATTAAACTTAATTTTGAAACATTAAAATATATATATTACTACACTAATATATATATATATATATATATATATATATATATATATATATATAACACCACGTGGAATCAACAACTGGCCATTTATATATATAACACCACGTGGAATCAACAACTGACCATTTATATATATAACACCACGTGGAATCAACAACTGGTCATTTAATAGGTATGCCACAATCTTAAATGATCTCCATCATTTTATTCAAGGAAGTCAATGGTGTTAACGGTAGAACCATCAGTTGCAGAGATAAAATCTTCGGTTGCAAATGCCGCTATTTTTTTATACGACTGTGGCACGGGTAACTCTAAATGCGCCCATGCGTTCTCTAAAAGCGTCTCCATCGGAACCCCTTTAAAACCATTGATTGCATCGGATTAGTTGATGGAGATCGTGTTTCACCTAGATTTTCCACATAAAGGATCTTGAGATCATTTATTGGACAGTCAATTTTTTATTCCGCATGTCACGGATCCTCAAAATATAACCTTAAAATCACGTTTGAGCATAATGTATGTCATTGCACACAAGGGTCATTTTTTGGAGATATGTGACATGTGGAATAAAAAATTGATAATCTAATATATGCGACATGATCTCAAAGTCCATATTGTGAAAGATCGAGGTGAAACGCGATCTCAATCATTATATTTAAAGCAATCAATGATTTTTAAGTGGTTGCACATGTGGGCGTGAACAGAGCTACCCGTGTGGCATTTGCCAACTTCAGTGTGCTTCCATTTTTAGGAGTGCAACTATGAGAGCCCTTATTTATGCTAAACTGGGTTGGCCTTATATAATTTTGATGTAGGCAGCAGAGTAGTATCCGTTAGTCAACTTCTAGCTATGTAAGGATATATTTTAGCACCTAATGCTTACTTGTTGGGATTTATGTCCCTCTGATGAGATCTCAAGATCTATAGGGTGCAACTCTTCAAGCACTGGAAATAATCCAATATTTTAACGCTGCATGGCTCCGCGCTAAGTGATCAAAGGGTCTCCATTATATTTTCTATTTTTTTTCCTTGCCTCCATTGTTTGCCCGGGTTTCTTTCTTACTTTAAAGTTCAAAATGAAGTGTTTAAATAGAGATAGTAGCTCTGACGGACATTTAAACATCAAAGTGTTTAAAAGATCTTACACCATTAAGATGTCATTGAAATACTTTATCAATGTGCCATGTGACACACATCTATAATCAATCTCAATTATTCGGGTGGTAATTTATTGTTAGAAAATGTCCCAACCAAAGGATCATACTTTTAAGTGGATTAAATCATCCGATCGATGAAATATAATATCAGCCATCAAAATTAAGAAGAATTGTTGGTATTAGAGTTCACAAATCAGATGATTCTGATCTCCAAAAAAGTATTACTTTTGGACTCGGCCCTTCAATTGATAAGATATCACTATCACAATATGAATTTCCAAGATCATAAGTCAATGAAAGATATATGTTCACTTAAACACCAGTTGGTGTTTAAATGATGGTCAAGAAAGTCAGTCCCTTTTAAATAGGGATAATAGCTCCGGACTGGCATTAAACGCCATACAAGTATTTCTCTTATGAGTTAGTCTACAATGAGTGTCCACTCATCATGAGTGGACATCAGTCAACCTGCCCTTATCACTTAGTGCCTTGCACAGAATTCTATGCATTAGAAGCCCGTGTAAGGCACTCAGTCATAAGGGCATGCGGACTGTAATGTCTACTCATGATAAGTGAACACCCATTGTCAACTAAGTCTTCCCTTTTACCCCTTCTCTTTTTAAAGCATAGCTCTTTATGCACAATTGTGATAGAGCCCGACCCGCTAGACAACTCGAGTCAGCTTAGTTCGAAAAATGAGAGCTTTTGCTCCCTTAAACTCGGCTTGAGAATCCAGCTAAGCTTTTTATATAAAGCTCGCTTGAAGTAAAGCTTGAACTGAGCCTCATAAAGCTTGGCACAGCCCAATTAATGTATATATAATAAATATGTTAGATATAATTTATTTATGGAAAAAAAATACATTATATATAATTTTTATAATCGCTTTACTTTTGACCTTTATAAGTAACTATTATATATACTTTAGGATGATTTACTTTTTTTATCCTTATAAGCAAGGACTCAAAATCGATTTCGGTCTCAAGCATCGGTTCATGAAGGACCGATACGAATCGACCGATATTGATACAGATCGACCCTTTAAAAAAAATCATATCTCAGCTCAAACCGATACGTATCTACCGATACCTGATACCGAGTTGGAGGACCGAAACGTATCGATACCAATACATATCAGTTTGCCAAAAAACCGATATGTATCAGCAGATTTTTTTCTCACCTTGCTTATAAGTGACACTCAAATTAATCTAACGGTTACTTAAAAATAACCCGAAAGCCCTCACTCTCCTATTTGCACATTCTTCATTACAGCTCGGTGCAACCATTAAAGTTCCAGTCCTGTCACTCGTCTCACTAAGCAACCACCATCAACCAATCGCCAAGGATATAGCAGCACGACAAATAACCAGCACCTAAACGACCACAGGAGTGCACAACTATTCACCATCATCTTCATACTGCACTCACAGCCACAAGTGGCAAGCTCTACCTCTCATATTCTTCGGTAACCCTAATTTACTTTTAATCAATAATTTGGTGCATTAAATTCAAACACCTTTCCCCAATCAATCCATCTCCATTAAACCCTTATTTTTAGAAAAACCATAAGACTTTCCCTTATTATATTAGAGTTTTCATCTAATGAAAAACGAAAGGGTATAAAAAAAATCACCATTAAGAAAAAAAATTTAATAAAATTTATTTGGCTCGAAGCTCAGCTTAGAGCTCGAAATTTCAAGCTTGAAGGGCCTAGAGCCAAATTCGAGCTCAGCTCATAAAAGATAGAGCCGAGCTAGAGCTGGCTCCAGCTCCAGCTCGGTTGCAGCCCTGAACCTGACCAAACACAAACCTGCTTCTTTCCAAAACCCAGAACCATTTTTCCTAAATAGATTAGGTCCAGAACACCCACCATCCAGACCCAAGCCATTTGCACTAACGGACTCAAATCTGTCATAGCGCCCAAAATATACATATCACACCCTAATAAGCTTATTAAATGTCCTTGTCCTCTTGCGAACCAAAACCGTGGGGTATCCAACCAGCAATCTCCCACCCTATATCCAAGATGGTGGCAGTGGAGATGGTGCTGAAGATAAGACTTGGCCGGGTAAACCAGGCCCTCTTCTTCTCTTTTTATTTGTTGGACGAACCAAAATCATGGGAGCCTAACCAGCAATTGACACCCTCAAAATGGTGTCTCCAGTATGTGTCGGTCAGCATCCATCGACACCTTTTGGGGACATTTGGTGGACGTCCACGGATACGTTCTAAACCTTGTCAATGGACTTCCACCTACCTTTTTTCCTTACCTCGTGCAAGGTTATGGGATGCAAAGAGAACATTCAAAGAAAACAAAAGAGGTGAAATTTTTGGGATCCAAATATTATTACCCAATTTATGGGGTGCACACAGAAAATTGGTCGGCTATTTAGCAATCCAGTGAAGAATATACACGATAGAATTTATGGGATATTTTGGCTGTTTTTATAGAATTTGGTTTTGTTGATTATCTAGGTACTTCAATTTAAATACGATCTAAAATCACAGTTTAGCAGTTGATTTTTTCCCTTCATTTTGATAAAATACAATAAAAAATCGATGGAAAAAAGCCTTATTGCGCAGCATTATATAATCTAACTCTCTTTAAATTAACTTACCATTTCAACATCAGGATTTGTCAATAACGGCTTTTCTTCTGATGGGTAGCCCTCTGTAACCATGGGTTCCACAAACTGGGTAGCTGACTTTGATTCCATTCCCACAAATGGGCTCCTTATTTGAGCAGCATTGGGGTCTACATCCATTGCAGATGTCCTCGGAGGGGAAGCCGGTTGTACCTCCACATCAGGATAAGCAGCCTTGAACCTTGCCCGTAATCCTTCATCAACTAACCGAACGCCACTCAATTGATTACCAAGTGACATCCACCTAATAATAAAAATGATCAAACACTGGGTTGAATTAAGAAGCACAGTTAAAGATAATTAACTGAAGCCTAAACAGGGATTATAAAAAGCTTGTTTATGTTACAGAAAAAACAAAACATAGTTGAAAAGTTTTAGAAGACATAACTTTTATGTCTCATGTCTTTCATCACGAGGGTGATCGGACATACGAATCAAAATGTCTCAAAATTGTGATCATGAATTGGATGATTTGGATTCCGATTAGCTAAAGGTAATTATAAGAATGTCTAGAGATATTATTTTTGAAAATTATGAGCTGCATTTACTTCAGTGTCAGTCGATTCACAACTCAAAATGTAAATAAAGCTAAGCATACCCTGCATGTGTGTTGTGCATGCGGGCAAATAATTCCAACTTCCTTGTCCTGGGACTTATCCTCTCCAGCAATGGATACATCTGCAAAACGACAAGTCATTGGCTTTTATTTTGCATGAGTAAAATCAAGACTAATTTTTTATCTTCCAAGTCATACAAAATAACATGCTGTTGCAAAACCTGCGTTACTCTGTTGCCATCTAGAACAGCTCCCTAGCAAGAAAACCCACACTAAGTGCAAGCAGGAAATAAGTAGTGGAAAATATATAGAAGTTGGGAGCATAGAGTTATAAGAATAGAAATTTTAATTTGATATATCAGACTTCACAATGCAAAGAAAAGTGTGAATCTATGATGTGCTAAATCTGGACATGCTCTCTTAAGTCAATAAGTTGTCTTATTTATTTATTAAATGAATATACATATGGGAGAAATGGCAGAAACATATATCAAGGAAAGGATAAAAAATTGTTTTGGAATCATCATCGTCAATGCTTGTCTCATCTATTTGTGGTCGGCTTTGTGAGTCTTCTTTCTCCACTCCACTCTGTTCAAGGGTAAAACTCTGTTGCTTCGTAATCCTCTGTGTCCATTTCTCAATCTTCTTCCCCTCCGCTTCTCAATCCTTCAAACAGGGGATGTCCCAGGTTTCCGTCAGTCATGACAAAACCATCTCAAGTGACATTCTTTAATGATATCTTTTACTAGCCACCAGTGTCCTTTTAGGTAATCATATCTAGATTTCTCCTTTTTTGGCATTTCATGTATCCACATCAACATTCATATCTCATCCACATGAACTCTATCTTATAGTCGCTTCATCATAGCCCAACTACCCGACAGTGCAACATACAAAAATGCAGGTCTTACCACCATTCTATAGAAGTGCCCTTTCAATCAAAGTGGCGCTCATCGATCACACAGCAAACCAAATGCCTGTCTACACTCAATTATCCAATGTACATATGCTGCTCCATAATCCTCCGTGTCCATTTCTCAATCCACTTCCCCTCCGTTTCTTAATCCTTCAAACAGGGGATGTCCCAGGTCTCCGTTGGTCATGACAAAACCATCTCAAGTGACATTCTTTAATGATATCTTTTACTAGCTGCCACTATTGTCCTTTTATGTAATCATTTCTAGATTTCTCCTTTTTTGGTATTTCATGTATCCACATCAGCATTCATATCTCATCCACATGAACTCCATCCCATAGCTGCTTCATCATAGCCCAACTACCCAACACCATGGATCAAAATTTCAGCTGAATTCCCAAAATTTTGGCCGAATCCCAACAGTTTCAGACCCTACCGAAACGAAATCCCAAAAATTTCGGTCCAAAAATCGCGGCCTTCAAATTATCGGCCGATAATTTTGGGTTTAAAAAATAATAATAATAATTGGGCACCGAAATTTCGGTGAAAATTTCGGTTTTGGTTGGGACCGAAACCGGTATTTTGATCCTTGCCCAACACTGTGCAGCATACAAAAATGCAGGTCTTACAACCATTCTATAGAAGTGCCCTTTCAATCAAAGTGGTACCCATCAATCACACAGCAAACCACTTGCCTGTCTCCATTTAATTATCCAATGTACATATGCACATTGATCATTCAGTGCATGTCACATAGTCACAAAAATGCCGGTGACATGTATCTATGTGAAACATTCTCCCAATCTCCTACAAGGATTTTTTTTTTAAATTCTGAAAGCCCTCAAAGAACTTGTTTCTTCTTGATGCTTTATAAATAAAGAATTTTGTGAATTTCTAAGAAAGCTTCACATTGACATTTTGAGCTTAGTTGTGCATCCGTGAACTACGAGTATAAGATTTCTCAACAGGATGCTAGGAACATTTATAAAAAAAGTAGCCAAAGGAGAAAACATTGAAAGCAAGACCCCCACCATCAGGAGGCAATGAGATGCAATGTTAGAATTCGCTTCAATTGCATCAGCACTCTAGAAATAGATTGTAACTCCATTAGTCACTATTCCAAAGAATCTGTCCACTCAATCAGCATAGCAAACTCGTGTCAGATCATGCCAGGACGATCCCTCAGAAGATCTCCAAAATCGCTAGACCCAAGAGACTAGACACTTAAACAAACTACTCCAGCCTCCCAACAATATCAAATAAGAACGGCAAGAGAGGATCCCCTTATCAAATAAATCCCTGAGAGATTTTGAATAAATTTGTGGCCATACCATTTATTAGAATCAATAATCAGGCCAAAGAAAAGCATCTCCTCATCCACGCAAGCGGTACACTTCAGGCTGCTCATGGTCTATGCTCCAAATATCAAATTATACTCCTGTAATAAGCCATCCTTCACTTAGGTAATCCAATTCTAATATTTAAATTGCTTGTTGAAATGTGGAACAGCTGTATACTTTGGAGAGCAACAATGGTATTATCATTATAACACTCATCTAACAAATCAAATTGCCCACCAGAAACAACATGAACCAAAAAACATACCTGGTTATCATTTGCTATCTGGCAGGCATTCCAGTTTATCAACATAATGAAGAGAACTGCCAGTGGTCCTTTTGCCATATTTAAGGACGACAACATTAAGAATGCTATAATGCTAACAGCAGGAAGGAATATAATGTGGTCACCAGTACACAGTAGAAAATAAATAAACTACACTACGAGAAATTGAGAATACCGAAACATTGAAGCAAGAGAAACGACTTGAGGGATCCAGCCCAGATGTTTAGGTCAAGTAACAGGGACCTGGTAGCTTATGTAGTATTTTACCTCATCTGGTTTACGGCTCGTCTCTCGAACCTCAGCAACAATAACATCCGTATCAATGTTCCTGTTTACTTCTGGGTTCCCTTTTATCCCAACAAGGCAATGTTCTTTACTGTGATTGAGCCAATGGCCAGTGCGACCTGTTCTGATAATTCGTTGCAATTGATTTGTCTTCACCCAAATGAGCTCCTCAACGCGCTTGTATCCCCAAAGTTCTAAACTGATGCAAACATATTACGATCAATAAGATCAAATATTTTTATTATAATCAGATTGTAAAGATGTACTTAGAATAAATATCATTTGAGAAATAGCTAAAATATGATATTGCTCTTGAATTTACTCCTTGGACAAAAGCAATAACATTTGAAAACTAGACAAAGACACCCAAAATGGAATTGAGAAATCAAACGAAAAAAAAAAAGCAGTTAAGATTGCAACAGATCCTGAAAAGTATTATAAAGAGGTGAATGTTGGATTCAATGGGATGATGTGGCCTTAAATTGATTTGAAGAGGTTGATGCCATGGTTCACCACTTACTAACAGCCTACCAACAAAGATTTCTTCAATGGCTTCACGGACTAGGTCCAACTGTTGCATACTTCTCACGCTTGTTGAGGTGGGGTGGGGTGGGGGGATGATGGGTTCAGACAGACAAAGGGAGAGCTAGCATGGGGTCATCGAGAAGGAACCACGTGAGTGTCCACCTCATTTTAAGTAAACATAGCTTAAACAGGTAAAGTAAATAACTCAAGAAGACATTGTCAGAAATGTATTATATTCCCTCAATGCTTATGTATCATCAAATCAAGATTCTAATTTGCAATAAGGTCGGAGATAAACACATACCACTCACGTCCAAGTTCCATTGCACGTCCGGTGACCCAGAGAAAAATCAGACCATCTGTCTGCAATGCAGGTACATTAAGGTTCCGCATTTCATCATCAGCCATTGTACCATAAGGCAGTTCCATATGAATATCCCAAGGTGGGTCTGCCATAATAACTCCAAACTTCCCTAAAATGTCCATTCTAAAATTCCGGATATCGCAATTAATCCACTGAGGCTCACCAAGCTCTACCTCCGAACAGTACTCAGCCCGTTGAGGCTTCACTGGCTTCTGGGGGGGAAGATTGGCAGCTCCCATCATCATTGCAGGCACATCTGACATCGGATCGAGCTCATAGTGAACATACTTGCAAGTCTGTCCACAGATTAAATCAACATAAATCATAGGTAAGAAAAGACATAAGCAATTTTGAAATAGAAGTTACCTTCATATGACGACATGTGTCCAGGAAAGAGCAGTCACCTAAATTATAATCCGTGTGTCCAGCGATTATGCGCCGAAAATGGACCTGAAAGTGTAATACGTTTCAACGGTAACAAGAACGAAAAGAAATTTAGCAAGAAATGCACATTCAAGACCAGGCCTCTATCCGACATTAGATGAAGATTACCAATGTTCTCCAAAACAAGTCCATCCGAGAACTAACAGCATCATTTCTTATGAGAATTGACACCGAACAAAATTAGGATTCCCCTTTTGTCAAGGATGCTTCTTGCTCCAGTAAAGCAAGCAAATACTAATGCTACATGACACTAGGCTACTAATTTAAAACCAGATTATATAGCATTGTAGGGATGGGCTTCATATCCATATACAACAAATAAGTGACAGGGACATCCAAAGTTATGTTAGAGAGTTGGACTCAACATACAAAAAATATTTGGATTTTTTGCAAATACCCCCCTATCAAGTTTTATATTTGTATAAAACCCCCTTCACTTAGGATATTTATAAAAAACTCCAGAGTTAGTAGTTTCATGTTTAAAAACCCCACTTTAGTTAAGTGCCGTGAGACACCAAGTTAACGTATACCTCTTCAACCTTTTAAAACAATTGTGTCCTTTAATGTGCATAATATTACTGTTTGAGTCATAAAGATTTTAAATAGAGTAGCTTTAATTACCGCAACAAATCTTTGAGGGCACCCATGCTGAAAACCCATTGATTGCTTTGAATCAAATGATGGTCCCAATCTTTCACATCATGGATCTTGAGATCATGAGCGTACCATCAAACAGTCAATTTTTTTATTTCGTGGGGCACACAGCCCAAAAAAAGTTATCTTAAAGTCATGTTTGAGTGTGATGAATGTCGCATTATGTTATGGTCACCTTTTTGAGATATGTACCATGTGGGACTGCCTAATGGTACGCCTAAGATTTCAAGATCCATCGTATGGAAGGTTGGGATGAAAAATGAGCCGCATCGTCTAAAAGCAGTCCATGTGTTTCAGTGTCGTACTCTCAAATATCAACTTGTTCCCCCACCCCACCGCTCATACCATTTACTGCCTTGAATCAGATGATAGAGGTCCTTTTCCTTCCCAATCTTTCACATATTAGATCTTGAGATCATTGTCCACATATCACTCAAAAATATGTTGATTATAAGTGGAACAAATCCTCATAGCGACATGGTCATGGGGTACCATGTGACAATGAATGTGCTCCATGTGGAATCAACATATGACCATCTTATGTGTGCCCCAACATCTCAAGATCTAATATGTGAAAGATTGGGAATAAATCGACCTCTATCATCTGATTTGAGCCAGTCAACGGTGTCAAGAGTAGAACCATTAGTTGCAGATAAAAAGTCTTCGGTGGGAAAAATTAGGACCTTACCAGTAGTGTAGTAAGGATTGTATGAGAAAAAATTTGTTTTTAAAAGGTTATTTCAGACATTTTAAAACCTTAACATGTTGAGTTAAAGTTAACCATTCTCGTGGGTAATATGACGAAACAGTTTGGGGTTTTTTAAACAACAAACTTTGGAAATTTAGTTTTTTTTATAAAAATGGGAAGTTGAGGGGTTTTATATAAATTTAGAACCTGATAGGGTGGTATTTGCTAAAAACCCAAAATACTTTGACTTGCCAATTAATATATACATAAATATAGTTTTTGTGCCTTTGACCCAAAATTCAATGGCAGAAACTCACAAATAGTTAGAAAGTTGGGAAATGGCAATAGTTCAGCAGGCTTAAATTCGGGAAATTTTGATGAAATTTAAAAATAAATAATAAAATGCATAATAATATATTTAAGTTAGAAATAATGTTTTAATAAAACATATATGTGTTCAATTCAAGGCACATCTCTAATTCCATAATCCATCTATCTCCGTTAAATTCATTTCATTCATGGGTCAAAATAGCGTCCGGAACCGATATGTATCGTCCAATATACGTATCGTCCGATACGGATACGGTACATTCAAGGTACCATACCGGTGCCTCTCATACAGAATATTAAAATACCGGACAATACATACCAATGTATCGTCCAGAACCAATACGTATCATCCGGTACATATCAGTTTTGGAGCTGGAAATTACGTACCGGTTTCCGAATTTTTTGGCCAATGATTTCATTACGACATGGGAAAGCACACTGAATAAATGTTGAAGCAGTCTCAGATCATATGGAATCATTTATGACCATCGATGCATCATATTGGATTTTCAATAACAATAACAGATGTGAGAGCATGGAAGGTGATTCAATTAATAACAGATGGTGTACCCACTTATGTGGCTGGAAGAAAAGTGCTGGATCCCAGATTTCTTAATCTATATAGAACACCTTGTACGGCACATGTTATAAATCAAAGGGTTCTATGATATTTCTCATACTGAAGATGCAAAGAGAATAGTGAATAAGGCTAGCTGGCTAGGTATACAAAATTCTTTCTAGTATTTACGACAATGCTTAGGTCTGCAATCTCCTGCAGAAACATAAGAAAAAAAGAATGTCCTATCTTGGGCCATCACTCTCTGTTTGAAGACATTGCAATGTCTTCAAACACGCTTTGCTAGAGGTTGCAATGTCTTCAAACAGAGAGGGATGGCCCAAGGGTAGTTATCATGTCACAACAATGAGTTCACTTAGGATGGTCCAATAACAACGAAATTGCAATCAAAAAGGTCATTCTTAGTCCCCAGAAGTGGAATTCCCACAGCATTGGCATCAGGGTATTAAGGGTGGATGATAACAATGAAAGCACTGGGATATGTATATGAGTGTATTAGCAGGACAGTTAAAAGTTTTGGAACACTGCACAGCTGACTGTGATGTGCAACACGGTGCTGGAAAGAAATGATAGAATCTTCCGTGGGTCCCATATGTCCAAGGGGATGGCGATCAAGTATATTATGGGAAGTGGAATGGGGCAGGCTGCAATGGATAGGGTAAAGGTGCAGTACGAAGAGTTGGTGTCTGGCTGATGTTTCCCATGTGAGTTTGTCCTCTTGTCCTCCAGCTGTGTCCCCTTCTTGGCTGCGAGGGTCTCTTGTTTGTATGGTATAGCTATTCGTTACTTTACAAGTTTGTGCTCTTTTCTCTCGTTCTTTTTACTATATTTTGCTTATTACCAATCAAAAAGTATAATACAAAATTAGACAGCATTAGAATCCTTGTGATCTTTTTTGTGTCATCCCATGCATAAGGAACTGCAACCACCACCAACCAATTATTACTAACCTTCTCACAAGCAATGTAAGAACCAGACTGCCTCCGACAATCTTCCTTCGTTAAAGCTGAACAATACTCCTTAAGTTGAGAACCTCCCTTGGTTTTGAACTGAAAAAAAGAGTACATCAATAGCATCAGCCAATAAAATGGAAAGTAACAATTGAAAATCAACAAATAGGTGGTGACAACTATTCGCATCATTCAATACCTTCCTGGACCCATGAAATCGCAATTAATATGCATTACGCCTCTCCAAAAGTCATATGTTTTAATTCAGGAGATCAGACAATTTATGAATGTATGTAAGCATGGTTTCTAGTGACTAGCCTAGTCCTAAAATGCAAAATAAAAGGATAATGATTATAATTCAGAGGCCAAACTAAGGTATAATAAAGACCAAGGCAGTTTAAGAACTATAAGAACATGTCATAAACAAAATTGTCAAAACACCTAGTCGACACTAAGCGACTGAACCATCCTCAATGCCTTGGTGGTAGCCCAGTGACTACCCCACCTCTAAATTTCATAGTAAAAATATATTGATCAAAACCTATAGACTAAAATTAAACTAAATTGAAAATTAATTCTAAACTCTAAAGAAAGTAACATAGGTTTATGAAAGACAGATTAATCCTTAAAAGATAAAACGAAACAGAATAACCATCAGTAACAATTAAAAACAATAAAATAAACTAGTTCCATTAATGAAGTGAACTAGAAACTCCCAGAATTCTTGAAGTACTTAGAAAATTAGAAGAATTCTTCTTTTTGTTGTGTTAGTAAAATGGCATCTTGCAAATAGAGACAGTAGATTAGAAAAATAAAATAAAATAATATCTTCAGATCTTAAGTTAGCTACAAACAACCTCAGGCCAATTAAAGAATTTAAAATTCACAAAACAAGCCAACAAGCTCCAGGGAACAAAAGATTCTAATTTATTTCCAATTATGGTAGAAAAATAAGAATTAAGCCAGACTCATTTTTTACTTTTATGAAGGAAAAATAACATTTATTTCACTTTTAAGCAGAATATCATGCCTCAGATCACAAGCTATCCACTAGAGCAATGATAGGCCCAGAGAAAGTGACAAAGGATGGATGCGTGTTTAATAGGGTGAGCGAGAAAGTTGGTAAAAACGGAAAATTGCGAAAAGTTCGAAAAAATGGGGGGAAAATTGGAAGATTAAAAAACTATAAAAATCATATAAGTCAGAAAAAGGGGGGGAAATCAGGTAAAAATTTTAAAAAGTTGGGAAAAAAAAAAGGAAAAAGTCAGGGAAAAAAAGATTAAATACATGTATTTTCGCATTTAGGCAAGGCACCTAGGCACCGCTCTACTAAAAATGTCCGCTTCAAAAACCGACGAGGGCGCCTAGGCAGAAAAAGTCCTTAAAGTGGAGGCTTTTTTAAAAAAGACCCGCTTTTTCAAAAAAATTAACTTAAAAACTCTTTTTTAATTTAAAGTTATGCGATTAATACAAGAGCTTGTTCAAGTTTAAAAAAATAATAATAATAAATAAAACCATATAATTGCAACATAAAGTGCATGCCATAATCTTATCCTAGCAAAATCAAAGCCCTAATCTCTCAACTCTCACAGCTCACCTCTTCTCTCTGCTATCTCGTGAAGAAGAAGAAGAAAGAAGTAGGAGAAGGAGCACGGAAATACGGTATCAAGAAGAAACAACCAATGTCTACGGTTGTGATTGACTGATTTTTTAACATTTTACTTTGTTAACAATTAACATGTTAGTTGACATTTGACTAGTTGTTAGTTGTTACTTGATAGCTATTTTGCCGTCGTGCTTAATACTTGATAATTGGTAGTGATACTTAGTAGTATATTCGTATTTTGGTACTGCCGTAATTATCATTATTTTCTGTTTTATTTTCATTCTAAACTTTGCATGGATGCTTTACTACAAATATATAAAATAAATAAATTTCCTTGTCACCTAGGTCCCCGCTTAAGCCCCAGGGAGTCCGCCGCCTAGGCCCCACTTCAAGCATTTGACAACCTTGCATAGTATATTGATGGGCTTGGTGAGCCTCAACATCCATCAACTCAACTCTCAAGCCCCTTAAACACCATAAAATAGTGGAATCACTAACGAAAATATTTTCATATTGACTCATATCGTAAAGTCTTTGATGTTGGGTCACAAAAGTAAACCGTGAGCATATCATTGTTTGATGGTGGATATCACAGGTCCCCAAGTATGTGAAGTGTGGAAACACATGACTACAAGAGCCATGTTGGTGGGCATGAGAAAGGACCAACTCTCCTAACCGTCATTGGTGTTTAAATTATCTTACACCATCAATGGTTTAAGATGTGGGTGATCCGAACCATCAAAGTAACAGATCATATATTGAAGTGCAACATGCCTAAAAATAGTATTTTAAGGATCCTTTGACTACAATATCACCCATTGCTTTTAGTTTTAATGGCTAATATTCAAGTTCGTCAATCAGATAGTTGACGTCCACTTATCAGCATATTTCATTGGGCTGAGATTTCCATTCCAATTAGAGAGAATAAAGTCATCTGATTTGTGGAGTTAATATCAACCATTGTTTTCAATTTAATGGCTGATATTAAAGACCATTAATCAATGGTTTAAGATGGGCCCTAAAGGTACAGATTTTAAAATTGGTTTAAGATGGGCAGTGCTTTTAAAAATTGAAACCCATAATTTTTAAGGGACCGACTCTCCTGATTGTCATTATTGTTTAAATGATCTTACAACATCAATGATTTAAGATGTGGGTGATCCGAACGATCAAAGTGACAGATCATATATTGAAGTGCAATATGTCTAAATATAATATTTTAAGGAGATCTAAACCATCCGATCCATTGACTATAATATCACCCGTTGCTTTTAGTTTTAATGGTTGATATTAAAGTTCGCCAATCGGATTGTTGACGTCCACTTATCCGCATATTTCATTGGGTTGAGATTATCATTCCAATGATAGATTGCTACTTGGACAATTTGGATTGATGGCTGGTAAATCAAACTTCAATGGTGTGAGATAAAAAAAAGGCATTGTAGGGAGATTTAAACCCTGATAAATGGCCAAGAAAGGCATTGTAGGCAGTTTTAAGTCATCTAATTTGTGGACTATAATGTGAAAGAGTTTAAAAAAATAAAAAAAACTAAAGTTCGATCAAGTTCGGCAAAGTTCAGAGCATATTTTCAAAAATTACCGAAAATTTGACCAAAATTTGACCAACGTACTGTTCGGGTGGTGAACGAAACCAAAACCGAAACGGTGATTTTGATCCATGTTTCTAGACACTACAAAATTAATAGAGCACAAAATTAACACAAACATATTACTTTTCAATATGGGGAACCTTTGGGGATTTTTGAGTTTTTTTATTTTTTTTTTTAAATTGTGCCATGACACAATCACATATGCGATGGGGTATGCCATCGCATAAGGTCGCATATGCCATTTAACTACATTGCATACCGCCCATATGTACCATTGGCCAAGTTGTTTCCATGCTTCTTGCTACCTTCACTATGCTCATGTAGTCATGTGCATGGTATGAGGTTTCATGTTAGAATCGTGAACATTATCACATGTTTCAACCTTACCAAGTAACATACACCGAGCGATTTTTGGGCCGAGTGAAGGACCCCACGACTTACCTCATGGAACACGAGGTGAGCTAGTGACGATTGGCACATAGCAAGAAAAAGACAACCAAGTTACAAATGGGCTTAGGCTTGTAGCACAATTGAAGTTTGACAATATTGCAACCTTCAAGATCACAGGTTCGAGCCCAGCTTACCTAAAAAATAATTGACAACCAAGTTACATTTGAAGGGAGATAGAAGGCCGAAATTGGTGGTAGGCGCGCTAATATGAAATTTAGATCTTCATGTTGGAATTGTGGTCGGATCGAGCAGAAGCAATGATCAAAAAGAAGGTGGACACATAAATGGATTTTTAAAGACCTTTTAAAAACCCATGAAGGCTCGTGTACGTGTGTAACAAGCAAGAACACCCCACAATGGAAGATGTTCACATGGAAAAGAGAAGGAAGCAAAGTTCGTCAACATACAACGAACATCCGTGAAAAAAAGGTGTTCTGAAAAATTCTAGCATGGACATCCATGGTCCCAGCACGGACATCTGTGTTTTCAACCCTTTCTGCTTTTCTAAGCACACCGTCGAGGACGGACATCTATGGCTTCAGGACGAACGGACGCGATTTAGCTGCTACACGAAATTTTAACGCGAAAATTCCGAATTTTGAGTTTTACTTATTTTAGGGCTTTCTATTTTCGATTGTATTGATGAAGTAGGACTTCTTTATAAAGACATGTAAAGAACCATTTGAGGAATAGTAAATGTGAGTTAATGAGAATTTGAGACTTTTGCTTGTGCAAACTTTGAAAGAGAGATTCTTTCTTTTTAAAACTGGCGATGAGTTTTTGAAGGGGACATCAAGATCAAGAGCATTGGATTTGGGACGAGAGATTGTCCAGCAACAAAAGAAGTGGAAAGAGAGTCGGAACGGAAGAGCCGAAAAGAAAAAGAACTTGAAAGTGGTTAAGAGCTCAAAATCGAAGGACTAAAGACACGCTTTAATCGATCAATCGATCCCCAGCCTTCGATTGATCGAGGATGAACAGAGGGCACATATTCTGAGCGCATTTAATGTTTCTCACTCGATCGATCGATCTGAAATTTTCGATCAATTGTTGTCAGTGTCTTCGAGCGATTTAATTATTTTCTCAGTCAATCGATCAACTCCGGAATCGATCAATCGACCGATCGCGCGAATTGTGACAAAATTTTATTATTTTTTGTCAAAATTTCTATTTTAGTGTTTTAGTTGGTTTAGGATTCTTCTAATTTCATATTAGGGTTTTGGTTAGCTTATTTAAAGGCTTGTAAACAGCTTTATTATTAGTTGATTATTGAATGAAAATTTGAAAGTTTGCTTTTGTGCAAACCCTAGAAGACTTGTGAAGAGTTTTTATCGAATGAGCGAATCTTTCAAAACCTGAGAAGTGCTCATTCATTTCTCGTGTGACTTAGTGTAAAGCCGACGTACAGCCGTGGTGTGAAGCGTTAGACCTCTATCTTCTTGTTATACCCTTTTCTCTATTAATTATCTGATAATATTTTCCCTTGCTTTGATAAATTTCAAAAACCCCAAAATATTGTTAAATTTATTGATCTACCGCTTTTGTTTAATTTAATCCCTTGAACCTTCGTTATTCCAAACCTTAGGGGAATCAGGAGACAACACCATAATTGTCGCTTGATGCCCTAAACTAGATCGAAACTCGAATCCTTCATCAAATTTGTTTTTCTAGATCGGGAATATAGATACATGTGAACGCTACAATTGAATTAACCTAGTTGTTTTATTGAATTCATTAAATTATTTAATGTGTTGAGTGATTCCAAATATTTTTAGCATTCAATGAAATCTAAGGTTAATTCCAAACTTTCATAATTAGGGTTTTTGCATTTGTCCCACATCAGTTTTCTATTTTGAAGAGTGATTCTTCGTATCAGTTGGTGTGAAACTGTCAAGCCTCTTTGGAGTGATTCCGAAGATCTTCTATCCTTATTCTTCTTTTATTTTTGTTTTATTTGGAAATTGATAAACCTAAAGCTTATCATGTGAGATTTTACGCTATTTTAGGGTTAGCGTCGTTTTGTCCTGCATCACGCACCTAGATGCAGCACAAGGTTGGAAGCCTAGAGAGCACCCTATGACAACACACTACTAGCGAAACCATGGGTCAAAATCTTGGATATCCAATACGTATCCTTCCAAGCCTCATGGATGATAAGTACCATCGTACTGGTTGATACATTAAATGTATCAATTAATGTATTGGCTAGGTTTTTTTTAAATCTCAGACGATACAAACGATACCATCACCATATCGTCCGAGATTTTGGATGATACATTGTCACCTAAAGTGGCACCAACTTTTTCAAAATCTCAGACGATATAAACGAGTCCAAGTTTGTATCCTCTGAGATTTTGGAGGATTCATATAGGGTACGAGACAAACCCTTTGTATTGTACCACTAACTTTTGATATTGGTACATATCAGACGATATGTACTAATATCGTCTAAGATTTTGGTCCATGAGGGCAACGCCGCATGCAAATACCAACAAGGTCTATAGGCAATATAGAAGCCATTAATATTGCTCATATAGGAAGAGTGAACAATATGGATATGAGCACCAGCATCAGTATTGGCAACATCAGCAATACAAGCATGAGAAGTAGAGCCAGTATGATGCCTATGGCTATGGCTATTGTCTATGGGAATAAGCATCAAGAACAAACCTACACTAAATGTGTAGCATGAGAAACAACAATAGCGTGAGAACGATGGTAAAGCCTATGATCAACAAATCTTTTGAGCATTCGCACCCCTCAACTTTATACTAGTTGAGATGGAAACAACAAGAACAATAATGATTTGGGCCCACTTCATATATCATTTTGAGGATAGAGTCACAGAGATCGAAGTGAGAAAAGGTAACTCATGTGAGTCTCAGATAAAATTAGATTTATTACTATTGTTATTATTAGTAGTAATTGGATTTTGTATAATCATAGCTGTAAATTTGTAGATCTAGATGACAGGTAGTCTGCTAGTAATGTCATTATCATGCTCAATCTGTCAACAATTCATGTTTCATAGATCATTGCTTTCATAACTGGTTTTACATAATCAAATCAATTAACCAATTTATAATAATTTAATTATCATTTTAACCTACCTAAAATGACTGTGTTTATCAAATTTATAATGTGTATTGAATATATAATTGATTGCCAAAAGCAAGAGCTAAAACTTCCAAACCTTTGCAGCAACAGCTGTTTCCCTTGCAGTAGGACGGTGGATGAGATCAAGAAGCTCCTCTCCAGTCTTCGATTTCTGCAACTCCCGAAATGACTTCTTACTCAACAAGGCCTCTAGATCCTTCAAATCGTCCTCTTCAGTCCTTGGTTTCAATGTTATAGAATTCGAACCGCCCATCGTCGTGGTGGGCCCCATCAGCGGCCTGTGGAGAGGAGGCACACCCATCACTCTCGGAATCCCCATCAAACCCATAACCCTAGGCCCGCCCCTGGGACCCATCATCTGACCCGAAGCTCCAGGCGCCGGAAAAATCGGCGGCATTCCCGACAAATGATGATCCGGAGGCCCCATCCACATCTCTGGCGGCCTCGGCATCCCATAAAACGGAACATTGACATCATTTCCGGCTGTCTGATGAATCAAATTCCGGCCATCCGTGTCACTGGCATTAGGCTCCGGTGGCCGCAGAGAGCTTTCAGGCAACTCTTTTAACAGCCGACTCCGATCAATCGCTAACACTCTAACCCTAGATTTCCCGCTCACCACAAACTCCTCCAACTCTACCCGTCCATTCTCCTCAGCGATTGACCGCAGTGCAGTTTCGACGGCCGAGATCGGTCCCGACTCTCCGGCCAGATCGAGAAGGGACGATTTCTCCGCCGGAGTGGCGGATTGATCACCTTCCAATTTCCGAAGAATGGCAGCAGAATCCATCGTGGTGAACGGGACGCGTTCGAGGAGGCAGACCGCGACCATTGATCGGACGACAGAGAGCGGATCGGAGACATCTGGAGAGTGTTTCTCGCTGTCGGATCGAGGGAGAGATTCAGGCAAGGGTTTTAGATTTTTGGGGAGGGGTTTGGATTGGCGAGGGGTTGGGGTAGAGTTACGGTTAGGGTTTGGAGGGTTTAGGGAGTGAGTTTTAGGTTTGGGATTGGGTGTAGGGGTAGGGTCTGGGGCGTATTGGCGGCCATTGAAGGCGGAAACGAGCTTTAGAGAGAGATCTAGAGAGGAGACGAGGTTGGGGACGAGGTTTTGTAGTGAGGCAATGACGTCTCTTTGTGCTAGACGGTTGTTTTCTATTTGGTCTTCCATTTGTTGCCTCATTTCTTTTACAGACGTTATGTCGTCGCTACCTTCCTCTTCAGCTTCCATAATTTCAATCTCCTGATTTCTCACACTGAAATTTTCAAAGGCTCGAGAGTTGAGACTTGAGACTTGAGTAAGAGAGGTTAGAAGCTACCTCTATTCCCGTCCTATCACAACCCAACCCATCTATATAGAGCTCAAATAAGACTCTTGCGGCTAATAATCCGGCAACATGCCCTTTCGAGCCTCACCTAGTCGCCTCAAACCTGAGATCTCTCTCTCTCTTACGTCTCTATCTCACTCATATAACAAATAGATATATTCCAAAATTTAAGGATTAGTTGTCAATTCTCAGTACACTATCCAAGCCTAATTTTATTGTCTTGTGGCACCTTTTCTCTTATCTTGGCAGGTATTATAGTCTCTTTAAGACTCCTAAAATTTCAAAGCAATTTTTATTCATGTCTCCCTCTCTGTAAAACTACTAAAGATGAGAGAGTCCAACTTGGACTATCATCCTTACCAATTCCTCCAATGGGCAATTCCACCCTTAACCCAACTTATCTCTCTCAATTGATGTAGCGCTTATACACACAACCTCTCTCCATGCGCCCAACACACTAATTAGTGTCCTCACACTCTATTAGGATCCTGGCAAGCCCCTCTTTATATTATTCCCAACATAGCAAATCTTTCTCAAAGTAACAATTGTCCCAACTAATTTTTCATAATGTCAAACACATTTCCCTCGTTAGCACACACCTTCCTCAAAACTCTAAAATTTGCAATTGATCATGCCCAATCAGAATCCTACCTACTTTCCTACTATCACAAATATTTTGAAAATCCTATATAACACTGACCTTGCCACCCTCTCTCTCTCTAAGATTTTATGGCCTGTACCTTATACCTAGCATATCATGGTTCCCATCCCTTTCGTCTTCTCCTTGTTCAAACGGCTCCAACCTATGACAAAAATTACAGGCCCGCAAGAATATGGCATTTGATGATAACATGTTACTACTTCAGCCTTCCTCTTTCTATCTATACCTTAAAACAACAAATCCCCTACTGCCATCTCCTTTGTGCAGCCACCAAACACTGTCACCACCCCTTCTCCTTCAATGAGGCACAACTCTGGGCAATGCCACAGATTGGGCCACCATCATAATAGCGACGTCGATCCTGTTTGTGAGCCTAATCACACCCCGACAAAGTTCCACGTCGTTGTTGGAGATCTCAGTCGCAAGGGAAGTGCAATTTGCAAGAAGACTCAAACAAATCGACTTCCCGATCGTCGATCCAAGTCAACCCGAACAGTCTCGAAACCTTCGCCCACGCTACAACAGGTGGGTGTCTTTCTATCCATCCAAATCCCTCACAAATTTTGAATCTCTTCCTATCTTACGGATAGTTTTGTCTAAAAATAAATCTAGCTAAATTAGGCAGCTGTACAAAATTTTCAAAAATAATGAAGGGTTTTACACCTTTAGACAACCAACGTCAAAGGCATGCTGACTCCCAATTATCTCAAAGGACCATGGGTCTGGTGGCCCGTCTAGTCTATAGACCCGTAATGGTCCATATATCCTATGTAGCAAACGTGCAATTTTGAAATCGTGGCCCAAACTTTTGAAATAGGCCTAATCCACATTCTAAGTTTAGGATAATTGTTTAAATACATCTTCTACTCACGTTATGAAGATGTATATATCTCGAAAATCGTGTAACAAGGATTCGACGGTCGAAACTTGTGTGAGTCACACGAGGGTCAATCTTTAACTAAATTTCATAAATGACTAGTCGATTTTTATCAAATCGACAAGACCTATCTGATGAGATCAGTTTAACATCACTTTGTAATATGTATTTTAGAACTCATGTACCTTCATTGTAGGTCACCTTCTTCTCTTTCTTAAAGATGAGCGAGACATTCTTAGTTACTCTTAGACCACACTTTAACCTTATAAGGTCTTGAAGTTCAATGCAATATCTAAGAGTTAAAGTATAACTCATCCCTTTTTTAGATGCCGATTTGATATTAGTATTTTTAATATCTTCATATAATTGATTTGTTTGTTTGAATTATAGTTCAAAATATTACGAGTAATAATCGTTCTTTTATGGTTAGATGTTTTCTTATTATATGCTTTATTTGTATTGTGTGACATTCATCACTTAGATGATACGTTAGGACATATATAATATGTTAAAAAGGAATAAGATACGACACACTATTTTTAAACCTTCGTCATGGTAGGATTTCCTTCACAGTCACGTAAAATTTGAAATGTAGGTATCCATATACGGATGCAACACCTATATGAGAGTATGGGCTCTCACACAAAGTAAATCCAGATCACTACGGAACTCATCCCTTGAAAAGCGTGATTTAGTGAAGTTTATCACACCATAACTCACTCTAATTTTAAGTTGTAGGAAAATGATACGATAAGAAAGTGTAAGTAAGAATAAGATAAGATATGGATATGATAAAATACACTGTGAAAGTCAGTTAAATATGAAATTAAGTTCTATACGTGTCATACCTTATATGCCACCGTAAGAGTACAACGTCTGCAACCAAGACAGGTTTTAAGGACAATATGATACGACAGTGTCTCGACATAAGGGGACACTGATTTTATGCGCGCAACCTCATCGAGCTGGATGTTGGTTTATGTTATGATATGTAAGTTAGGTGATTATCTACACATGGACCTTGCATGATAGGCTCGGACAACGATCCTGACACAGGTTGTTTGAATAGGATAAGTAAGATACGAAGTACGTTGTGTAGGCATATAGAGCTATAATAAGAATTAAGATATGTCACGTAAGTTAAGTTGACAAGACAAGTAAGAAAAGTGATAAACATTAGAAGCATCATATGCATTGAAACCTATTACATTCTTTCAGCTTATTTGATATGAAATGTTTATAAGATCTTTCATTATGTTGTTTATATGTATAATTGTAATGGATTCACTCCCACTCACAATGTTACACCCACGATTACCTGAGTAGATTGTGATAGATCGATTATGCAACCTACTGAGTTTACGTGACTGAGTAAACTCATCCCCTCTAAAAAACTAACAGCTGCAGATGAATATATAGATTATATTGTCCTAGTGGACTTGATGCGTTGATAGACTATACAGGTTATGAGGGTGATGACATGGATGACCATCTTAACATTGTCAGGTATGTATAAATTGTTAGATATGTATGTCCGTCTATCGTCTTAATAACATCCGATGTCATAACACGAAATTCTAGGCTCTTAAAATCGGCTAGGATTCTGGGTCGTGACAACCTCAACTTCTTCAACTACAAACACCCACATGAAGCATCACTCAAGTACCCTCTTTTTTGAACTCCACCGAGTTGTAACAATCAAACCACCCTCCTCTTCTTTTCCTTAACTCCCGCAAGTCACAAGGACGGCAACTATCATCACCAAAGTACCACATTATTGTTATTTTTCCTCAATACGAATTAGAAATTAAAAAAGGGAAAATTGATGACCGTAGATGCCCACTTTCAAATTTTAAAAATTGTCATTGTCAATTTTTTATATCAGACAATGCACACCAAAGAAAGTTTTTCAAAGTGTTCTATGAGATTCGTCATCTTTGTTGCGACTTGCTGGAGTTAAGTCATCTTTGTTGTCATGGTGGGTGCCTTTCGGATTAGTCGAGTTCTCCAGGAGGAACGGGCACCATAGTTATAAAAGAAACGTGCAATTAATGTTAATTTGGCATGTATAAACTGAAAATCGACTAAATCCGTTTTTAGTAAATTCATGTAATTAAGGGTTGATTAATGTGTTTCTTTGCTTTGATTAATAAACTACTTTTTTTATGCAACCAAAATATATTTTCAATCTATCCTTGGCATTAAGTGTCACACTTGATGAAAAAGAGTGCTGCATGTAACATCAGTGATCTGTTTTCGGCCACATGCTACCCTATACCAGTTTAAATTCACAACAATGGGTCCCATTGAGAAATGGAATATTTTTGTTGGTCAATCAAAGCCCTCCTACACTCAGGCAGCTGGGGCTCTTAATGGGCCGGGTTGGGCTAGATTTTGGTAAGAATCCGGTTCGAAAAAATGGTATTTTCTATCAAGCAAACCCGGTTCAGTATCGAAATCGGGCTAAACATGTTACAACCTGGATCAATTCGGGTCAGACTTGGGTTGATCAACAAATTAAAATATTCCATTGTTATAAAAAAAAAAATTTAATTAAATATAATTTACTTAAATGCCCTGAGATTAACATTGTTCGTTATAACCATTATGCAACCGTCATCTATTATAACCGTTGTGCAACAACCTAAAATAAAATATTTGAATAATGGCATGTACCTGAGACTCTATAATGCTAATATAATTATTTAATTAAATTTTTTTTCAAACTTTTATTTGAAAAAAAATAATCTAAGTCCAACCAAATTTTATTAGAAAAAATGGCCTAACCAAATTTTATTAAAAAAAAATAATAGAAAAAAAAACTCAGAAAAATGCCCAAGCCCGGCCCACCCCGATAGGGGCAGGGCTTGGGCTAAGTACGTTGCTGAAAATTTTAGGAACCCTGCCTGGGTAGACTAGGGTCGGGTTGAACCCCAACCCGACCCTAATTGGGCCCATTGCTACAGCCAACGATTGATATCTTTTGTAGAGTGAGTGAACTATGGCTGGTCAGGTTATGCACTTAGCAGGTTGCTTATTCAAGTTTACTCTCACAAAGAGCATATCCAGCAAGGAGAGTTAAATTTGAGTAGCTAAATACCAATTTAGTTACTGCTACAATATTTTAACTACTGTAACAGTAAAAATCACTCCAACAGGCACTCTATTTTAACTACTCCTTTCTTTAAAAAATATTATTTTGTATTTTACAACCAACACTCAACTTTTAAAAATTGAAATTTTAACAGCTATATTTTTACAACGATTGTCAGCGAGTAATCTAGTCTTCCATGGAAAAAAATGAGCATGCTCAAGGACTCATTTGATCCCCTTGGAATATTCAATTGGAACCATACCCACTTGGGGATTTACAAAATTTCCACCATCGAATCGCCAATAAGACATTCTAAGTGTATGATAGTTCAAGTTGTCGTCACTACTCTTCTCCAACCCAAATTTATCCTTCTCAAGCAAATCCATCTCTCACTAGTTTTGAGCAATCAATAATCAATCAACAACACCCAAGACATTGAAAATAACAGATTTTTCTTTATATATATATATATATATATATATATATATATATATACATGACAAAGAACAACCCAAATTCTCAATAGCTGACCAAAGCCCAAATCACTGAACTCATAAATCTTCAAACTTGATGATAAGGTTTACCAAAAAACACATAACTAGTTCAACCAAGAGCTCAAAAGCAACAACCAGGTATTAAAAAAAAAAAACAAGTATTTGATTTTAACAGATCAAGAACTTGAGAAATCCACAGCACAAGTAAGGGTATTCTTAAAAACTGAAAAATCACTCACAAATAATCAATTTGATCTAAGTTAGATCAAAGAAGCCCCTCAAAAAAAAAAACACTCACTTTAAATTAAGAGCTAAGTCACCCAAAATCGTAAAAACACTACCAACCAGAGATCACTAAACGAAATATCCCTACCCACAAAGCCTAAAAAACTCACAAATCAATTTCATATCAGATACCCAAAAAGCCAAGAGTCAATCACAGCCCAAGAGATCAAAAGCCAACCATTCAAAACCCTACTCAGAAGCAAGGCCTAGCCATAAAACCAAGTGCAAAAACAGCTCTTTACAACCATTGGATCTTATTACTTTTTAATACCTCTAAACATAAGAGAATATAGAGAGATCACCAAACAATAAGGCCGCCCGTTCTGTTCAATACCTAGAGAAACAGAAGAGAAAGAGAAAGAGAAGAGAGAGAAAGATCTTATACCCTTTTATTAATTTTTTATTCTTTTAGCTATTGCTACAGTAATAACTAAATTTGGCTATTACTGTAGCAAACGCTCTATTTAGCGTGTTGGATGGCGCTCCTGCTAGAGCTGAATTTTTGCAATTTGGGACGCTATATTAGCTGGTGGGTTGTTTGGCGTGTGAGATAGCTCTCCTGTTGGAGATGCTCTAACATCTTAAGATTATGAAGTTTATGAATAGCCTTTTAGTAGCAGAATTGTGTCTAATGCTGACTTGCACGGGTTTTTTGGGCCTGCACCAGAGACTGACATTGTCAATCTCTCACCCGTCAAGTTGGTCAAACTTTGGGAGATACAGCACGGATATTTATGGGCATAAAATAGTGAAAGTATGGTTTTGACCTTGTTGATGGATGAGATTGACCTGCTCACTGTTAGGATCGTTCAGCTAATGCTACATGTTTGTGGTTATCATGATCATCCGACTCAACACAAGTTAGTAGCGGCTCAAGCTTTCACTAAATTACAGTTTCATCGTTGCTTTTTTATTTTATACAATTATTCACTCTCATCCTTGGCATCTAGCTCTCTCACTGCTCAACAATGAAAATTGTTGACTGCCTTTACTAAGAGGATGGAGATCATTTTCATCCCAATCTTTCACACTGCAGATCTTTACATTATGGTGCACCTTTCGAATGATCATATGTTGATTTCATATGACACACATCCTTAAAAGTGACTTGGAAACCCCTTCTCATGATATGCCCATGGAAACAATCATTTTTAGGGATGTGGTGCCCTATGATCTAAAGATTTGTTGTGTGAAAGATTGCAACAAAAACAATCTCCATTATCTGATTCAAAGAAGTCAAGTGCTTTCACATGTGAAATCCCATACTTGCGGATGCAAAATATTTGGTTGCAAATACTAATGAAACAAAAGTTGAGAAAAATGGTCCATGAATAAGGTTAATAGCACATGCAGGTTGACCCGGCCAAGCCAAAAGCAGGCCAAAATGGAGATCAGTAAATGGGTCCTCGGCCGAGTTCAGGCTAGCCAGTTCAAAGCTCTACATGAGCTCAAAATGGGCGTAAATCTGCCCGTGTTGAGAGCACCTGATTAAGTCCCTAGGTACATAAAACACCCTCATATCACACTTACCAATCAGTAGGGATAAATCCCTCGGAGTGGCCAAAAGGGGTGTGATTCAAACTCAGAATATCCGCCTTTTTTTTTTTTTTGATGAAAATATCCACTTCTTGAGGCATCGTCCTAGCTACTGCACCACACCCCATTAATCCTCCCTAACAACAATACTAAAAGAAGCCATCTCAATCACTAAATTCAGATATTTTTTTTGAAAAAGAATACAGATATCAATAAATCAACAGATACAAAACATTATAATCATCAAGAACAACCCATTCTCCCCTAGACTTATCAAACCGCTTTGCCAAATAAAACCCAGTAAAAAATCTCACTCAAAACTGCAAAATTTAATTTGGGTCCTCTCAAATCTAATCCAAATACCATTCTCTAGATGCACCATTAAAGAATCATACCAACCACCGGCCCAACCACCGCAGCGATCGACACCAAAAGCATTGACGAAGATGATGGGATCGAGCCGAAGACCGGAGTGTAAGAAGGTGAAGTTGCAGGCAACATTGATGGAGCTGATGATGGAGAAAGAAGAGACCCATTTGCTAAAGCCACATTAACTTCTAGCTTCTGTGATTTTTGACAGTGCCTAGCCACCCCACTAGTAAAATAAAATTTACCAGGAGATGTAAAATTGAAAATTGAATTACCATCATGCATGTATAAGAGTGGGTCTGACGTATTGCAGGAGTTGAAAGCTTGTTCAGTGAGTTGAATCACTGAGTCTTGACTCGGTGGGTAGAGAAATACTGCATATAGAAGGTGAAAAGTAGTTATATTAACCAGAATAACTAAGCTTGGATTGCTTGTAAAATCGGTACATATTAGAAAGATATATGGGACAGCTTTGGGGTGGCTTGGACAACATATAAAAATGAAAATACTTCCTTCATTTTTCGAATTTATAGAAAAGGTCCAAGACTAAGTTCCAACGTATAAATGAAAACTAGTTGGGCTCTATGTGGCACCCATCGAAGTGATTGGGAGTCAGGACAAGTTGCCCAACGCCAATCAGGTCCATCTAAAAAAAAAAGTAAAAATTAAAATTTCACTGCACCACGTTCAAGAGTGGATGAAAAAATTTGACTTGAATTTTGAAGGGCAAAATGGTCTGAAATTATTATTTTCTCTACAACCTTATGGGGATGAGTAAAACCTTAGAGCATGGATGTATTCATAGTTACTTAGTTCGTTGATTCGCTTGATTCGAATTCGCAATTCACTATGTTTAAATGATCCAACTCATTAGGGTAGGATGAGTTTTTAAATTATTTATTAATTATATAAAATCTTAAGCTCAAATCATATCTTTATCCTTTTAAAACCTTAAATGAATTCAATTGCAGGGATTAATTCGACAATTTACTTATTATGCCGAATTCAATTCGGTATATTCATTTTGTGATTCGTTGGGTGAGTGAGCAAATTAAGTAGCATAGGGTGTAAATCATTATCATGTGCCATGAGACAGGCGTATCCACGTACTAGGGTATGGGGGCCTGGGCCCCACAAGCAACCATAAAAGCCTTTAACGGCTTATGAAAAAAATTTTAAGGGCTCCGTAATATATTTCCACGAGCCCATTATAATAATAATAATAATAATAATAATAATAATAATAAATAATAAAAAAACTTTCATAAGTTTTGTTATTTGCATCAGTCATTTGGTCGTTGCAATCGCAAGCACAATTACTTTTTAATTTAACTGAATCTTACAAGTTACTAATGTTAGGTTGCCAATAACCAAACCAAGTCACTAAATTAACTGTACCAAGTCATTTCTTCTCTCTCTCTCTCTCTCTCTCTCTCTCTCCCCGTAAACTTCTCTCTCTACGCGATCGGCTATTTCTCTCTCCTCTTTTTCTACATTCTCTTCACTCCTCTCTCAAGCACAGGCTCTGCTCTCGTCCCCTCCATTGCACCACTTCTCCGGTGTCATCGCTCAACCTGCATCGCATCGACAAATTTGACCCACCATCCCACTGCATCTCTCTCTCTCTCCCCATGACTCTAATTCTCTCCGTAAAGTTTTAAACCCCTAAATCCCTAAATTTCTAAACCCTAAATTATTTGCTTAAACCCCCAATTCCTTAAATGATTAACTAAATCCTCTTTCTAAACTCTTTAATTCCTAAATTTCTAAACCCTAAATCATTTTCATAAACTCCCAAATCCCTAAATTTTTAAACCCTAAATCATTTTCCCTAAATTAGTTTACTAAACCCCTAATTCCCTAAATTCCAAATCATTTTTCCTAAATAAATTAACCCCTAATTGATGATAACCCTAATATTAAAATGGGATATATAATGGCTTCGGACCTATATTTAAACACCAAAATGGTGTTTAAAATATCATACACCTTAAAATTAGACTAAATTATCTCACATCATTGAAATTAAAATTGTTTGATTTTTTAAAGCGTTTTATGATTTTTATTTTATTTTTCTCTATTCTAACTAAGGGCCTAAGAAAAATTATTAGCATATATCAAATATAGATTATCCGGTGCCCCCGCCACATGAAAATCCTGTGTTTTCCACTGCCATGAGATCTAGCATTGGAACACACCCATCCCATTTCTATAAAATAGAAATGGATTTTTTATTTTTATTTTGTTAATGAACAGAAAAAGATGGAAGAAAATAAAGGCATTTTTAATGGACAAACAAAACACTAAGCACTGAAAATAGAGTGAAAAATCAAGATATTTGTTGACTTACTATTTATAGAAATGTATCATTTTTATTTGGGTTGATCCCCATAGAAGAGAAAGAAAACAGCCAAATAAGCAATGGAATTTCAAAATAAAAATAAAAGACTGACATTTCCTACAATTTTCTAGAAATGGTTCTTGATTTGGATTAGAGAAACAGCAACACAAGCAAGTAAGAATGTAGTAAAGACAAGGCATTCTACTTCGAATATCTAGAAATGGATCCTTCTGATCTGATTAATGGACATAAAAGAGGGCATAAAAGAGAACAGAAACAGCAACAACACAAGCATTGAAAAATGAAGCAAAAAAACAAGATATTCTTCTTCATATATCTAGAAATGGATTTTTTTTAAATGGATTAATGGACATAGAAAGAGAACGATAAAAGAAAAATAAACACCACAAATTGCAAAAATAATAAAAGTAAAAGTCAAGATTTTTTAACTCCAAATTTCTAGAAACGGGTCTTTTTTATTTGGGTTAATGACAATAAAAAATAAGACATTTTACTTATAATTTCTAGAAATGGGTCCTTCTGATTTGGGTTAATGGACATAAAAAAGAACAGATACAACACAGCAGCATTGAAAAATGTAGTAAAACCAAGACATTCTACGTTTTTTTGCTAGAAATGGACTGATCTGGGTTTATGAACATAAATAAAATGAAGTTCAAATCAAACTAAGATAGTGAAAAAAAAAACCGTTCTTGTTTAAAAGATAAGAGAAGAGAAGCTTACAGAGAGAGTCTCCAATCTTAAACTGGTGTTTTTTAGCCCAGCTGTCGTAGATTTTAGAATGTGAAGAAGTGGGTATTCCCCAAGCATCCAAATCTCCCACCTTGTATTCATAGCAAATGACTTTGGTTTGTAAGAATACAAGAAAATGAAGTGCACATAATAAGTGATATCTTGGAGCCATTGATTTCAGTTTTTCTTTAGATCTGTCTGAAGGAGATGGAGCAGATCTTATTGGTGCTAAAAAGAGATTATTGGGGAATGATTTTTCTATTTTTTTGAGAAGTTATTGGGGGAATGATAAAGAGTTGAATAGAACCAAATACCAATATTATCCCTATACTTTTTGAAAATTATACATGATGCCCTCATCTTGTTTATGTGATTGATTCAGTTTTATAATGGAAAACATCACATCAAGTGTATGTATGATGTATCGAAGTTTGGTGTATAAAAAGTCTACTGGTAGTCTTCATGGTAAGGCCATCAATGCAGAATTTATCTTAATCGAATCTACGGTCTATCTCTTAACCTGCACATATTTAATGTTAAAAAAAGGGAGCCATTACTTGCGCACATTTTTCAAGTGATTTCACTTAATTTAAAAAAAGACTTGATATTTTAGAGGACATGTGATATGTAAAAATGAGTTAGTATTTTAGGACCATTAGATATGTAAAAATGTAATATGAGCCCTCTTATTTGAAGTTCATGGTCAATAAATCTCTGGAACATAAAATTGGAGTAGAATACGATACTTGTCATATAATCTATTGGAGTCAATTGTTGAATTATATGATAGTCTTTGACTCCATTTAATCAAATGATGAAAATTACATTTTGCTTTAATCTTTTACAATCAATGTCTTTAAATCATGGCCTTCAAATCAAACGACTTAGATAGTGTTTTCACATAGTAGAGGTCAGCAAACTTGCAAGTCTTTCTTTTAAATTTAATATAATCCGACGTAATCACTTGAAAAGCGTGTGCAAGTAATGGCTCCCTAAAAAAATTGTTAGATCAATTACATGTTGGAGAGCTCTAGTTGCAGCTACTGAATTATTGAAGGCACTTACGTTGAAAACCTTTGACTGATGTGAATTAGATGATGAAGATTGTTTTTCTTATCAATCTTTCATACAATGGAGCAGTCGGTCATCTTTTCCATGACACATATCCCAAAAAATGATATGAAAATCACTTGACACGCATCACGCTCAAACCTGATTTTCAGGTTACATTTGGGTTTGTGTGCCGTGTGGCTGCCTGATGGAGTTCAAGCCATGTGACACATCTCCCAAAAGGCGACTCCTAAAATCACGTTTGAGTGCGATGTGTGCCACATGATTTTAGTGTCACTTTCTAGGATGTGTAACATGGAATAAAAAATTGATCATATGATTCTCAAGATTCACCGTGTGGAAAATTAGGACGAAAATGATCTCCATCATCTTATTCAATGCAATCAATGTATTCTCGATGGAGGAGATGAAATGTGGTTACAGTTTCAACGCATTAGAGGGGGTTTAGGTGATTTTGAATTGGGTCGGGCATATACCCGAGTCCTGATCTGTGGAATCGGTGTACCACGAGGTTGTGTCGGGTCAGGTAGGGCATACAGCCATGATCCATACTCCATAGTGGTCCAGCAAAAAATTTAGGCCCAAACCCAACCCGTTAACAGCCCTGCCCAAATTTCAATGATTAATGTACCCAGTACATAGCACATGGGACAGTTGGACATGAGAGTTTGCCTTGCAATATAGCGCCTCCTTTGCATGTATTTGATGCACCATCTCCATCAACTCTCACGTGATCGTGCCTAAGGAAACACAACTGTCTCCTTTCTCACATGTGATGTGCTCCTTGTGAAGCCATTGCCACATGTGCTGCAGTGCTGGAGTACAATTGGGCTGGCCTTTGGTGGACCAATTTTAGTAAGCTCCTATTGGCTTGCATGTTGGGGGTAGGTGAATATAAAAACCGAAATCCGAAATCCGACAAAAAATTGGGCCTTCTGATTCGGCCCAAACCAGATTAAAACTAACTGAAAACCAACACCAAACCGATTTGGCTTCGTTCGGATTCAGTTTTGGTAACTAAAAACTGAAAAGCGGTCAGATAGGGTGAGAAAACCGACAAAAAACCAAAAAATTAAAAAAACGGGAAAACTACAAAGACAAATATGTAGAAAAACCGGAAACCAAACTGACCGAAACTGAAATCGGATCGGCTCGTTTTCGATTTGGGGGGTGAAAAGTTCAGTTAACCAAAACTGAAACTGAAATCTTTCGGTTAGGGTTCAGTTTTGCATAAACTAACCCAAAAACCAAATTTCAGTTTCGGTAAACCAAATCTGCGCCGGTAATTATGGGTAAATATCTTACATGTTTCATTTTATTATTTATTTACTAGTAGCATGCACATGAGATGCATATGAGCATTTTCTCCATGTGAACGAGAGGAAAAAAAATGAAGTGTTAGAGATTTATGAGGGATTATAATTAGAAGAGTTAATCTAGGCACCGGACAGTCCACGCGTCTGAGTGACCTATTGCACAGATTTCTACTTTACCCTCAGTTAAAAGAATTAGCCTCCGAATCCCTCGAAACCGAAATTTTGGCCAATAATATAAACTCCATACATTATGAACCGATAATTTCAGTTTTCGGTTTCATTTCTGTATGCACTGAAACCAATACTTATATTAGTAGAAATTTTTATAGCAACATCCTCTACCTCGCATTATAATTGTAGAGATTTTGTAACAACCGCCTCAAGATCATAACCGTAAACGGTAAAAAAAAAAAGTTATATTTTCTTAAATGAGAGCTACTACAAACACACCACTTTTTTCTTCTTGAAGACTCAAATAAACTTCTTTTCAGATAGCAAAAATTGGTGCCCACCTGGAAAGAAATTTCTTTTATTCAACTATGAAAACGCAAAGATTAGAAAAACTTGTCTACACCGGAAAACTGACACGAACACATTATTCGCAAGTGAAACATGTTTTTGATCATTATTAGCAACAATGAAAAGAAAATTTATTATCATGTTTGGGTGCCTCAGTTCCCGCCCATTGATTACTAGTCGGTGCCTACATTTTAAATCATTGATTGCGCTGCATCAGACAATGGACATCGTTTTTCATCTCGCAGTTTTCCACACGATGCATCTTGAGACCATGGGTGTATCACTAGAGAGTCAATTTTTTTATTCCACGGGGCACTGCTCCCAACAAACAACCCTAAAATCACATTGGAGCGTGATGTGTGCCACATGATTTTAGGACTATTTTTTGGGATCTATGTCACGTAGAACCAAGGTATCAAATATCGGCCGATACCAATACGTATCAGCGATACGTATCAATTTTTCAGCAAACCGATACATATCAAGTATCAACTCAGGTATCGGTATCGGTATCCGTATCAGCAGATACCTCCCAGTTCTTTTTTTTCAAATACACCGACATAACTTGGTATCGGCCGACATGTATTGGCTGATTCATATCCATCCTCCATGGATACCAATATCCAATACCACTACTCGAGTTGACACCTTGCATGGAGCACAAACTTACCGCTTGATAGTACGACCATGGTCTCCAGATCTATTGCATGGAAAGTTGGAATGAAAAGCAATCACCATTGTTTGATTCAGCGCAATCAATTGTTTTCAGTGTGGGCATCTTAATCTGGTTAGCGTGAAGAGAGATACCCTTACGGTAATTGATGTGTGGGTAACAGAAATTGGCATACAAATAAAAATGGTGTGGGAGTAGAAAAAACTATCTTATCATTTTCTGTTCAAAAGAAATTGAGCACAATGATAAAAGAAAGCTGCTAAGAAGTATGAGTTAAAAGAATAGTTTCAACACACCGAGGTTTAGGGGGTTTGACATTTTCCCTTGCGTTTTTAGGAGTTACAAGACACTATTTTCATATATATAATCACTATTTTTTAAAGGCGGAGGCTTCGCCTTCAACCTTCTCAAGGCGTAAGGGGTAAGCCTCATAAATTTTTGAATTTTTAATTTTAAAAATATAATAATAAACAAAAAATGATAAATAGATCAGAAGATGTAAGAAAAATAATGAATAATTTTTTCATTATAAACCAATCAATATCCCAAACACAAATGACAAGGAGAGGTATAAGTGGAGAACCCTTCAGCCGTGATATAGAGTTCAAAATTAAAATACATGTAAAAAATGCAAATGGGTGCTATATATGTCTGAACTCACAACTCACAACTCACAACACAAAAATAATGATTGCAATCCAAATTAAATACACTCATTAATCTTTTTCATTCTCGTTAAGAAATAACAAATTTAAATTATTAAATATTAATAGATATCATCCACTTCTATTTCATCCCCTAATAATCTAAATAATCTTTTAAAGATAAACTTATGAAAAAGGAAAATAAAATTTTATATATATATATATATATATGTGTGTGTGTGTGTGTGTGTGTGTGCGCGTGTGTGGGGCTTAAGCCTCATTACGCATCACATACACCATACTATGCCTCGAGGTGCACCTTGAGGCTTACGCCTAAAACACTATTTAAAATGCTGTATATAACTGGTGGCATACATTGATAGCAAACGTTGGGGTGTCCTATGCCAACTTCATGTGACTCATCCCAAACACCATGCTTCTCAAGGGATTAGAGCCATCAGTCGAAGCTTTTTGCTAATTTCATATATGATTTAAGTGATTTAATATGAAATTAATTAGCAAAAAGCTTCGCCCGAGTTTTTTTTAAAACCCTAAATAACCATAGATTTTCTATTTTTAAACTCAAGTTTCTTAAATAACCATAAATATTTAACTTCTTCGTTAAATATTTGCAATATATCTAAAAAAAATTATGAATATAGAATTAATTTTTCTAAATCAAGAAGTGCAACCCAGGTCAAGCTTAAGCTTTGAAAGTTTATTATAGGCTGAACTTGGAATCATAAGCCCGCCACAAACTTAGGCCTGGCTTGGGCCAAGTACAAATCTTTCGCCAAAGCCCCCGCCCATTTCTCGTATCCCATTATTCCATCAAATATTTATATCCGCACACCCAAATATGCAATAACAAGAAAAGCTTTTCACTATCATTAAAACAATAAATATCAACCAACAATAAAAACTGATCAGAACCCATATTACTAAACACCAAAATGTTGAGTTGTGGCTCGAAGCTCATGGTAATGACCTCGAGTTCGTGGCCACGAGTGCACTACCTTAAACTTTCGGGTTCAAGTTAGTGGCTACGAACTTGAGTTCATGGCCACGACGACTTCGGGATTCTTCCATCTACGGATTCGAACTACTCTGGGGTTATTGAGGGGTATGTTCATCATATGTGATTTGGGCATTTATACTTTTATTATATAAACCTAATTAGGGATTAGGGTAATTATGAGTGAGTTTTCTAAATGATGAAAACTAGAGAATATTTTTTGAAACACAAAAGTATTGAAGAATAGTTTGGGGATTAAAGCATCCGATTGAAGCCGTTCTTGTGTTGGAATCGTTACTATATTCTACCAGATCTCTCTGTATCGAAGGATTAAGTCACTGTTTATTCAGCGTGTTGGCTGTTGAAGACCGTGTGAGATCTTGTTTCAGAGTGCACTAAAGAGAAAAGAGTGTGTGCATTATAAACATTTCGAAATATAGTGCATACTCCGTGGACGTAGCCCTAGATTATGTGATTATGTTTTACTTATTCTTCTTTTATTATATTCATCGCGATAGAGTTCGGAATCTCGAAATTTTAACACAAAATACAAGTGCAAACACCAGTTGTATCATCACGATCCCTCTACTATACAAAGGAGTCTGCCACAAACTAGCTACAATCAAGACACTCGCTTTCGTTTTGCATCTCTAGTTGCAACTTCCAAGTCCCCTATGAAGAAAAGGATCTTATCCAAAACCCCTAAGGACGGTTCCTCTTCCTCTATAAATGCTTCCCCCAGAACACTTCCTTCGGGCCTGCACCACCCTTTATTCTTACTCTTCACTGAGCCCAAGTAGCGTTGGATTTCACCTTGGTGAACTAGATAATAGTCACTGCCTTCTCTAATAATTTTTAAGCCCCTAAAAAAATATATAGCAAGCTTTAAAACTCAAAACATGTGTAGAAGAGAATTCAATGCTTTCAAGGCCTCAAATTTATATATTTTTACCATAAGGGGGTGTCCGGCCTCTTAGAGCATTGGACTAAGTCCCTGGGTGCATGCAACACCCGCACATGACACGTACCACTGTACAGTCAGTATGGATTGGTGGTCAGTAGGGATCAGGACCAGCCGGCATAGGCCCACGAGGCCGTCTCTTAGGGCCCCCAAAATTTACCCAAAAAATAGGGCACTCGCCCCCCAAAGGTGTAACATTAATTCACGGCCCTATTTTGGGAACTCGCCTAGGGCCCCCAAAATCTCGGGTACCCTATATCAACTTAAGCCTAAAACAGTAGCTTTATCATCTTATCAAAGAAAAGGAAGTAACTAACACAAAACAAGATGATAAGCGAAACTAGGATAAAATTATCGACTTACAATCCAATTCGATCACAACGATCTTGCACTTCGTAGGAATCCTTCCACGATTTAGAATGGATCGGCGCATAGAACGTGGCATGGTTTTCATCCCATCTTTCCTTGAAAAGGTTGCACCACAGAATGTTATCGGCAGCCAACTTCTTCCACTTCCTGCAAACTGTTTTTTCAAAAACAAAACCTTGCTCAATTATCAATATATAATAATAATTAGAACTTTCACTTTGTCCATCTTTGATTTTTAGCCTATGGCTCATCCATTTGAACCCAAGTAGCATTTGGTATACCAGTGGGGCCATTATTTGGTGTGACTGTAAAATGTGTCGGCTGTGAGGAGTGAAAACGCAGGTTCGTGACCGGAGAGCAGTCACTTTGTGCAGAAAAAGCCAAAGGTTAGGTCTGCACCCCTTCCAAAGTTTCACCCTCCCAACACCCTGTATGTATGGGAACGACACTAGGTAATGGCCCTTTAAATCTAGATTGTGAACGAGTCAATTACCCAATCGACTAGTTCCCAATAGATGTCATGAATGGGTAAATCTTTTAGACTCGGGACACTATTTTTCACCAAGTACGCCATGTGATGTTGAAGATTATAGCGAAAAGAACATCTCTAATCATATGATTCCAAGTTCAAACACTCAACGCCTTTGACATGAATGGTTACCATGTAAATCTCCAAAACCAGTTGTAATCGTTCATTTTAAAAGGCTTTGATGACTTTAAATCCCATGATGGAGTTGTTTTTTTTATGCAATCATCGACCCATCAAATCTTCACATAAGGTCCTTCGCATCACATGATGCGAACACAGTCAATAAAAATAAGTATCACATGTCCAAAATCAGTGATCCTTTCAATCTAAGTTGGAAACCATGCATTTACACAAATTTCACTGTATGGCTACTGATGGGGAGCTGATCTACAGCGACTGATGCCAATCACCTGGGCCGTATAGATCTCGAGATGTGTGTAGGCATAAAGAACATGAAGATTTGGTCTCATCTCAGAGTCAGTGTGGCAGTGGTGCAAGGCAGCTGGTGACTAGACCATTGTTCATTACCCCTAAGATCGGTTAAATTGCTAGAAGCACTGCGATTCACATAAAAACGAACGTCACTACTTGCACAAGGAAACTGATCCTTTGCACACAAAAATATTCTGAACTAACTATCATGGTAACAAATTTCTCCGAAATTCTCAGAAACAGGGGTCAAATGAAAGTTTCAGTGAAATTTCGGTAATTTTGCCAAAATTTCTGAAATTATGTTAATTTCGACGAAATTAATAATTTTTTTGAAATTATTTCCTTTTTAAATAATAAATGATATTTTTGAAAATATTAAATATTTATTTATTTATTTTTACATAATTCGGGAACTTTCCCAAAAAAAATTTGATTTTTTCCCCGAAATGAACCGAAACAACCCCCATTAAAACATTGCCAAAAATGAAATTTGTTACTATGCTAACTATGGCTCCATTTACTTTTTCCTTTTTATTTGATAAGAAGTTCCATTTACTTTTAACCAAAAAAAATAGTGTCAATTTAGTAAATTGGTTTTCAGTTCTTTTAGGGAGAATGGCTATTTACCGACGTTTAAACACCAAATGGTGTTTAATGATCTTACACCGTTAAACCTCAAGGGGTTAGGTGAGCTGGCCAGGTCCCTGCTTCCGAAAGCTGGAGACCTGAGTTCAAATCCCCTCCCTCCCTTGAGGCCACCCTAGGGATTTATATCCTGTGCTGACCCGACATGTGCTGAATTTGGGGTGCACATATGCCCCTGGGATTAGGCGGGTGCTCTAAGAGGCCCGGATACCCAAGTTATCAAAAAAAAAAAAGATCTTACAACGTTAAAAATAGACTTTTTATCTCACACCATTGAAGTGTGATTTATCATTATGCCATGTGGCACACATCTATGATCAATCTAAATTGCCCACTTAACAATCTACCATTGGCATGTGTCTCAGCCAAATAAAACATACCGATAAGTGGATTTGAACCATCTGATTGATAAACTTTAATATCAGCCATTTAAACTAAAAACAATGGTTGATATTATAGTCCATAGATTGGATGGTTTAAATCACCCTAAAACACAATTTTTGGGCCTATTGCACTTCAATCTATGATCTATCACTCTGACGATTCTGATCACCCATATTTTAAACCCTTGATGGTTTAAGATCATTTAAACACCATTTTGGTGATTAAATGAGGGTAAGGAGAGTTGTAACCTTCTTTTATGGAGAACTCAAACATCAAACGTAGTACTTCATACCAGAACCCCAAATGTTATGAAAAGGAGAACAATTCGAGGCAAATTCCTAAAACCAAATTCGATTTTCAGTGCTACAAAGAAAACCCACTTTGTAAAAATCCAAATTATCAAGATCTAGATCGAAAATTCAACAACTGTGTAACAGACATAAGCCGAAAAAAGAAAAAACCAAAACATGCAAAAAAGCGGAAGAAAAAAAATATAATTCGCACTATTTAGGACTCAATTTTACTGTTAATTTAGTAAAAGTTTCTTATTTTTTATAGGAAGCTGGAACTCAAACTAGCCTTTCATACCAGAAGACCAAATTCTATTTTTCTAAGTCAATTAGAGCCAAATTCCACAAACCCAATTCGATTTCCAGTACTATAAAAAAAACCTAAATGTTAAAATTCCAAAATATCAAGATCAAGATCGAAAATTCAGCAAATATGTAGCAGATATAAGTGAAAAATAAATAAATAAACATGTAGATAAAGAAAAAATTAAAAAGATGGGGAAAATTGGGAACTTTATATGTGAATTCTAACCTTGTAGAGAGGCAGCAAGGTTCTGGTGATCCAATTTGGAGAAGATCTTTAAACATAAATCTGTTGGTAGTCTCTCCATTTCGAACCAGAGATCAATCTGAAAAAATAAAGCAGATGCCAGAGTCCCTTATTTAGCTGTTTTCTGGTTGCAACTTGCAATTCTTCTTTTATCCCACGTGTCCAGATCGTCACCTAGAAACGTTCAACTATTTTTTTCAGCAACTAGCTATGGTGCTCCATTGAATACACTTAGAGGGACACTTGTAAATCTAAAACCATACATTTTGGACATTGGGTTGTTTCTTTTTGTAAGATAAAGAGGGGACAATGAATCTGACTGCTCATTTCTCCAATTGGGGGGTGCTAGATTCTTGACTCCCACTTTAATATTCTCATATTTTGGGGTGGAAGTGGTTTCTTATCTGAAAGTAAAAGTGACCCTTTAGATGAAGGAATGCAATACCCATTGTTCCATGATTTACCTAGCCGCTTTCATCGGCACGTTAAGGGACCAATATATATTGTTAAGTTGTGTGAGAACTACACATGATCATTACCTTTTCATTTAAATTCAAACTTACAATTTTAACCGCCGAGTATTTTTATGTTGGAAAATTATAACCGCCAGTTATTTTCATTTGTTGAGACACGTATCAGTCGGCTGTACTTTGTTTCATATAACAATGCCCTCGAAAATTGGAGAAAAGCACCAGCGACATTAGTCTAAATTATGCACCAAATTGACATGAAATATAATCTCCATCTTATCATCATTGTATCCAACCATTAACTTTGTTAAATCATCCCATCTCCAAAGCTCTTTATATCGGTCCTATGTAATAATGTTCTTTATATTTCGATTTGAAACAAATGATAAGAGGAGACTCGGGGTTGGGTACGAGCAAAGGCCACATTGGTCTAAATTATGCACCAAATTGACATGAAGTATTATCTCCATCATATCATCATTGTATTCAACCATTGACTTGGCTAAATTATCCTAGTTCCACAGCTCTTCAGATCATTGCTTTTAAATTAGACGACTTAGTGTTTTCACGTGGATCAAGTCTCTAAAATATTGCCTCTTTTAGCTCCTGCCTACGGCTGTTTGACAACTCTTTTTAATAAAGCACTTTTCATAACACTATTTGTCCCTTTGTTATTGTAAAAGTACATTGTCACTTGCAAATATTTGGGAAGCAAAGTGTGCACCTTTATTTAAAATTTAAGATTCTTCTCCTTCTAAAACATGAGTTTATTTTTGAGAAAATTTCATCTAAACCCCTGAACTTTTACCTCAATGTTCGAGAGGCACCTGAATTTTAAGGTTGTGCTTGAGTTAGCGCTTATAAGAGCAAAAATAGCTCTTTGCATGCTCTCTGTTAGAGCAAATAAAATCTGTTCTGGAATAGAGCTGGCATAAAGCAATTTTATCACTTAAAACATCTCTCCACCAGAGCAAATGAGGTGAGGAGTTGTGTTACCAAATGTAAAAGTAGTTTTTCACTAAAGCCAAAAAGTGAAAGAGTTGTTCTTTGCCCCAAAGTGCTGACCCAAACATAGCCAAAGAAATGCAACATAGCACCCCAATGAATATAAATGCCCAAATTTAGGCCCCTATTGTCACCCTTTCGTCTCATGTTCGACGAAAAATGCTAACTAAGCGTGAAACGGTTGTTTCGTTGCTGCATAGACTCGCTGACATGGAAAGAAAACACTTAGTCAACCCCTTTTAAGTGTCAGGAAGAGTCTCCCTCTCTCATAAAGCTCATTTTCTAGCGCCAAAACTCCTTTGTCCCTCTTCTCGTCTCTTCCGAGATATCCGCTCTTTCTTTTCCAGCAGAACTATAATGGCATCGCCGTCAGCAACCGGCGATAGTTTATCATCCGTAATCCAAAGCATGGCAGAGATATCGTGGTTATTGGAGGAGAAATCGTGTCACACTGATCGATGCCGAAATGTGACTATATTTTACACCTTAATTCTTACATTTAACTATCCGATGAAAGCATCTGATGGTTGTTAAATAGTTTTAGTGATTGCAGATGTTTCTGACCATTGGATCTTCAAAAGGCATAAAAAAGAATAATTAAAGGTTACACAAGAACAGTTGACCAAGAGGTCAACAGAAGCATCAAAATTCGTAAAAATAAGTGATTGACCTAGCATCCATCAGAAGAAGACCTTACACCTATATGTCAATCGATTGAAAACAAACTCTCAATCGATTGACAAAAAGGACAACTTTTCTCTCCACTTCAAATTCGAATTTAGTCAACTTAGACTCAATCGATTGAGAATGGATTCTCAATAGATTGAGACTATTTTGGAAATTGTCTTGTCAGCTCTTATAAAAATAAAGCTACGGCTTTGAGTTAGGGGTTGGCCTTTTGGCTCTTGTTCTGTTCCTTCTTTTCCTTTAGTTTTCTTCTCTCAGCAGATTGCATGTAGGTTTTATAATTATTTTCTTTTATAATTTTTGGAGCTTAGTTTGTATCTAGGAACCAAAGTATTGTAAAGAGATTTTTGTAGTAAATAAACGTGCATATTGAAGAGAATGACTTCGAGTTTACAACGAGATTGCACACCAAGGATGAGCGGCTAAAACCACTTGTTCAAGGAGGATGCGATCCCCAGATAAGTAACGTTTTTATTATTAATTCCATAATTTCTTTGCTTCATCATGAAATTATTCTGCTAAAAAAGTGTTTTTCATTGAATATCATTTGAATACTTTATTATAGCCATTGACCTAGGTTATCAACGACCATAATCTCTAGATCTGTACCTGCAGGCCGATCTAGGCTGCAGAGTGATTATTTGCTCATCGTCGTGATTTAAAAAATTTTATATGAGCTATATTTTTTACATGATTCATACCGCAATGATAGACTGAGTCATAGTTTTTAGATGGGGTATGCCGGATCAATAATCATGTTTTCTTACGATTCATTTTTCTTTTAGATAAATGATGGTGTGTGATGAGTACTGAAATATGATGATATTTCACCCCTAAATACCTATATTTAGCTGTCCGATGAAGGCTATCTGATGAAAATTATTAGATTTAAAGTGTTTCAGGTAAATACAAGCCAAGTGTGGAAAACAGCCCAAGAATTCTGAAAATAATGTCAAAACACTGTAACTTTGGGTCATCGAGAACTTGGTGCGACTTGCGGCTAAATTTGAACCTTCAATCTGGCCGAATTATGAAATTGTCAAAACACAACAGTTATAGATGTTTTCGTCAGATTTCCAACGGCGTAAGAATCATCTCAATCCGAGTTCGGGACCGAAAGTTATGGCTGAAATACCGAAGTAGTGTCTGATACAAAAAGTGTGCTAAAATTCACGAATTTCTGGGGGTCGATGCATCGACCCTTTTGATCGATTAATCGAGGAGAAGGAGAGTCTGACACAGAATTGACTACTTTAAAGCTGATTTTGAGCCTCTTTTGTAGGGTCGATGCATCGACCCTATTGGGTCGATTAATCGACCCTAAATTGGCCGCTAGAGAGACTTCTGCGACCGGAAATCTATTTAAAGCGACTCAAACACTTCGAGGGAGAATTGAAAATTAGGAAAATAGGATTAGTTTTAGAGAGTTTTTATTATTTTTTTGAGAGCTTTGTTCCTTTAATTTCCAGTACTCATTCCTCCAGTTTATTATATTTTTGCTCAAGTTTATTCCTGCATTATTCTCGTTTCTGAAGATCATCATATTTTTGGATCAAAGAAATTTCTTTTGAAGTTGAGGTATTTTTAATTCATTAAATTAATGTTATTTTCTCTTCCTTATTTATTTATGTCATTTAATTACAATATGTGTGGCTAAATTCATAAGGATGGAGATCTAATGATTCCCATCCGAGGGATGTACTTTTAATAATATAAATTTAGGATTAAAATATGAGATCTTATTTTATGGTTGTTGTGCTATCAAGAACGGATGAAATCTCTGCCACTAACCGGGATCGCGTGTGCCGAGTCATGCCCGGGATCTCAGATCTGTGACGGTAATTTTACCCAATCATTGTTATATGGTCTTTTTGCTTTCTTCGTGTGGATCTAATTACGATTATGATTCGGGATCGAGTGTGCCGAGCCATGCCTTGGATCTTGGATCTGTAATGGTAATTTTATCTTAATTACTCCCTAATCTGAAATCGAGTGTGCCGAGCCATGCCCTTGATTTCAGATCTATGGTGGTATTCTTGTTGGAATTTTCACCCACTTTGGGGATGATTTTTATTTGAACCTGAGATCAAGTGTGCCAAGTCATGCCCTTGATCTCAGATCTATATATGAAAATCATCTAAGTCCTGATTGCAGGGATGCAACGTGGAACCTATCGGGGTTTTTGATCATTTATCTTCCATAAAAGATATTTGCTCTCAATGACATATCTCATAACTTAATCCTTAGATTTGTATTATGGGAAGAACAGACCAAAGATGGGAGGATTTGGTATCTTCATCTTTATCTTTATTTTTGATTATCAATTAAATTTCAGTTTGTAGTCAGTAATTATCATCTCATCAAACCACCTAAATCATAAGACTGGTAGAATACTGTTAGATCTTAGTAGATTTCTAGAATTGCTTGTCTTTTTAGATCTTTCAAAATTAGTCCTCGTGGGAACGATCTCGTACTCCGCACCCACTATATACAATCCGATTTGTGCACTTGCGAGTAAAACATCACAATTAAAAATTCGCATCAGTGTGATTGATGTGTTATGAAATTGTGAGTTTAATGATATAAAAGTTATAAATCTGGAGTAGCAAATTTCTTGATCATTTCTTAAGATTGTCCTTTTATTTATCAGAATTTGTTCTTGCATAGATTACTTTTTCCTTATTGCATCTAGAATAGTGTGATAATCGTTTGGCAAATCGAACTCTTTCCCTTAGTATTTCCTCGGGTATCTTTTTCTCTTTAGGAATTAATTAAATTTCACATTTTCCTGTGGGTTCAACACCCTCGATTTCACTGTACTACAAGCGATCTTGTGCACTTGCAAGGGTACATTTTAAAATCGATCAAATTTTTGCGTTATTGTCGCAGAATCGGCAAATTTTTTTATTTAATTCGAAAAAGAGATGTGTGAAATTGTTTGACAATCAATCAATTGAGATCTCTTCTTCAATCGATTGACTGTGTTCTGTAGTTGTAGCTTGCTGATTTGTCAATCGATTATTTCGAAAGTACTAATCGATCGACTGTTCTGGGTTTTATTTTGAAAATTCTAACAAGTTAAAATCTGAAGTTTGAATTTCGAATTTAAAAAAAAAAATTTGAATTGTGGATTTTTAAAATTTGAATGATGAAAATTTTGAATTGTTGAAATTTGAAATTTAGAGCTTGAAAGTTGAATTTTGATTTTTGAAATTTAAATTTTGAATTTTGAATTTTAAAATTTAATTTTAAATTGAATTTTAATTTTCATATTTGAATTTTGATTTTAAAATTTAGAATTGGCATTTTGATTTTTGATTTGCAAAATCTTCTTTTCTCTAATTTCTTTTCTTTGGTAGGATTTTGTGGGATTGCTTTTAGATTTTAAATTTTGAATTTTGAAATTCAAATCTTGATTTTAATTTTCAACCTTTGATTTTAAATTTTGAACTTTGAAATTTTATTTTTAAATTTTGAAATTCGAAATTTGATTTTGAAATTTGAATTTTGATTTTTGATTTTGAAATTTTATTTTTAAAATTTTAAAACTTAATTTTTAATTTTTAATTTTTAAATTCGAAAAAAACAAAAAAACAAAAAATTAAAAATTAAAAAAAAAACAAAAAAAATAGTCAAAATTTAATTTTCTTTTCTTCTAATTCTGGCTACTATTCACTATAGAAATCAATCGATTGATAATTCTGTGTCAATCGATTGAGTCTGGAATACCATTTGCTAGTATATATTGTGAAATTTTTGGGACTCTGTCATTCTATTTACATTTCTTTGTCAATCGATTGACTAAATCTCTGTTGTGTGCTATTTCAGCTGTAATTTCTGTGTGTTTTGTGTCAATCGATTGAGACTACTGCTTCAATCAATTGAATCTAAAGTTATGAGTTTATTGTGGATTTATTAATCCTTGTCTTGGGTGTTGGTGCATGAGCTTTACTCGATCTCATCACCCACATCTACAGCCGTTGAATTGTGAGATTGAAAGGTCTTGCAGAGAAAATCGTAGAACCCAAAAGATTCAGCATCATCATACTGAAACCATGGCAGATCAAAGACAAGAAAGGAATGGGAACAACTAAAATATCAATAATGGAAATAATGAAATTAATAATCATGATGAGGGCCCAAGAACACTGGAGAATTATAATAATCCTGATTTTTACCAAGATCAGGATAGTATTATGCATGCCCCAATTCCGGGAAACCATTATGAATTCAAATCAGCGATAATTCAAATGTTAACGATTTTTCATGAATTGTTCAATGAAAATCCACATGTTCATTTAAATGAGTTTACTGGGGTGTGTAAAATGTTCAGAGTACATAATGTCACCGACGAGATAGCTAAGTTACGACTTTTTCCCTTTTCTTTAAGGAATAAGGTAAAAACTTGGTTCTATTCTTTAGAACCATAATCTATCCAGAGTTTGGCAGAGCTACACCGTCAATTCCTAAAAAAATATTTTTTCATGACCAAAACCATTGAATTGCGCCAGAAGATTCAGTTCTTCTCCCAACAAACTACATAAATATTTCATGGATGTTGGGAACGCTTTAAGGAATTGATTAAAAGTTGTCCTAATCATCAAATTCCAAGGTGGCAATAGGTCCAATATTTTTACAATGGACTGATTCCAGAAAAGAGACGCATGGTTGATGCATCCTATGGAGGATCATGTGCCACAAAAGAGGCTGAGAAAATATGGGTATTGTTTAAGAAGTTATACCAAACCTCAATACAAAATGAGACATTGGGGCGAACTAACTTGGATGTGGCAACTAAATCTCATCTGTTGACAAGAGATGAACTATACGCTGTCAACAATAATACTTCAGATCTATCAACAAAAGTTGACATGCTGTCCAAACAAATGAACATATTGTTAGCTGCAGCCAAGCAAGCTAAAACTTCTATTACCCTCACTGTTTGTTCAATTTGTGACCACCCAAGTCACATGGTCAATGAATGTCCAACTACCCTGTCATTCTTTCCTGATAAACCTATTCCTCAAGAGTAGGTGAATGTGACTCAATCTTATCTGCGGCAGGGTAGAAACATGCACTCCAACACATACAATTCGAAATGAAAAAATCACCCCAACTTAGGATGGGAAGGATCAAATCAAACTGGACAGTTAAACCAGCAGTACATCTAACTCAATGATGGGACAACAGAACTTTCGTCCACAGCAGAATTCTAACTTTCAGCAGAATTCTCCTTATTATCATCCAAATTCTTAATACCGAAAAAATTAGAATTTCAATCAATCGCATACCACCGCTTTGAAAGATTCTGATTGGAAGAGAAGATTATGCGAAGTATGCAAGCTTTCCAGTAGATGATAATGGACCAAGTTAGCCAATTGACCAATCAATTGAGTCAACGAGAGGAAGGTAGGTGTAATAGCCCGAAAAATCACACTAAATTATGACCTCGGGATCCGTGCCCGATCGGTCATAGGTTTGACCAAATGGAAGTCCAACAGTTAGTATGTCGCGTAATGAACGGATGAGATGTGATAAATAGAATGCCTATGTGGTGTGTGTTGTGAGGATGTAGTCGCATACACCTACCGCGGTGTATGAGCTCAACACACAAGTGAGGAAGAGGATAAAAGGGTTTAATAGCCTTAAAAGTAAGGGTTTGATGTTGTTGAAGGAGAGGAGTAAAGAAGAGAGAGAGAGAGAGTAAAGAGAGTGATTAATGCAAGGAGTGAATGCTAGTTGAGGAAGGGAGATTCGAGCAATAAACGCCGGATTCGACGCGAGGGATCCGCTAAAAGCAAAGCTGGAACCCTAGCCTTCCAACCACTGGATTGAAATCAACTTGAGATCTATTCAAGGTAAATTTTTTGTAAATAAAATGCATAGATTATAGGGGTTAAGTTGTGGTTGAATGTGGGTTAAATCATAGGATAATGGCTTAGAAAAATAGAGGAAAAAGTATGGAAGAAGATTGGGAAGAAAAACAAGAAATTTGAATCGACAATTTCGATTAATCGAAATTGGGTTTCGATTAATCGAAATTGGCCGTGAAGTTGAAAAGTCGAAGATTTGATTAATCGAATTGGAGTTCGATTAATCGATTTTGGTTTCGATTAATCGATTTTGGAAATCGATTAATCGATCGGGAACCTCCAAAGTGGACCCTGATTTGGAGGAAATGACTTGTGGAAAATCGACTAATCGAAATGGTATTTCGATTAATCGATTTCAATTTTCGATTAATCGATTTGGGATCGATTAATCAATTTTAAAAACTCGACTACTCGAATTGAGAATCGACTTTGCGAAAAGGAGAATTTCGATTAATCGAATTAGGATTCGATTAATCGAATGAAAGCTCGACTACTCGAATTGAGAATCGACTTTGCGAAAAGGAGAATTTCGATTAATCGAATTAGGATTCGATTAATCGAATGAAAGCTCGACTACTCGAATTGAGAATCGACTTTACGAAATAGAGAATTTCGATTAATCGAATTTACTTCGATTAATCGATATTGACCCTCGATTAATCGATTTTGGAATTCGATTAATCGACTGAGATAAATTGTGTTGACTTTTGGGTTTGACTTTAAGATTCTTGGAGGGTCTTATACCTTCTTTATTGCATCCTTTGTGATGTGTTTCACCTGTTATGTGGTACCATAGGTGGTACGTGTGGACTAGTGCACAAGGAGCCGCGTGGGACCTTGATGCATTGATCAAATGAAGACTTGAGGTAGGGAACACCTTGAACATGTACTTTATTTTACAAGAGCATGTATGTAGTGATATGAAATTCAATTCAAATGTTTATTTCTTAAGAATTTGTGAAAAGTGTGTGTGTGTGACATCCATAAGAGAAATCATGATGAGCCATCCCCAGGGGATGAAGAAGTAAAGGGATAAGAGCATCAGGTGTGATGCAAGTAAATGGATATATCCCAGGGATGTATCCAAGGATTGAATCATGTTTGATAGGGCCTAACTGATATAAGATAGCACACTTACACGGTGAATAACTATATGTAAGGCACCGATATTTTTGTTATTTGAGGTTTGATAGGTTACCCCACCGACGTGGCGGGATATCCACGACTGACACGGCAGGATATCCGTAATACGATCTGCGAAACCGTAGGCGGTCGGAGGCTTATCCATACATAGTAAGCACACCCCAGGGGTGTTGATTGAGACAAGTGAAACCCCGCCACCAATCCCAGGAAAGGGCTTGGTACTATTTGTATTCGAGAATACTGGTTAAAGCTATCTATATAGATGGCGATGATGGGTAACTCATCGAGGCTCGATCTATATTGCTCGGGATTACTTAAGTTGAAAGTTTAAGTTTTGCTTTAGGCCTTTTCAGATCATTCATGAGTAAATGAAAATATGTAATCAACAGTAAAACGAAATGCTTTTAACTGTTTCATCAATAATTGCATAGACACATCATGCATGGCATATCATGGAATATATGTGAGTCATAATTTATATGTTCAACTGTGTTTGTTCCCTATTGAGCTAGGATGTAGCTCACCCTATAGACTATACGTCGCAGGTCCACTACTAGCAGCTGCCGAGGCTTCAGGAGACGCTGATCCCGGCGAGTCGGACCTTGCGGCCGGTGACGAGTTGGAGCCACCTCCAGAGGACTTCTTCTAGAGGACTCCGTTGTGCCACTTTGAGAGATTCTTGGAGAGGTTTTTGTACGGCTTGGTATGTCAAGCCTTTATTTTGTTTAAAATCATGTATATGAGGAGTTGGGATTTCTCTTTTGGGACGAACCATCCGTGATGATTGCTATCATCGATGGTTCGGATCGGTTCTCCATTCATGCAGAGGTATGAGGGTAGAACTGTCTTTTGGGGAGTTAATTAATATAGATTTAAATTCCGAAATTTCGTTTATTATACTTTTTGATGCTTGATATACCAGTGTTCCGTGCTTAGCTAAAGGGCACGGTCAAGATGATCGTGCTGATGGCACAGGTTTCGGGGTGCCGAAATCCGGGCTGTCACAGTAGGCTTCCTAGTCAACCCCTCAATAATTCTCGAGGTCAAGCATCACTTGATAAAGGACCATCGACTAGTCAACAGTTGAAAGTTGTTACTGTGTTGAGAAGTGGGCGAGGGATTGATAATTAAGTGGTAATGATAATGGAAGTGGAAAAAGAAGCAGCAAAAGACAAAGAGCCAGGGAAGAGAAAAGAGAAAGAGTCACCTCAAATTGTCCAACAAGAACCTGAAGAAGAACCAGAACTTGAATCCAATCCCTATATCCCAAAGGCACCATTTCCTGAGTGCCTGATACCTCATTCTAAAATAGAAAAAGGATCGTTAAAAATAGAGGAAACCTTTAAAACATTCAAGCAAGTAAAGATAAATCTTTCATTGCTTAAAATAATCAAACAAGTTCCTGAGTATGCTAAATTTTTCAAGGATCTCTGCACCCGTAAAAGAAAGGCACATACTCAAGTGTCTAAGAAGGTATTCTTAACTAATTAAGTCAGTTCAATATTGTGATTGGATGCACCATAGAAACTGAAGGACCCTGGAATTTCAACTGTTCCATATGTCATAGGTGGGCAACCAATTGGTAAGACATTACTAGATTTGGGAGCAAGTGTGAACCTGATCCCATACTCAGTGTATGAGAAATTAGGACTGGGCGAATTGAAACCCACGACAGTTACACTCCAACTGGCTGATTGGTCAAAAAGACGACCTAGAGGTATCATTGAAGATGTTTTGGTTGGAATAGATAAATTTATCTTTCCAGTGGACTTTGTTGTTTTGAATATGGAAGCGCCTGTTAAATCAACAAATCAAGTCCCAATCATTCTTGGACGTCCATTTCTCGCAACCGCTAATGCCTGTATCAATTGTCGCACTGCAGTCATAGATGATTCTTTTAGAAACATGAAAGTCATACTCAATATATTTCATGCGATGAACCATTTTCCCAATGAGGATGAGGTTGACTATTTCTATATCGATCAGGTGGATGAAGTAATGGACGAAGCTTTGCCATCAATGCTGACCAAAGAAGAATTCGAAACTACTGTATTGGCCATCTATGAGGAAAAAGGAACTGAAAAGAAACAACCAAAAGAGGAGAAGATGAATTTATCAAGTCAAGATGATAAGTCATGTGAGACTGAGAATAAGATGGAACTGTTACCGATTGAGGCAAAGGATGAGTTGACATCATCAATCAGGCAGCCACCAACTGTTGAATTGAAGCAGCTGCCTAAGTCACTCAAATATGCTTTCTTGGGACCTCAAGAAATATTTTTTATAATAATTTTATCAACATTATCAGAAAAGCAGGAGCATGATTTGTTGAAAGTGCTTAAGGACCACAAAGAAGCTATCGAATGGACCTTAGCCGATCTTAAAGGGATTGATCCATCAGTATGTATGCATAAAATATATTTGAAAGATGAAAGTACACCATCGAGGGAACTATAAAGACGACTTAATCTAAACATGAAAAAAGTTGTTTTAAAAGAGATTATCAAGTTACTCGATGTTGGAATCATCTATACGATCTCTGATAGTGAATGGGTAAGCCCAGTTTAAATAGTTTCCAAAAAGTCAGGAATCACAGTAAAAGAGACTACTGAAGGAGAATTGGTGCCTACACGTGAGACCACTGGATGGCATGTATGTATCGATTATCAGAAATTGAACACCGCCACGAGAAACGATCATTTTCCCTTGCCATTTATTGATCAAATTCTAGAAAAGTTGGCAGGACAAGAATATTGTTGCTTTCTTGATGGTTACTCGAGATACAATCAAGTGTCTGTATTTCCATTAGACTAAGAAAAAATAATATTTACTTGCTCTTATGGTACCTTTACATATCGAAGGATGCCTTTCGGACTTTGCAATACGTCGATCACTTTTCAGTGTTATGTTAGCAATATTCTCAAATATGGTTGACAAATTCATCGAAGTATTCATGGATGACTTCTCAATTTTTGGGAGGACCTTTGAAACGTGTCTTAAGCATTTGACACAAGTATTACAACATTGCATAGAATCTAATCTTGTCTTAAGCTGGGAGAAGAGCCATTTTATGGTTCAACAAGGAATTGTGTTGGGGCATATCGTTTCCAAGAAAGGAATTGAAGTCGACAAGACAAAAGTTGACTTAATTGCTAATTTGCCACCACCAAATAGTGTTCGACAAATTCGATCATTTCTGGGGCATGCGGGATTTTACAGAAGATTTATCAAGGATTTTAGCAAGGTGGCTAAACCATTGTGTATCTTGCTTGGGAAGAACATCCCTTTCATCTTTGATGATAATTGTATGAAAGCATTTTTGAAAATGAAAGAACTGTTATCCACTGCCCCCATAATCCAACCCCCGGATTACTCAGTTCCCTTCGAACTAATGTGCGACGCATCAGATTATGCCATTGGAGCAGTTCTAGGCCAAAGAGTGAATAAATTACCTCATGTAATTTATTACGCAAGTAAAATATTGATCGATACATAAATAAATTACACCACCACAGAGAAAAAATTATTGGCTGTAGTTTATGCATTGGACAAGTTTCGATCATACTTGCTTGGGTTGAAGATCGTGGTTTTTTCAGATCATTCTGCGCTTAAGTACTTGTAGGCAAAGAAGGACACAAAGCCAAGATTGATCTGATGGATCCTGCTACTGTAAGAATTCAATTTTGAAATACGAGACAAAAAGGGAGTAGAAAATGTGGTTGCAGACCACCTGTCTCGTATACTTTCGGAGGCAACATCTTCTGCAGAACCTATTCGAGACACTTTTCTCGATGAGCAATTGATGGTTATCCATGGGGCTCTAAATGGAACTCCTTGATATGCTAACATTATCAACTACCTGGTTACGGGCCGAATACCGTTGCAGTGAGGCAAAAATGATAAAAATTTGTTTTTCTCCCAAGTGAAGCACTACTTCTGGCATGAACCAGACTTGTTTAAATTTTGCTCTGATCAGGTGATCCAACGATGTGTGCCCGAGGATGAACAATTAAGCTTGATAAATTTTTGTCATAATGGGGCTTGTGAAGGTCACTTTGGGGGAAAAAAAATGGCATTAAAAATTTTGTAAAGTGGATTCTATTGGCCCATTATCTTCCGTGATGCAATAAATTATTACAAGAGGTGTGTAAATTGTCAAATGTTGGGGAATATCTCTAGACGGGACATTATGTCATTAAACTCAATTTTGGTTGTCGAAATTTTTGATGTGTGGGAAATTGATTTCATAGGACCATTTCCCCCATCATTTGGATTCATCTATATTTTGGTGGCTGTAGACTACGTCTCGAAATGGGTGAAAGCAATAGCCACTAGATCAAATGACCACAAGGTAGTAGTGAAGTTCCTTAAGAAGAATGTGTTTAACCGATTCGGGATACCTCAAGCTATCATTAGTGATGGTAGTTCACACTTTTGTAATCGCCAGTTTACAACTTTAATGAAGAGATATAGAGTCACTTACAAAGTGGCAACACCTTATCATCCGCAAACTAGTGGGCAAGTTTAGGTGTCAAATCGTGAAATCAAGCGGATTTTAGAAAAGACTGTCAGAACAGACAGAAAGAATTGGTCTCTTCGTCTATCGGATGCTCTTTTGACATACAGGACAACATTCAAGACACCAATCGGGATGTCTCTATTTCGGCTTGTGTTTGGGAAGGCTTGCCACCTCCCAATTGAGATTGAATACAAAGCTTTTTGGGCAATCAAACGGTTTAGTTTTGACATGCAATCTGCTGGATCGAACCGTTGTCTGAAACTAAACGAACTCAATGAGTTACGTTATGAAGCATATGAGAATGCTAGACTTTATAAAGGCTTCACGATAAATTAATATCCAGAAAGGAATTTCACCCAGGGCAAAGAGTTTGGCTGTTCAATTCAAGGCTAAAACTTCATCCGAGAAAGTTGTAATCAAGATGGGAAGGACCTTTTCAGGTCATTTCCTCATCCGAGTTTGTTGCCGTAGAGATTAAAGACTTGAATGATAATCGAATCCTAAAAGTAAATGGTCAACGTCTTAAACTGATGTTTGAATCGAGCCCCGAAATGATGGTTGAAATAACAGATCTCGTTGAGTTGACAATGTGAAAAAGAAGCGGTCGAGTTGTCGACACATAAACTCAGTGCTTCCTGGGAGGCAACCCAGTGTGTTGTTTTTGCTTTTGTTTTTGTTAGAAACTAAGTCTTACTCAATTGATTGACTTTGAGAAAAGTCAATCGATTGACCTTGAAATGGGATCAATTGATTGAGAATCATCCTTCTCAATCGATTGATGTTTCAGTCATCATCATCATGTCAATCAATGGTGTGGTCATATCAATCGGCACTGCATTCATGTCAATCGATTGAGAGTCCAATTTCAATCGATTGACATCACCTCAACGTGATGGCCAGTTTTCGGATATCGAAGCGTCAATCGACACATCCTTTCGATGGCAGCTAAATTCAAGTGGCACTTCAATGTCAATCTATTGAGATTAACCTCTCAATCGATTGACTTGAATGCCTATTAACTCTGCCAATTACCAAGGCACCTAAATGGTGCGACTTCTCACAAAGAGGCCTGAGTCAATTGATTGACACCAATGTGTCAATCGATTGACATGAATGAATGCATGCTCACCTACCCCACGTTGCTTCCACGTCTACACTATCACTTGAAATTCTCGCAACGTGGAGAAGCTCAATCGTTGTCAATCGATTGAGAATACCCTCTCAATCGATTGACACAAAGACTATATAATGGGGACACCCGTGGTCTCCTTCTTCACAAGCCTCGTCCAACCTGAGCTTTGCACCTATCCTTTCATTCTCCTCGAACGATCAAAATGGCGGTGCCAGGACCACCGATGTACTGACCACCTCGTCCTGCCAATAATCCTATGCGCATTCCAAACGATGAGTACATGAATCGCCAATTTCAAATAGAGATCTTCTTTGATCTCGCAATGTAATAGCTCAAAAAAAAAATTATGTTGAACAGTGACCTCAAGATCCGTGCCCGACTGGTCATAGGTTTGACCAAGTGAGTGTTCACTAGTTGACTCGAGAGTGATGAACGAATATGATATGAATATAATGTAAGTAGGAGGAGTGTAATGTAAATCTGAAGTCACATACACCTATCTTGGGTGTATGTGCTCAATACAAGGACAATGGGTATATAAGGGTTTAAAGAACCCTAAATTCATTGTTTTGGATTGTTGAAGAGAATTGAGAAGAGAGAGAGAGAGAAGTAAAGAGGGTTGTTGAGCAAGGAGTGAATGCAAGCCAAGAAGGGATTCAGTTCAAGGTCGGATTCAACGCGAAGGATTCCTTAGAGCCAAAGCTGGAACCCTAGCCATTCCAACCTTGAGATCCAATCAAATTGAGATTTGATTGAGGTAAATTTTGTTAGCATTAAATGCATAGATTTATGAGATTTAAATCCAGCCAAGAATAGTAAAATCATAGGATTGAAGGCTTAGAAAAAGAAAGAAAATAGTTTGAGAAAGATTTGGATGATCAGCCCGAAAAGGGGGGCTGAGTCTGGCCAAATCGATTAATTGAAATACAAACTCGATTAATCGATTTGGTCCAAGAAGTTGAAAAGTCAAAGGACCCTGAAATCGATCAATCGAACTGAGTTTCGATTAATCGATTTTGAATTTCGATTAATCGATTTGGTATCGATTAATCGATTGAGAAACTCCAGTGGCTGGAGGAATGAGACTTGGTAAAATCGACTAATCGAATTGGGATTTCGATTAATCGATTTTGGGATCTCGATTGCTCAAATTGAGAATCGATATGTGTAAGTTGAGGCTTTCGATTAATCGATTTGAGATTGATTAATCGATTGAAGATTTCGATTAATCGATTTTGGGAATCGATTAATCGAATCAGGTTCGATTAATCGACTGAGACTGTTTTAGTTGACTTCTTAGTTTGACTTTGAGGTTCAGGGAGGGTCTTGGACCTTCTTTGTTACATCTTTAGTGATGAGTTGCATGTGTTATGTTGTACCATAGGTGGTACGTGTGAGCATAAGCATAAGGAGCCACGTGGGATCTTGATGCTTGGAATTTCAAAGACTTGAGGTAGGGAACACCTTGAACATGTACTTTAATTTGCAAGAGCATGTATGTAGTGATATGTAATTATAATCGAAAATTATTTTAGTTAAGTTTTGTGAAAAGGGTGTGTGTGTGACGCCAACAGTGTAACTAAGAATAAGACATCCCCAGGGGATGAGAAAGTAACATGATAATAAAATGATAAGAGCAATTGGATACATCCCAGGGATGTAGACAAGATTGAGTAACATTCGATAAGGCCTGACTGATATAAGATAATGCACTTACACGGTGAACAATTATATATAAAGCACCCGTTATTTGAGGTTTGACCAAGATACCCCACCGATGTGGCGGGATACCCACGACTGACGCGACAAGATATCTGTGACCTATACGGCGGCGAAATCGTAAGCCAGTACGGAGGTTTATCCATACATAGTAAGCACATCCCAGGGATGTTGAGATATGAATGAACCCCGCCGCCGATTCTCAGGGAAAAGGGGCTTGGATAGTTTTGTATTCACAGGGAATACGTATAACAACTATCTATTCAGACGACGATGAAGGGTATCTCATCGGGGCTCGATGCTATATTGCTCGGGGATTACTTAAGTTAAAGATTTAAGTTTTGCTTTAGGCCTTTTCAATGTCATTCATGATCCAGTAAAAGAGATGTGAAAACTGTAAACTGTTATTAAAAGCAAATGTACATTACCATCTTTTCAAACTGTTTTCTCAGTAATTGCATAGATCCAGCATGCTTAAAATATCATGAAATATATGTGAGGTTTTAACTTATATGTTCATTGTGTTTGTTCCCTATTGAGCTAGGATGTAGCTCACCCTTTAGACTATACGTCGCAAGTCCAGTACTAGCAACAGCGGAGGTTTCGGGTGGCGTGGATCCTGGTGAGTCGAACCACACGCCCTTGGACGAGTTGGAGCCACCTCCAGAGGACTTCTTCTAGAGGACTCTGTTGTGCATTTTGAGAGAGTTGTTTTGTGAGCTTATTTGGTACGGCTTGGTATGTCAAGCCTTTGTTTCTGTCTAAACAATGTAATTAAATCGAGAATATTTTTTTGGGCGAACCATCCGGGCTGTCACACACAAAGTATCGACGCATTATCAAAGCGGCACGTTTGATTGAATTCATTGAGGCCCTGTATTTGGAGATGCTGCTCGCTCCTCCGCCTATTAATATCTCACTACGTATCCTACGCTTGTTCTACCAAAATATGGAGTGGGTATCGGCACCGCTATCGCTGACGGGATTGCCATTCATCTGCCTAGAGATTGATAACTGGTCGTATAATTTGCATGCCACAGATCTTGCCCATGCATTCAACTTCTACGTGGTTCGCCCAATGAACCATCATATTAATCCAGCCATTGATCTCAACCAGGAGATTATGATCAATAACATGTGTGCGGGAAGGCACGAGTCAGGTTTGTCCACCAAGTGAGCTGTCCTACCTATGGACATTCTGTTTTGGGACATAGTGATGTCCAACAATTTGCTACCACATGGCACAAAAAGTGAGAGAACACCGAGTAGAGTGTTGGCACTTTATGTGGCACACACAAATACTTGGTTCGATGCATCGGGGCTGATGCTTGAAGAGATGTATAGGTGTCATAGTGACATCGTCATCACCACTGCACCAAAAAAATGAGAGGCTATCCTTCTGCACTTCCCACATTATGTTATGCATCTGTTGGACCAGGTTGGGTGCCCGATCTATGATGATGATGAATTAGGTGATATGCAATTTTATCATTATGGCACAAATGTGTGGGACAAAAGCATCAAGGCCATTCTTTTTGTTACGCCACCACCTGTCGACGTCAATGAAATACCTCCTCCTCCTCGACCAAACCCTGCACAACGCCAATGCGGTGGCATTCGACGACCTCGTCCTAAAGAGGCCCCTGATTTTAACGTCGAGGCAACAATTGCTCTCCTCGAGGTGCAGATGGACGGGTTGAGTGCGACACATGGAGGTGTTGATCGACGGCCCAAATTTTAGACTTTCCATCTCATGCGGATGGCCTGGGAATCATTCCCAGGGCGAGCCGACGAATTCATCGCAGGAGCGAGAGCGGCGATGGATGAGGAGGGAGACCCTGAAGATGATGATGATGATGATGATGATGATGATGATGTTTGATTGTTTGGTTAGTGTTTGTGGAGTGTTGTTAGTGTTTGTTTTTCATGTTTTAGTTGTTTGGGTTATTTTTAGTTTGGTTTATTTGTCTGTGTTCATGTTTGTTTTATTTTTGTGAATTGTAGTTTGTGTTAGGTGTAGGATTTGTCTTTGTTTTAGTCATTTTGGATGATGGGATCACGTTTTGTAATCAAATCAAAGATTGAATGAATGGAATTTGGTATGTTTCAGTGTGCTATTGTCTTTGTTTTCTCGGATTGGTGCATAAGTTCATTAGTCAATCGATTGACATAAACTTTTCAATCGATTGAGGATTTTGAGTTCTGAAATCTGGTATGAAAATTCTAACCTGTCAATCGATTAAAAAATAACTTTCAATCGATTGATTCTAAGGAACAGAAAGATTCTAAATTTGTTTTTGATTGCTTGTATCCAAATCTTTTTCCGAAAAAGCAAAGTTTTGGTTGTGCACCTAAATAAAACCCTTGACATCATATGTCAATCGATTGACAATCATGAGTCAATCGATTTATTGATGTATGTTTCCGAAAAATTGCCTCTTTCACTCCAAAAATTTAATATTTGAGTCACGTCCATAGAAGAGTCCATATTTTAGGAAATTCCTTTCGTCCTTAAAGTCCATATTTTAGGAAAGTCCTTTCATCCTTAACGTCCATATTTTAGAAAAGTTCCTCTTTATTTAAACCTCTTTTAGGATAGTCTTTTAAATCACCTTAGTTAGAAATTCATTCATCCTCCCTAAGTTTATGCTATGGATTCCATCAAGTACCGTACCCGATCAACAGTTAAGAAATTGATGGAACCGGCTCGAAAACGTACACGATACCACTCACCTCGGCCACCGCTCGATTTGACAAATCGTGAAGTTATTGATTTAGAATTACCATCTCCGACGCCATCATCACCATCTCGTGCTTCAATCCCACGTACCCAATCATATTTTCATCGTTCCATTGAAGCCGAAAATGACTCGGCATTGAATTTGATTCCGACCTACTTATGGGCGGAATTAAACCTGTCACCGCCACTCGTACCACTGCCTCCTACCCCACCAACATTATCACCACAAGCTTCCATATCACCACTCGACGAGGTCGGAATCACTGAAGAGATGTGGCGTTATGCATTCCCAAAGCCGAAGCAAGAAAGGTCTACAATGGATGACTATGGGATAGGACTAGTTTATGATTTAGATTTTTAGTCTTTTCAAGTTTATTTCTTTTTAAGTATTTTTAGATTAGGTTATTTTAATTAAGTTTTTATTCTCTTTTCATTATATGTAGTCAATTGCCATTTTAATAAAAGTAATTTAGTTAAATGTGTCTCTTTTAAATTTTGTTGTTCCATTCACAATACCTTTCACCTAGGCAGCCTTCTTGGTCCTCGATTGCATCTAACAGGTTTGGGGGTCTCATACACTTTCCAACAATCGAAAGTTTAAAAAAGTAGCAGTCAATCGATTGAGACATTTGTCTCAATCGATTGACTAATAGCCATCAGCCCAGTATCTCCCAGCAGGTGATAGACTGTCAATCGATTGACAGCAGAATCGTCAATCGATTGACTGGCAAACTTTTAAATTTTGAATTGATCTCATGCCCTTGAATTATTAATGATCAGAAACTTGTAAAGAAATTGCCTTCACACTGTGACTGTTTTACAAATGCTCATAAATTTTAAAGTTGAATAATGATGTTCATGAACCATGACCAGAAATCTTGTACCATCACATGCTTTAATTCCAAAATCTAATAATTAAGTCTAAAAATTAGAAATTCTAAAATCCCAAAGAAAGACTAAAACCTAGTAAGTTTGAAACTTTTTCCTCGTTTTTGATGAGTGCTGAAAAATTTCGGAGTATCTTTTGAATTTCATTCTTAATTGTTGAAATCTCATATACTTTATCTTGATTTGTCGATTTCACATGTTTTATATCATCACACTAGAACACATTGTGTGAAAACTCAAGGCAAATAGACATCATTACCATCATGAGAGGAGATGATCAAAGGCCATTGTTGGCTCGTTTGTGCCCAAAATATCCTACCATATATTAATTTATTTTGTTGTACCTCCTTTGTGCCTTAATTGAAATATTTTTGCCCTAAAATATTCCTTTGTAAGCTATATCAATCATATCCTACACCAGTTTGAAAAAGAAAATCTTACCCTTCAATCTCTGAGAAATTAGGGATAAGAGCAAAAAAGGAAATAGAGAGTTATGGCAATAATACTACAAGGAGTATATGGCAGAAAAATATATAAGGAGAGAGAAAAAAAAAAACATCTTAGTACAAGAAGTAGAGAAATATATAAAGGTGGTGTGAAAAAAAAAAAAAAAAGAATGAGAAAAGTGATAAAAAAGGAAAATGTTCTGAAAAATTCGAAAAAGAAAGTATGAAAAATCAGAAAATCAATTGTGTTTTTTTTTCCGATTTCTCAGAAAATTTTGAATCCAATTTTCCCTTTCTTTCTTAACCTTTACCCGAGCCCCGTTATAACCTTGAAAAAAAAGACCTTCATGATCCAATCATGAATGATAAATGCCTTGTAGAGAGTAATAACAAAATGTCTATGGTGCTTGGTATATGCATGTTTAGGATACAAATATCTTTCCTCTTGAGATTTCTTTTAATTCTTTGATGCACCGTTCTTTTTATAACATATGAGATTTTTCTATTTTATATACAATTCAATCTCACATATGGATGAAAATATAGACTACTCATCGGAGCGATTTCATTTTGAGTACATATCTATGGTGAGGATTGAGTCTAGACATGATATCTAAAGGTTTCTAGTTTAAACTTATTCTCAGATGAAAGAATTGTAGCAGTGATAACAGTATGACACTCTAGGCAGGAATCATAAATTATTAGAAGAATAATAAATTGAATTGAATGAGCATTAATAAAATGAGCATGACCAGAAGCATCTTAAAAGTATTCACGGACATTTGACCATTTAAGGGCATGACTACAATTCTGGAATTTATTAGTTTATGAAGTTTGTAGGTATTTTCACTGAAAACCTTCAGGAGACACCACTCCTCCACTAGGGATCAGCTAGGGGTTTAAAGGCTTGTTGCATAGGCTAAATGCAATCGTGCTCCCTACGAAAGTGACATTCATTTTATTTGTTAAATTGTTAGTTATTTTTATTATCTTTGCTCGAGGACTAGCAAAGTGTAGGTTTGGGGGTGTGATCGGTGCCAAAATGTGACTATATTTCCCACCTTAATTTCTACATTTAGCTATCTAATGAAAGCATCTGATAGTTGTTAAATAGTTTTAGTGATTGCAAGTGTTTCTGACAATTGGATCTTCAAAGAGCATAAAAAGGAATAATTAAAGGTTACACAAGAACAGTTGACCAAGCGGTCAACAGAAGCATCAAAATAAATAAAAGCAAGTGATTGACCTAGCATCCATCAGAAGAAGGAAGACCTTACACTTATGTGTCAATCGATTGAGAACAAACTCTCAATCGATTGACAAGGATAGTTTTTTCTCTCTACTTCAAATTCAAATTTAGTCAGCTTAGACTTAATAGATTGAGAATGGATTCTCAATCGATTGAGAATGGATTCTCAATCGATTGAGACTATTTTGGAAATTGTCTTGTCAACTCCTACAAAAATAAAGTTACGATTTTGAGTTAGAGGTTGGCCTTTTGGCTCTTGTTCTATTCCTTCTTTTCCTTTAATTTTCTTCTTCTCTCAGTAGATTGTATTTATAATTATTTTTTTATATAATTTTTGGAGCTTAGTTTGTATCTAAGAACCAAAGCATTATAAAGAGATTTTTGTGGTAAATAAAAAGTGCATGTTGAAGAAAATGACTTCGGGTTTACAACGAGATTGCACAGCAAGGATGAGTGGCTAAAACCACTTATTCAAGGAGGATGCGATCCCCAGATAAGTAATGCTTTTATTATTAATTCCACAATTTCTTTGCTTCATCATGAAATTATTATGCTAAAAAAGTACTTTTTATCGAATATTATTTGAATGCTTTATTATGGCCGTTGACCTAGGTTATCAACGACCATAATCTCTAGATCTGTACCTGCAGGCCTCTAGGCTATAGAGTGATTATTTGCTCATCGTCGTGATTTAAGAATTTTGAGATACGCTATGCTTTTTACATGATTTATACCGCAATGATAGGCTAAGTCATAGTTTTTAGATAGGGTATGCCGGATCAATAATCGCATTTTCTTACGATTCATTTTTCTTTTAGATAAATGATGGCGTGATTGATTATGAAATTGTGAGTTTAATGGTAGATAAGTTATAAATCTGGGGTAGCAAATTCTTTGATCATTTATCAAGATTGTCTTTTTATTTATCAAAATTTGTTCTTGTATAGATTACTTTTCCCTTATTGCATCTAGGATAATGTGGAAATCGTTTGGCAAATCAAACTCTCTCCTCTTGTACTTCCTCGGGTGTCTTTTTCTCTTTAGGAATTAATTAAATTTCATGTTTCCCTGTGGGTTCGACATCCTTGATTCTGTCATGCTACAACCGATCTTATGCACTTGCAAGGGTACATTTTAAAACCGATCACACGCCGCGAAAATCGGAGGTCAATTCAAATGTCATGGATGGAGCGTAATCCCAGGAGTCTTGAGATTAGCTGCCTGGATTTGAGATGTCATAGTGACAAAAAAAGTCATTTGAGAGATGAATCAAACATACAAGAATTTTTTAAGGCAACTGATATTGAGATTTGATATCATATTCCCATTGCTATTTGAAGGTAATTGATTTCAACAAGGAATGAAAAATATCATGCAGAATCAGTTCCCTAACCCAATGTATTTTGCATTTTGTAACCTCATCTCTAATCCCCAACCCAGTGCCTGATGTTGATTGGTTTGTGAAATGCAAAATTTCGTAATAAAAAAAAAAAAAAAACCTAAAATGCAATAAGAAAATACAATCTAGAATCCATCAGTGTGAAATCAATCAGAACCTAATGCGGGAACTTACTAAATGCAATGCTAGGTTTGAGATTATGATTAAAATTAATTTAATCAATTAAAAAAATAATGATTTCTCAAAACAAATTCTCACGAAAAACTCTAGAGATCCAATTAGATATTTTAATTTCGGCCCAAAATAGTGCTACTCTTCATGAATGTTCCCTATTGGATCTAGAAGACTAAGGTTCTTATGAACGACTAGATCTCCGATAATTTTAGGGCGTCGAACAAACTCGCAGGCGGGTTCTCTCGATACCGTACAAAATAAAAAGATAATCAAAGATTTTATGAAGATAGGTAGGTTGATTTTATTTTTATTTTTTGAGATAAATAGGCGAGATCTGAGATTTAATTGAAAAATAAATAACTAGGGTTATGCTACTTACACAAATCGTAAATCTAAAGAAGATAGAGATGGAAGAAGAGTTGACCTCGCACCAAACCGTAAGCGGGAATCGAAAATGCACTCTCCATTTTGAGAGAATCACACCCTCATAAGAGTTTAGAACTGTTAAGTTTGCATAAGCAATTTTCATTAACCAAAAAATAATAATAAAGTTATTTACAAGCCTTTAAATTGGCTAACCAATGTATAAAACTAGAAATCCTTGTGTAACTTAAATTCCTAGCTCAAATAAAAGAAATATCCTAATTCTTCTAAAATAATAAAATAAAGTCCTAAAATAATAAGAAAATTAATCTTATTTCTAATAAATGAAACAAATCTTATTTTCTAAAATAAAATAATAAAAGAGATTAATCCTAATTCAATTAGGAGTCTTGAAATTAAAGAGACTAATCCTAATGCAATTAGGAGTCTTGAAATTCGTTACTTTATGTGCAGCTTTCGAAAACTGACCATAACTTTTTCAATACTTGTTGGCATTGCTTGTTTTTTGTCTCGTTGGAAAACTACTTCGATAAGATTTCAAATGTGACCCATTTCGTATCAATCCGACTTTTTTTTACACTTCAAAATAAGCCAAACATAAAAAATAATGGGATTGAAAGTTGAAGACCCTATAGTCAACATAGTGACAAATTTCAACATAGTGACCCTATAATCAATTGATCCAAGTGGCCAAGCACTAACCCTCGAGCTCAAGCATAAAACTATAGAAGACAGCTCAAGCATAGAACACTCTATAATAGACAAATTGACAAAGTGAAGGATTTTCTAGCTAAAATTTAGTTCCGCATCGGGTGATGCTAGAAAAAGCAACACTCTTGCTTCCTATATAATGTGCTTTGTGTCAGCGCTGGTTTGTAAGGCTGTAAGCAATAAATGCTTTTGTGCCTGCGCTGGTGTGTAAGGCTGTAAGTTGGTTTGTAAGGCTGTAAGTAATAAATGTTTTTGTGCTTGCGCTAGTGTGTAAGGCTGTGAGGCTGTCAGCAATAAATTACTAATGTACCAAAAAAAAAAAAAAAAATTTGAAATTTCGCCAAAAATTTGAAATTTCGCCAAAAATTTGAAATTTCGCCGAAAATATCGAAATTTATGAAAAGTACCAAAATTTCTTCGAAACCTTCGTTTGACCCCCATTTCGGCGAATTTCGACACATTTCGGCAAAATTTGTCACTATGATGATCAGAGAATTTCTGATAATAAATTTTTTTATTTTCTACTTTAATGTTTTTCTTTCGCCTCCGATATGTTATAGGCCGTTGCTTGAATCGAATGTCCCCATTAGAACCCTAATCACTAATTCAATAAACTCTAATCCCTAATCCCCAACCGAGTAAATAAAATAAACACAAATGTATCGAAATCCCTAACGAGGATAATCCATTACAGTAATAAGGTGTTGGACATCGTGAATTACGCTTAGCCCAAGTCATTGCAGGTTTGGGACTATGATATTATTGGGGGTTCTACAATAGCAAATACGGAGAGGAGGTCTTAGCTAAAGAAGAGAAAAGAAGAAAACAAAAAAAGAGTAGAGAAGAAGAAGAAGATAAGAGCATAGAAGAAGAAGAGAAGGAGGAGCTATGGCGCCAAAACTTTATTTATTAGAAGAGTTGATTCCACATTTGCTTGCCACATTGGGGCTCAAAAAGGGCTGAATCAATGTTTGTTTCTCACATTGGCGAGTCCACGCAACAACAAAACGGTCATTTCGCGCTGAGTCAACGTTTTTTATCGTATAGGAGGCGAAGGGTGACAGAAGAGGCCTAAATTTGGGCATTGATATCATTGGAGTCTTATGTTGCATTTCTTAAAGTTCAGGTGCCTCCATGACATTGAGGTGAAAATTTAGGAGTTTATATGAAATATTTCCTTTGTTGTTATAGTTAAAAATTTCATTTTCGACCATATTTCGATAGGAGTGAATTTTAAATAAATTTTAAAAAAGTTTCAAAAAAAATTTGGAGAGTACAAAAAATAAATATATAAATTATATTTAATTTTTATAAAAATCTTATTTACTATTTAATTGATTAAAAAAATTATTATTAATTTCATCAAAATTTTATTAATTGTGTTGAAATTAATGAAATTGTGGCGATTTTGGAGAAATCACAAAATTTTTCACTTAAGGAATTTGTTTTAAAAACCCCCTGAATTTTTCCCCCGCTATCACTAACAGGCCTAAACTATTGATATTATCAAATTAGCATCCAAATAAATCATAACTTCATCAACTAGACTCTTATAGTCAATTCCCGTTAATATGTGAACGAAAAATGCTAGTTACAACCTCACCACGTCGGCAAACCTGTCCCAGTCATATGCTAATTCAATGTTTTCAATTCGCATCTTAACAGGAGTTGACAATATTGTTTTGTAAATAAACCTCAAAACTTTGACCCCGATGTCTCTAACACACCTAAATGATTTCTTTTCTCAGACAAGCACCCAAAGATTTTTTTAGTTATCAGCTAAACCCCTACCATCATCTATGGTTTATATGCAAACGGAAACTGTTGAAGGGAGTTGACGACAGGGGGTTTAGTTGATGAACTTATAATTTATTCGGGTGCTAATTTGAATGTCAACTCAGCCTTTTAAGTTCGCATATTTAACAAGAGTTGACAGTAGGAGTTTAGTTGATGGACTTATGGAATGTGCAAGTGTTCCTTTGAGAGGAGCAATAATTTAAGTGTATTAGAGATATGGGTCAAAGTTTAGGATTTTTTTTTTAATTTTCCATTTGTTAAGGGAGCCATTACTTGCACTCGGAAACTTGGCCTTTGCACCGAGTTTAAAACAAAGAACTACAAGTTTGGCGACCTCTTCTATATAAAAATATCTAAACCGTTTGATTTGGAGCCCATCATTTAAAGATATTAAGTGCAAACGATTAACACAAAATATAATCTTTATCATGTGATTAAATATAGTCAAAGGCTATTATTTTATTCAACGGCTGACAACAATAGATCATATGATAAATATTGTGTTTTACTCCAATCTTATCCACTAAGGATCTATAGATCATGAACTTTAAATCAGATAGCCCAGACTGCATTTTCACATGTCACATGTCCCTAAAATACGAAGTCTCTCTTTAACTTCGGTGCAAGGGCCACATTTTCGAGTGCAAGTAATGGCCCCCTTTGTTAATTAATAAATTTATTAAGGGGAAGCCATTACTTGCACACTCTTTTTAAGCGATTGCATCGAGGTTAAAGAAAGACTTTGTATTTTAGGGACATGTGAAAACGCAATCTAGGTAGTCTGATTTAAAGTTCATGATCTATAGATCTTTAGTGGATAAGATTGGAGCAAAATACATTTTTTACCATATGATCTATTATTGTCAATCCTTGAATCAAATAATAACCTTTGACTATATTTAATCACATGATGAAGATTATATTTTGTGCTATTTTTATCAACCAAGGATCTACAAATCATTAACTTTAAATCAGACGGCCAGAATGTGTTTTCATATGTCCCATGTCCCTAAAATAAAAAGTCTTTTTTTTTTAAAACTTCACTACAATCACTTAAAAAATGATTGCAAGTAATGACTCCCATTCATTAATGGGAAATTTGCACTTTCGGCCCTATAAGTTTACGTATTTGCAAAAACAGCCTCATAGTTTCAAACTTTGCATAACAGGTCAGCTCCAAGCCAAGCTGGTTCCACGTTTATACACACACACACACACACACACACACACACACACACATATATATATATATATGCTTATTTTCCTTTTTTATTACTTTTCTGATTGGTAGCCAGTGATAATGGCAACCAAGCTGTAAGATATCGACTATATTATTTTTTTTAAGATATCGACTAGCCCAGTTTCGATTCTTAAAGATATCAACTGCTATCTTATGATAGCGATCGTTATCTTAAGGTAGCGGCCAATACCATAAGTTACTGGCCGATATCTTAAGATGTCGGCCGCTACCTTAAAATGTCGGCCGCTACCTTAAGATATTGATCGCCATCTTATGGTAGCGGAATGCCTGCATTTATACTGTAAGTCAAGTATTATCTTTTTAATCAATCAATTTTTATTTTTTAAATATTGTAGGTTGAAATGGATGTTCCCCTTCTTTGACATTTTGATTTCATCTGTGTGAGCGATAATACTTACAACGGAGGACATTGGAGGATTGTCACTATCATGGAGAACATATTATTTGATCAATTTATGCAGAAAATGTATAAGGGCAGTAGGACTTGACCGGAAGAATATTCTATTACACTAACGATTTCATTACGCATAAGGAATGAGCTGGTGTTTGCCAAATTATCGGACGCCAATGATCTTACAAACTTATTCAGAGCATATCGTATAGGTGATGGTGTGATAAATATTTATATCAAAAAATTATTAGTCAGTCCCGTGACATAAATTTTATCATCTTTAGAAGCATTTCAGTCGTTTCAGGAAACAAACGAAGATCATCAAGAACGTGAGGAAAATGTCAGATTAGTAGATAATGATGGTGTGGAACCAGAATATTCAATTGAAAATTAAGGAATACGGTTTGAAGAGGAAAACATCGCTGCACCGATGACAGTCGACGATGATAGAAATATAAATATAGGATTTCGCCCCTATCATAGGCCTCTGGAGCAACCATTTTCAGACATTCGAATGAGAGAAGGTGATGAAGGTCAAGGATATTATCCTCAAATGAATCTGATGCATGATACATCTCAGCTCAACTTCGAATCGATAAACAATACATTTAACTGGAATCAGTGGAAAATATTTTTTTGAAGCCTTAGTTCATATTAATGGCCTTCCGAACCAATAGCTTCGAAACTAACGATAATCGAGCCTTCAATAGAACAACCTCTCGCACCTCAAACATTCCCACCTCGGCCAACCTCAACCCAAACAACTGTAACTCAATCAAACGTACATCGACGGACTCAATCCCAATCACGTAATAATCATCCAGTCGATGACGATGATAGTGATCTTGAAAATAATGAAGTACCGCCGTCGCCCACTTCGCATATTGTTACTGATAGGAGAATTGATCAACCTCTGTTGGACGAAGACTATCAGCTTAATGACTCGGGAGAAGAGTATATGGATTCGGATGATGAGGAACTATATAAAGGGGGGCCAATTACTATTGGTTAAGCGTTTAGAAATAAGAAATCTTTTCAGAAAGCTCTTAATTTATAATGGCAAATAATTTTCAAATTAAACTAATAAAAACCAGTCCTCTTCGAGTTACGACGATGTGTATTAAAGTAGGATGTATTTGACGAATACATGCATTGAAATTAGTGGGTGTGGACACGTTTGCCATGAAAACTTTTTGTCCGAAACATACGTGCAGAATGTTAGCTTTAGAAAATAGACATCGCCAATGTACGACATCGTGGATAGCTTTATTCGTGAGGGATAAGTTATTAAGGGGCTTTAACGAGACTCCTACTTTAATAATTTTTTATATTAAAAAAATAATATGGTATAACAGTAGATTACTAGAAAGCATAAAGAGGAAAAGAAATGGCGTTGAATGACATCCGAGGTAGCTGGAATGAGCAATTTAAGATGTTACTGTCCTATATTGCCGAATTATAGCAGATCGATCCAAACGTACAGACCGAATTACGTCGCGAGCCTGATAATGCATTTCAGAGATTCTTCGTGGCATTCAGACTTTGCATTAGAAGCTTTCGTAATCCTTTACGAAGAATAATTGCGGTAGATGGAACGCATTTGCGGGGATGATACAAAGGAGTATTGTTAATAACTACAGGGATAGGCGGGAATAGACATTTATTCCCTATAGCGTTCGACATTATACTCAAAGAAAATGAAGATCATTGGACATGGTTCCTTGATCTATTAGGGAGATAGGTAATCGAGGACTTTAAAGAACAGTTTATATAAATATCAGACAGACAGAAAGGATTGATGGAAGCTATGGAAAAAGTTTTTCCTAACGCATTTTATTGCTACTGTATACGACACCTAGCTCTAAATCTTTTTGATACATATAAGGATACAATCTCCAGACCGTTTTTTTAGGTTGCTGCCCGTGCATTCTTGGAAGTAAAATTTAAAAGAATTTTATAAAAAATAAAAGACGACACCCCTCCGGAATGTACAACATGGATTAAAGAAAATGGTAATCATTTCTTGGCGCGCGCGTATTTTCCAGGGAGGCATTATGATATGTTGACAACTAATATAGTTGAAAGCATTAATACTGTGTTGAAAATAGCTAGGGAGGAACCGATCGTGATCATGCTAGAAACTATTCACACAAAGATAGCCAAATTTTATCTGCTTTGTCAAAAAGAAGGAAATAAAATGACACACGTGTTAACACCGAAGACCCAAGAACACATAACACGAAATTCAGGATGGACCCGTCGAAAGAATGTGGTACCATATAATCGCGATATATTTTAAGTTAAACGTAGTGATTACACTCACAGTGCCGATCTAGATAAATGAACATGTACATGTAGACATTGGACTATCCTTGGATTACCATGTTCATATGCGATCGTCGCATTATCGCGCCGAAACAGAGAAAGAGGGATCCCCCAATTTTGTGAGCACTTGTTTACCAGCAACTTATTTAGGAAAACTTATAAAGAACACTTTGTCCGAATCGTTGATAAGCGCCAATAGACTGTGCTAAGAGACAACATTGAAGTTTTACCTCCGCATAAGATTCGTCAAGCCGGCCGTCCGAAGAAAAAGAGAATAAGATCTAAAGGTGAAGTTCGACCACTACAATGTAAAAATTATAACGAATACAGTCATAACCGACGCTCATGTAAATTTGTTAGAATTTGAAATAAACTTACATTATTTGTAAATTATCGCATCTTATATAGGGGTTGTCCACCTCTTAAAATAACAACCTCGATCTTATTTATTTCTTTACAAACTATGTAATAAGATAGCACCCTAAACCCTAAATACTAAACTATAAATCGCTGACAACTTATGTTATCGATCGTTGACTTAAGTTAGCGTCCGCTAACTTAGGACAGATGTACCCTTATATGATTGCACCCCACTAAAAAAATACGAAGAAAAATAGAAACTCGATTAATCGAAGGAATCGAAATCAACATCGATCTCACTAACATCTATAGTGATCTCATTAATATCATTAATATTAATCTCGTCACTATCTTTCATAACATTTCATAATCTATAAAAGATATCAAAGATATCTAATGTTTTGGAAGATATAGGGATCTTAATCGAGATAAAATCATATCATACCCTTATTTTATTTATTTAGAGCCAAAATTTATTAGAGTTTTGTTTCGTTAGCTATTAATATTACCCTAATCCTCATTTTTCTATTTCGGGCTTGAGAGAAACAACAACACATGATTACTTGTTTCCTTCTAAAAAAAGGTACCATTTTATCCACACTCAGTGAAAATGTAATTTCACCTCTCATTCGAAACTGCTTTGGATCAGATGATGGAGATCATTTTTCAGTCCAATCTTCAACCTAATAGATCTTGGGATCATGGCCCTACTATCGAACGCTAACTTAAGTTAGCGTCCGCTGTCTTTTAATAAAGTTTATATAGAAAAATTAAACAATTACAAAAAATTTATATAAATGAAAATTATATAAATTGATTTTTTATAATGTTACCTATAAAATTATAACAAAAATATTTACAAAAATATATAAAATATTTATAAAAATATTACAAAAATATTTATAATAAAATATTTAACTCCTCCCAAATGTGGACAATGAAAGTCCGATTTCGGCTCTAAATTATTGCATGTGCTTCTCTTCGAAATCAATAGATCTCCTTTGGGAGAAGTATTCTATATACTTCAATACATAAATACCGCAGTCCCAACAATTTTTTTGGAGCGGGAGATCCACACTGTTGAAGACTGTTAGCTTCCACAGTTGATCGAAAGCAGACTTCAAACCGGCAGTGTAAAGAAGACACAAAAGGTGATGCAATAGACATCCTTTGTGCGTTTCGAACTTCCTTGAGTATTATGGGTCTGTCGGGTCTATTAACTTAATGACGTAATCAACTAATGAAATTATAGCTAATGCCCAGTGACTATGTTTTTGACTATGCATCAGAATAAAAATCAACATGAAAACGAAAACGGAGTCTTAAATAATTAAAAATTTTAAAAATCGTTAACGTTAAATAAAGCGAAGTGTAGTATTAAAAAATATACCGTTCCATAGTCGACCGCATGAATTCCGCATCTATGATTGGTAAGTAGGGGTTCAAGCGGCTTTGAATTGTGACGAATTTGCTACTCGTCATAGTAGGCCTGCCACTTATCGAAGTCGTTAAGTGCTGCCAGACCTTCATTATCAATAAATTTTTTAAATTTTCTGTGATCTGCTATAAACAAGGTCTGAAAGACGATAATGTAATAAGTAAATAAATTAAAAAGAGTGAATTGAAAGTCATGAATGAAAAGACAGATAAATGAAAGAAACGAAATAATAAATAGTTGAAACCTTATCAGGGCGGACACAGAAGCGAACCAACATTTTTTGTCACTTTCCGGAAACATTGAATCATTTATAATTTTAAGGACTTTCAAGTACGCGTTGATGACTTTATTGTCGAGCCACAAGCGTCCTTTAAGGACATTTAAAATAGCAACTGTGATGTCAACACTCATGATATTATTGATGATCACAGTGTCCTCATCCGTTGGCCGATTCCAAAAACTGAGCATATATTTAAGCTCCATAGATTGTGGCTCATCCCCCTCCTCCACAACCACTCTTGGTCTTTTCATAATGGCTTTAGTTGTTGGGGTCTTTCTCTTCTTTCGAGCACGCAAGTCATATCCCTCGACTTTACTCTTTGAAATTGATAATTTCACTAAAATTGATTTTAGTGATGTCGACTGTTACTCACGAGAAGGCTGGATAAGCGGAACACTCTTATCACCCACTTCGAGCAATGCCTCCATCAAGAGTTGTTTAGCAAGAAGTTGAGGTGCATTAAGTTCAATGGAAGTTTGTAGGCCAGTGGGTTGAGGGGTTGTTAGTTTAGCGGCAGAAGTTTGGGGGGTAGTGGGTTGAGGAGTAGGTTGAGGAGCAGTGGGTTTAGGAGTCGGTTGAGGAGCAGTGGATTTAGGGCCACTGAGTTTATGGGCAGGAGTTTGGGGGGCGGTGGGTTGAGGAGTAGGTTGAGGAGCAATGGGTTTAGGAGTTGGTTGAGGAGCAGCGGGTTTAGGGGTAAAAGTTTTAGTGACTGTTGGTTGAGTGGCAGTGGGTTGAGGGGCAGAAGTTTGAGAAGCTATTGGATGAGTGGCAGTGAGTTGTTTGGGAACGAAGACTTCAAATAGAACAGAGGAAAGAATATCATCCTACATTATTGCAAAATACATTAGAAACTTCCATTATATTTTACAAAAATAACATAAATTGGGAATCACTATCTTAGGTTAACGACCGCATTATCGGTCGACAACTTAAGTTGTCGACTGATAATATAAGTTATCGCCCGACAACTTAAGTTGTCGGCCGCTAACTGAAGTTGTTGGCCGCTCATGTAAGTTTTCAACCGATAACTTAAGTTAACATTAATCTTTTAAAAATTAAATTTTCTTAAATTTAAAAAGAATTGGTTTAGTACCTTTGTCAAATGAGATTTGGCCGCATCAAGGTCCTTCTGTATTGCGTCATTTTCATTTGTTAAATTTAGAACCTGATCTTATAGCGACTCTACTTGATCTTATAATGACTTAATTTGTTCTTATAGGGTCTTCTTGTCTCTCCCTAGCTGTTCAACGGTCATGCTTGCCCTTTAAGCACTGTAAATACACGTCTGAATTTACTTTTCATCTCTTTAATGGCCATACGGAGAAATGTGCATTCTTTTCTAAGCTCAACTACTTTTTTGGTTAGATGTGATAGCCGGCTGTTTCCTGGATGGCTGGGGCCTAATCTCCGGTTGTTTATCCTTTGATTTCGGATGTTGACGTATAACGATCTCTTACTCATCGTTATCATCACTGTCATCATCGTCATCCTCATTGTCATTATCGTCATCTACGTGAGGCTCTTCGCCTCTTTTTTGGAGACGTGTCTCGTAACTTGGGACATCGTCGTATTCATATATCTTTTTTTTATCGTGAGGCTCCTCAGATTTTTCCTGTTCCCTTTCCATCTCTCATTGTATCAAAAAGAGTCGAACTGATCGATACTTTAACTCGTATTTTACAGCTTCAAGTTCTAAGATAACTTTAGACTTAAGAAATTTTCCTCGATAATAATTTGGATTACGACTGAATTTCGGGTCTTCCCATTTCAATAGCCTTGGAAATAGATCTTTCAGTTAAGTAAGAGCAGTGTCAACTCTTGAAAAGTGCTCAAACGCCCAAATCTGTAGGGCGATAGTACATCCGTAGATGTTATAATGCCCCTTTTCTGACTTTTTGGTCGCTTCCCTTTTGACGATTACTTTCGATATGCACTCTATTAAATTTTTGTAAACTATTAGGCCCCATAGAAATTCGTTGAACTTTTTAAGGTTATCTACTAATTTCACATACTCATTGTCCACTTCCTGGTATGTGTCCGGAAGTAAGAAAGAACATAAGAGAAACAACAACAATAGTTTCAAAAATTCATCATTGAATAGATGGACACTATCAATTATTTCTTCAATACGAGATCTTTTAGTCGGCGTCCCAAGAAAGAGTTTGTATCGAATGGTTTCTTTTTCTGGCACAGTCACATGCTCAGACGTAGGTTCCGTCAACATATTTAGCCCTAAAATCAATGATATATCTGACTCTTGCAGCAATACATTAATGTTCCTGACTTTAAAAATATTATTTTTAACCCAAAAGCTTAAAATTGTGTCAAGCAAGTCTCCAATGAACCCTAATTTCTCATAAATCCTAAATAGATGACCGAAAATTGAATCATCTAGTATCTTCTTCCTCTCTTTGTTACAATGCAAGTAAAATTTCCTAACACTAATTCCAGTATATTTCCCGAAGGCCTTTAGAGACTTAGTCATTTTACAATTACATAGTGGAAACTGCAAAATATATAGCAACAATTAATTAATAAACAAAGTGAGGTTGAAAATATTCCGCTAAATTACATTAGTGTCTGCTAACTTACATTATCGGCCGCTAAATTACATTATCGTTTGATAACCTATATTATCGGTAAGTTAGCGGGTTAGGTGAGGAAGATAACGGATGAGTATATTTGTTTAAATATAAAAAAAGTTACCTGGAAATTTTCTATGGCTCTTTTTCCGCTTTGTCGCCGATTTGCTGCCGCTCTCTCGGTTTTTATAGAAAAGTTAAAGTGAAAAGAAACAGTAAAGAATGAAAAGTTAAAGTTAAAGTTAACATTTATATTTAAAAATTAATATCCTTGTTTGACGATAACAAGGTCGGTGTTGACTTGGAATCGGCTTGGCTTGGAGTTGGCTTGTTATGCAAAGTTTGAAACTAGAGGGCCGTTTCTGCAAATACACAAATTTGTAAGTCCGAAAGTATAAATTTCCCTTTATTAATCCTAAATTCTTAATTATCATCCAGCTGCAAAACCCTAACCCATATAAAAATTCAGTCTTTTCCACACCAAAATTTCAAAAAATTATCTAACTTGTCACCGAGCAATCTAATGCATGAACATGAACAAATTCTCCCGAATCTCTTACTTAATTTCATACCAACTAGGGCTATCAACGGGCCGGGTTCGGGCCGAATTTTTGATAGCCCCGTTTAAGTTTTAGAATAAAAGTGAGGCCCGAACCCGACCCTATATCATATCCGGGCCCGACCCGGCCTGCCTGATTGTGAAATATGTGAGCTCGAGCCCGACCCAAATAAACCCAGCCCGGTACTAATCGGGTCGAAACTCGGGCCGGATGGGCCTTTAATAATTTATGCCTTATATTTTTTCTATTCGGGCCAGTAATAAAACCCGGCCCGATACCACTCGGGTCGGGCGGGCATTTTATGAGTTTTGCCCAATAGTTTTTACATTCGGGCCCATGCTTGAAATTTTAATAAAATATTTCCTAAAATCATTTTTGTTTCAGGACCATTTGAGCCTGACCCAAAATCATTGAAATCTAATTTAAAAGACCCACCCAAAGGCCCATAACCTCTTTCATGTATAACCTGTTTTATATTCCTGGACCTGTAAACCATATTTTAGAAACTATACATACAACCAGAGGTCCAAAACATGCATCATTGTTTTATATTCATGTAAGACCCAATCAAAGGTCCATAATCTATTTCATAAAAGACTAAAAGACCCAAACTCAACCTGTTTCATACAAGACCAACCTGAACCCATAACCTCTTTCATATATAACCTGTTTTATATTCCTGAACCTGTAAACCAAATGTTAGAAACTGTACATACAACCAGGGGTCCAAAACATGCATCGTTACTTTATATTCATACAAGACCCAATCAAAGGTCCATAACCTATTTCATAAAAGACTAAAAGACCCAAGCTCAACCTATTTTATACAAGACCAACCTGAACACTCAACCTGTAAACCATATTTTAGAAACTATACAATACAAATCGGATATAAATTATAAAAAATTAACTATGCTAATAATGAATCTCTCAAATCCTCTTCTAAAGAATTTTCTATGTCTATCTTCTCATTCAGCCATCATCTCCTAAGTCATTTTTTTACCATTTTCCATGAAAATCCTTTTCTTCAATAACTTGTAAAACAAAGAAAACAAAAAAATTATAACTTGTACATTATATAAATGATCAAACTCACCTTAAAAGGAAATCAATTCTTTCATTCTCATCAACATTGACAATACTACTATAATTATGATGTATCAAATCTTGATTGCAAATGAGCATTTCTAATGTTTTCGAATGTAATGAACTCTTAGTTTGATCAAGCACCCTTCCCCCAGTGCTAAAAACTAATTCCGAAGCAACCGTGAAAAGAGGAACTGCAAATATATCCTACACAATTCGCGAAAGAATCAAATATGTAGTTGAGTTATTTTTCCACCATGCTAAAATATCAAACTTTTCGATTTGAGGCTCTTGTGGGTCTCTAAATACAAGTCTAATTCAGACTTTCTTCCTAAAGTGGTCGGGCCTTTACGCCTACCATGAAAAAACTTGAAGAGCACCCTCTTTTATTTTTAAATTGTTGCCACAGTGAAAAAACTTGAAGATCACTCTCTTTAATTGGAACACTTGGAAGTAATTCACAATCATTACCATCATTCAAATGAAATTTACTATTATACTCATCGAATATGATCGTCAAATTGCTGAGTACGTCCTTATAATATTTTTCACCATCTTCTTCATATAAAATACCAAAAACAAAGGCCAAATATTCTATTTTAAATTGAGGATCTAATACCACAACAATTGAAAGGAGTAAAGAATATTCTTTTCAGTATTTATCAAATTTATCTAGCATTATCTTAGCTATATTATGAGCCCACACAACCTTTTTATTCGTCATTTATTTTTTAAGTTATATATAAATTTCGATTACTTGATGAAAAAATAAATGAATGGTTGGATATTTTGTATCGGAAAATTTTTTTATAGCTTTGAAATTTTTTTTCAAATACCCAAAAAGGGCTTCGGCCTTAACCCAATCTTCAGTTGATGATGCAAAGGGATAGTTTAGATCACAATCTTTTAACCAAGAGAACCCATCTCTAAATGGAAATATAGATTTTACCATTAAAAATATGGAGTTCCATCGAGTTGCGACATTTAGAGATAATCCTCCAATAATGTGCCTAGCATTTGCCTTTACCCAAATATTAAAATTTTATTGGCGGGATGATGATGATTTAATATACTTGATGCTCTCTCTAATATTTCCAATAATATCTTTAATGTCTTTCAACCCGTCTTGCACAATCAAATTGAGAATATGCGCGGAACATCGAACGTGAAATAACTTACCTCCAATTAAAAGCAAGTTCATTCTAGTAAGATGTTCTCTTAAATATTTAGCCATAATATTATTATTAGATGCATTATCTAATATTATAGAAGAAATTTTATATTCCAATTTTCATTCAATGATACATGATAAAATATGATAAAAAAGAGTTTGACCCGTGTGAGGATACAGGATCAAAGGGAAGTTAACTACACGGCTTTGCAAATTCCAATTCTTATAAATAAAATGAGCAGTTAGACACATATACCAAAATTATTGATTAGAAGTTCAAATATCCGAAGTGAAGCTAATCCTTCCTGATATTTTATGAAATAAGTCATATAATTTTACTCTATCTTTTTTATAGACATCAAAACAATTTTTTTTAATCGTGTTACGAGAAATTATTTTATGTTTGGGTTGTAGACCTTTAAGTAAGTTAATAAATCCTACGTGACTAACAAATTTAAATGGTAATTCATGCAAAATTATCATCCGAGCAACTAGCTCATGACATTTAATTGGGTCAAACTTATAGTTACCAACTCCTCCGTTTCCATCCACACACAACTGTTGTTGTTTATTATCATTATTAACTCCTTTTATTTTTGAACAATTAATTTTGCCGTGTCATTTTTAAATGGCTAGTTCCATTATTTCTACTATCAGCGCCTAAAAGTGTCTTACAAAGCTTACATTTCGTTAAAATAGTTCCAGGCAATTGATGCCTTTCTCCTTTTTTTTATGATCAGGACATTGTGGAAGTGGAGGGTTTACAGTAGAGGGTGCAAAAATTGTTGGATCAATAGGCATTGTGGAGGTAGAGGGACCCACACCACCTGTCGATGATGAATTTCCTTGAAGAAGAGGACTGCTAATGATATCAACATCATCGTCCGCTGCCTCTATCTCCACGATGCCACAATCCTCAAATAGATCAAAGGGATTTAACATATCAAATATAATGTAAATAATTTTTACAGATATGACAGATTTAAATAAAATCAGATATTAAACTAATCACTTTAATACCACATCAATTGCAGAATTTTAAATGAAAAATTAATCATTGAATTAATTTAAACTAGTAACTGATTTAAAAAAAATAAAAATTTAATCACTATTGGCAGATTGCAGAAGTTTAAATTAATCACTATTGGGCCAATACTACAGCAAGTCAGCAAGTCAGTATTGGCAGATAATTAGATATTAAACTATTAAACTAATTAGTTTAATATTACAGCAAGTAAGCAATTGCAGAAGTTTAAATAAAAAATTAAACACTGATTTTAAATTAACAACTAATTTAAAAATAAATAAATTTAATCACTAATTTGAATATAATCATATATTAAACTAATCAGTTTAATACCACAGCATGACAACAAACAATTGCATAATTTTAAATAAAAAATAATCAATAATCATATATTAAACTAATCAGTTGAATACCACAGCATGACAACAAACAATTGCATAATTTTAAATAAAAAATCATTCACTGATGTTAAGCTAATAAAATAATAAAATAAAAATTAAACTTAAAAATAAAGCTTATTGGGGGAATGGCAGAGTCGGTGGTGGACTAATGGTGTTGGTGGTGGTGCACGCCGTGTTGGTAGCGTTGTGGTGGTGCGTGGCCCAATCAGATTACCAACAAAGAAACCCTAATCAGATCGACGTCAAGGCGGCAGAGATAGAGGGTTGAGTTGGGTAGAGAGAGAGAGAGAGAGAGAGAGAGAGAGAGAGAGATTGGGACTGATTGAGAATAGATAGAGGGGTGGTCGGTTGGGTTGGGTAGAGAGAGAGAGAGAGAGAGAGAGGGGTTGGGACTGGTAGAGAGAGAGAGGGTTAGGCTGCGTAGAGAGAGAGAGGGGTTGAGACTGGTAGAGAGAGAGGGTTAGGCTGCGTAGAGAGAGAGAGGTTGGGACTAGGTCACTGGGTCGACTGGCAGAGAATTAGCACCAATCACTGAGAGAATAGAGATAGAGAGTTGGCCGGTTGGCTTGGGAAGAGAGAGAGAGAGATTGGGATTGGTAGAGAGAGAGAGGATGGGTTGCGGTGGCGCCGGTTGCGAGGGCTGCGGTGGGCGATGGTGCCGGTGAGACTTGAGAGAGAATTTGAGAGAGAGATGCGAGGGTTGCAAGGTGTTGGCGACTGCAAGAGAGAAGGAGAACTGTCGGAATGGAGATGGAGAATCAACTGAACCATCGAGATGGAGAAGGAGATGCTGAGCAGTGAGCAGGGCGAGCGCCGTCGAGATGGAGAAGGAGGAGATCTTAGAAATGAAAGAGAGACAAAAAACCCTAATTTGTGGTTATATAGGAAAAAACTAGGGAAATTACCCTTTTAACTGTTCATCTATTTGTTGAACGATAATAAGAGGGGTTAAAAGGATAATTATAAACGGGTCGGTTTTAGGCCGGGCTTACTGGCCCATTTATTTTAAGATATATAAGAGTCCGTTAATTTCACGTGTCAAGGCCTGAACCCGAACCCGTTTATATTCGGGCTTAGCTCTGCCCGGCCCGTTTAAAATTTCTCAAAAATATTGGCCGGGCCGGGGCTAAAACCCGACCCGTTGACAGCCCTAAAATTACCAACAGTCACTAAGAAAGAAAACAATCAATGCTTCTCAATCAAACCCTGAATAGGGTTTAGGGTTTAGGATTTCTGCGTTTGACCCAACCCAAAATGCACTGAAGTTTCCAGCGATGAAGACGGTGATGTGATCGATTGGCTTAATCTTTCTTATCTATTGATGAATCTTCTGAAATTCTGTTTGATCGTCGATGGTGAAAGAAGTTCCAAAAACATGCTTCATCATCGAAACTGCTCTTACCGTCTCTTCAGCAACACCTCAAGCTTCCCATCTCTCCTCTCTCATCTCTCCCGCCGCCCTCTCTCCGCCCTCGAGCCCATCTTCTCCCACCTCTCCACTATCGATTCCAAGTCAGAACTCCTTAAATCTTACACCGTCACTCCTCCCATCAAGCCCTGGCCTCTCCATCTCCACCCAAAGCGACTCGTCTCCATGATCAAACGCCAGCAAAACCTCCACCTTGCCCTCCAGATCTTCGAACACGCAGGAAAATTCCACCCTGGTTTTTCCCATAATTATGAAACGTACCACACCATGATCGAAAAGCTCTCTCGCGCCAGAGTTTTCGATCACATGGAATCGCTACTTCACCAGCTTCAGTGCTCTGGGATCAAATGCAAAGAAAACGTGTTCACTGTCGTTATACGAAACTATGGGATCGCGAACAAGCCCAAATCGGCGTTCAAATCGTTTCTCCGGATCAAAGAGTCTGGCATTGAGTTTTCGGTGAGATCTTTCAACACGCTTCTGAATTCGATGATTCAGTGTAGGAGATTTGATACAGTAGGTTTATTGTTCAATAACAGTAGGAAGAAGTTTGGGATAATTCCGAATGTTTTTACATGTAACATTTTGATCAAAGCCTTGTGTAAAAAGAATGATTTGGAAGGCGCGATTAGGGTTTTAGACGAAATGCCGGGGTTAGGTTTGGTTCCGAATGTCATTACGTACACGACAATCTTGGGAGGTTATTGTGGTCGCGGTGATCTTCGCGAAGGTAAAAGGGTTTTCGATGAGATCTTGAGTAGGGGGTGGATCCCTGATGCAATCACTTACACGATTTTGATCGATGGGTTTTGTAAGCAAGGACGATTGATGGAAGGAGTTAAGATCATGGACGAAATGGAAGAAAATGGCGTGTTTCCTAATGATGTGACGTACGGGGTTGTGATTGAATCGTATTGTAAAGAGAAGAAGTCAGGAGAAGCTTTGAATTTGCTCGACGACATGCTCGAGAAGAAATTTGTACCGAGCTCGACTCTTTGCTGTAAAGTGATTGATGTTCTTTGTGAGGGAGGTAAGGTCGAGGATGCGTGTGTTGTATGGAAGAAACTGTTGAAGAAGAATTGCACTCCTGATAATTCGATATCGAGCACGCTTATATATTGGCTTTGTAAAAAGAGGAAGATTTTCGAAGCTCGGAAGCTCTTTGAGGAATTCGAAAAGGGTTCTATCCCAAGCATTCTGACATATAATGCGCTTATTTCGGGTATGTGTGAGAGCGGGGAATTGCAGGAGGCCGGGAGGTTGTGGGACGACATGGTGGAGAAAAAATGCATCCCAAATGTGTTTACTTATAATGTGTTAATCAAAGGGTTCTGCAAATCCAGGAAGGCGAGGGAAGGTGTTAAGCTTTTGGAGGAAATGTTGGAGAAGGGATGCATGCCAAACAAGTTTACATATAAGGTATTGGTTGATGGGCTTTACGAGTCGGGCATGGACGAGGAGATTATGGAGGTTCTTCTTGTAGCGTTGTCGAGTAGGGAAGTTTTACTTGATGTTGATTCTTGGGGTGTGTTTGTAACGAAGGTTGCCAGCGACTTGGAAACGTGGAGAGTTGATCTTGATAGAGTCTTGGAGAATGATAATTAGAAATTGGTTATTGATAAAAAAAGGATAGTTAGAAATTTGTTTTCAGAGGTTATATTTATGCATCATATGCAGACTGAAAAACCAAGTGGGGTTAGGGGATTTTAACTTCAGGTTGTGGCTTGGACATTCTTTTGAACTGAGCTGCTCGCTTGAGACTCTTAAGGGGTAAAATCATAGAACCGGTACAGAATTTCAAAATTTTATATGGACAAATCAACAGGGTAAAAATTAGGATAGTATGCTTTTGTCACCTCTTCTTAACACTTACACCCACAAGTCTGAAGCATTATATTATCAGTTTCAGATTTAGCCCCTGTTTTTAATTATTTCCTATTTACCCTGCTCAACCGCTCTCATTCACAAGACCCTACTTGCATAACACAAACTTTAGTTACATAGTTTGTGGTTCCGTTCATCTGGTTTGTTCTATATGATTGGCAGCTCGCTGTGCACTCCAGTGAATTTAAGTGGCTAGGCTTAACTGAGAATTGGGTATTCCTCGAATCAATCATGTTTGCTATTTCTCGAAGACATGAGCAGAATGCTAGGTGTTACATTTAAATTTTGAAAGTTCCTGCTGAACTATGCCATGGACCTGCTTGCCATATCTTCCACGCTTTCAAGAATCTTGAAGGATAATATAAACCATATGTAGTTTGGTTCTGAGATGGAAAATATTGAACCTGGTTCATTTACTGGCGATGAGGATGGCTTTCTGAGTAAATTATAATATAAGTTTTTATACTGGCATTGAATAAGGTAGCATACCCATTAGAGGTAATGTTTCATTCTCGTCTATTTCAATAAGACAGTTGTGAAATACTTCAACTAGCTATATGAAATAGTTTTTATTTTCCCACTTGATTCTTGAAAGTGTATATTATAAAGTACTATAACATGATGGTATTAAGTGGATAATAGTTATTTAATTAGTGAAAAATCCCGGTGATTTAATTTTTTTTCAAAAAACTCGTCTTTTGCGGGACTGTCTAGTGCCAAGTGGGCTCAAAGTGATTTCAATTCCACAAGTTGAGATCTGAAATGGCAAAATTACCCCTGTGGATGTCATTTCAAAGGTTTTGTGGGTGAAATTATAAATGTGTGGGTGTAAGTGAGTTCCACTAGTGGCCCCATGTGACTTCGATTCCACATCTTAAAATGCTGTCAAACAAAAAACTTGGAATTTTCAAATCAATGTTACCTTAAATTTCTTACTTTCTACATTATCAAACACAATCTTAGAAGTCTTGAAATTCATCACTTTGCAGGGCAGCCTCCGAAAAATGACCATGACTTCAATACTTGTCAGAATTGCGTGTTTCTTGGCTCGTTGGAAAGGTACTTTGATAAGCTTTCAAATATGACCAATTTTACATAAATCCGACCTTGTTTGGTACTTGAAAACATAGTTACCTAAAAACCATTTTTAGCCCATCGTACCAGTCCATATGCATACCGGTATCTGAGACTGGTATGAAACATTTTGGAAATGTTTCAGAAATATTTTTAGAAACACGTTTCAATATATTTCAAACTAGTTTCATTTTAAGAAATTGGTTTCTATTTTAGAAGAAACTCGTTTCAATTTAAAAAAAAAATCATTTCTATTAAGAAAAACTTGTTTTCTATTTAGTTGATATTTCTATTTCTTAAATATGACACTAGTTTCGTCCTTCTACGAAGCAATCTTTTATAGCCATTAAATTAGTTCAAAATTTGGCTTTCACAAATTTTAGGGACATTGGAATAATGAAATCATATTATCATAGAATGAACTTCATGTGCATGTGTTGAAAAAATTAGATATGTTCTGAATAATGTTTTATATTGAGTGATTTGGATGATGTGTTATATTATATATACTATTAATAGATATTTTCGTCATGTGTTTCCTTATCCATCGATAGCTGAGTAAGGTTGTCAAATCATGTATCATATCGTTTGTCATTTATAATAATTTTTTTACTGTATACCGTATTGTATCGTCCGTAGATGTGTTAAGGCTGTGATGTTGATGATGATGATGGTGATATAAAGATACACTTATATTTCTATAAATAAATTGGAAATATATATAAGATAAAAGTAAGAAAATAAAATATGTAACCTATGATCTTTTCTATGAAATCTTTTACAAAGACACTCATTCCATCATATGTAAGTAACACAATAAATTAGAATTTAAATCAAATAAATTGAACCAAAAAAAGGCATTTCATTGGATTGATTCATAAATGGAGTAAAAATCCCTAGTCACAAAAAATTATGAGCTTTTTCAATTTTCCACCATACAAAATGGAACCCTATAGCTGCATAAGTGCAGTGTAAGGCATACTATGTACTTATATATTATTATGATATGACTTCTATGATAAAAGAAGAAGTCGTATAGTTTTACTTATACAAGCATATCTACGTATCCATATACTTGTTTCTTGACATTGTAAGTTTATAATCCCTGAAAAATTTTAAAAAATGTAGAAAAATCCAAGTCTTCATTCTTTATCTTCATTCCCAGTATCAATATCATCTTCTTTTTTATCAATTAAATCATAATTTTTTTTCCTCCTGATCGGCATCTTCCTTTTCTTTCTTTTTTTTCTTCATTTTTTTTGGTAGATATAGAAGGAGTTTATAAGGGGGTAAAGTTCGGAGTAAAATAAGTAATAAATGTTTTTTTCTAATAAAAAACTAATTATAATCGAAATCGTATGTATCACTCGTATCGCAAGGATCAAAATCTCATTTTTTCGGACGATACTCTCCGATTTTTTCCCGAAAAAAAAAACATCAAAACCGATAATTTGAAATTATTAGACGATAATTTCAAATTATCGTCCGATACGAACGATACATTGAACGATACGGACGATACGAACAATACATTGAACGATAATTTGACTGTTTTTTCAGGGGGGCGATATGTATCGTATCGGTGAGGTCCAAAACTGATACGTATCGTCCGATACGTGTCGGTATCGGATGATATTTTGATCCATGTCGTATCGTGTATCACAACATATCATACTGTATTGTATCATGTATCATAAGATACGGTTAGAGTATAAGATACATAACATCAATACGTATCATTTTCTAAAGTATCGTGTATCATATCACATATCATACCGTGTATGGTATGATATGATAGCCATGTATGAGTTCAATGAATCAGGTGTCTAAACTCTAAAATTAAAAAAAAAAATATTGATTCAACAATTATAGTTATCATATATTGTTACACAAAAGAAATACCAATGTTATAACAAATTTATATATATATATATATATATATATATATATATATATATATATATATATATATATATCCCATATATGTCCAACTAATAGTGTTTCTATTACGAAGTCATCTCATGTGTTTGTCGTACCAATGTCGTATCTATTTGCTACCTATAACATAAATATTTCGTTTCTTTGTTGTACCAATATTGTAGTGAAAATCTATTCATAAAATTGCACCCAAAACATTTCAATTAAACGTACCAATGCCTTATAACAAGTCCTAACACTATGCTTGAAAATAGGTCAAATATAAAAGTGATGGGATTGGAAGTTAAACACTCTATGACCATTGAATCAATGACTCTTTACATTAGTAAATTTTACTCTCTCTTCTGCTTCCTCTTTTCTTCCAATATTTTTCTTCTCATTTTCTCTAATCTTCTTTCTTGGAGTTCATAGTAGATTAAAATTCTGGACTGCATCATTCTCCCTGCCAGAGAAAAGTTTGACGTCGAACTTTCTGTCAGGTGATTGTTGTGCCCGAACCAATAAGAGGGTGATGGTGATGACGATTTGAACATATTTGTCATCTAGAAAAATGCTGTATATGGGACACTCATATACTGTATTCCACGCATTGCTCACTTCCATATTGTTGTGTTGATCAACGCCATTTCGCTTTATTGATTGGATGTTTCCATATTGTATCGAACATGCTTTGATACCAAACTGATGCGATTTGTGCACGATAGCCACCTAGAGAGGGGTGGCAATACTAGCAAAACATGTAGTAAGACTGAAATTAGTCTTCCAAGGTGGTTGAATTAAAGAGTTCCACTAGAATTCCACTGCCAGTGAACCTGTAAAGACACCTAATAGACTAATACTAACAACAGTTAGTAGGGCTTTCAAAAGCCTGAAATAAAATATTTTATTCAACTCTAAAAAAAGTTTCAACACTAGTAGCCTTTGAAAGTTAAAATAGGCTTTTACAACTCATAAAATTACAAATCCTAATTTTAACTCTAATTTTTAATTTAAATAAAAGGAAAATATCTTAATTCTAGTAACTCTTTACTAAAACAATAAAACAAAATCTTTAATAATAAAGAAACTAACATATTTGTAATGGAATAAATAAATCATATTGGTTAAAATTAAATAATAAAAGAAACTAATTCTAATTCAACTAAAAGTCTTGAAATTCTTACTTTGCGGTGCAGCCTAAAAAACAAACCATAATTTTTTCAGTAATCGTTGGAAATGCATGTTTCTTAGCTCGTTGGAAAGGCACTTTGATAAGCTTTCAAATAGGACCAATTTTATATCAATTCGACTTCGCTTGGTACTTGAAAATAAGTCAAATGTTGTAGTGACATGACCGTGTCCAATCAATGACTTTTCATTAATAATTTTTAAATTTATCTTTTCTTTCGTCTTTTTTTTCAATTTCTTTTCCTCATTTTCTCTATTCTTTTTGTTGGACTTACAGTAGATTAAAATTTTGGACAACATCAAAATTGCCTTATTATTGTTATTTAATTAAGAGTTCTGACGGCTTGTAGATTGATGACATTGATTTCGCTTTTGTATTATTTTTTATTTTTGAGATATAGAAGTATAAAATCCATTGAGGAAATTGTTAATTTTGTCTAATTTTTTTATAAGCTTTTTTGTGGGTGTTGATTAATTTGTTACGCTAATGTTAATTTTGAAATCGTTAATCAATTGTTGGTAACAATGATTTTTTATATGGTTTGGTTTGATTACCAACCATTACACTCTGGTCATGCATTAATTTGACTTCCAATTTTTTATTTTTTAGGTACGGTCTCTAAATTTTGTCTGATTTCATGCAGAAATTATCATTGTCGGGTAGAAAATGATTACTTTATGCTGCTCTTGGACTTCTTAATTAGTAACATTGCCAAGTTCGGCGTTAACGAGGATCTTCGAGAACTTCAACAACTAGGGCTTCCAAAAGGTAATTCATTACCTTGTGATAATCTGTTCTTTACATGGTTTGAAAACTTGACTCGACTCGAAAGTCAGCTGGGTCGAGTTAACTCAAAGACTTGGATAAACTTGACAGTTGACTCTCTCCGACTCGGTAATTTAGTAAATACTTAAAAAAAATATGTTTTAAAATTTAAAAAAATTATTTTAGAAGGAAAAACATGGAAAGATATGTTAGTAAAATGGGTAGTTCAATATTCTTGAAAAAGATTGGATTTCTAAATCTTATCCTGTGGAAATATTTTGCATCTAAGCATAGTTTATCAACCCTAGCGAAATATTGACTCGGACTCAATTCGAAATTCCGGCAAGTCAAGTAACTCGGCTGAGTTACTCCATGACTTGTGAACTATGGTTCTTTATGCTAGGAGCCGTTTATGTTTATGGGGTCCAGTACTGGAGCATAATAATTGATAAAACTAAGAATTTTGGTGAGTATGAATAATGTGTGTATATATATATTATGACACAACTTTCTGGTCGGTGTTCTCTCACCTTTTTTGCATAGATAGGTTGGTTGCCTACTTGCAATTGATGTGCAAGAATCCATTTTTGAAGTCTGCGTGATAGTAGTCTTATATATCTTGGGATTAAGTTTTCACTTGCTATAACATTTCCTTGTATATAAGTGTATTTAACCCAATGCCTATGGCTCAGGCCTGTGCATGTATGTCCTGTTTGGTTGATTGACTTGTTCAGACCCTTTATGTTGGGTGGGAGATTGATGGGATTTTTTCTAATCTTTTGAGTATATGCATGTTTCTGAAAAATTTGGTAGTTTCTAGTGCCTTATGTCTAGACAAGGCACTAGAAAAAATCTTTTGAGTATATGTATGTTTGGTTGATTGACTTGTTCAGACCCCTTTATGTTGGGTGGGAGATTGATGTGATTTTTTCTAATCTTTTGAGTATATGCATGTTTCTGAAAAATTTGGTAGTCTCTAGTGCCTTGCGTCTAGACATGAATAACTGGATGATTAAATTGGCTGATATATCATATTTGATAGTAATTTTTTATAGGTTAAAATTATGTCACATTCATGTCACTTAGTAGGTGCTATTAGTCTTGTCTAAACTAAGAAATAGTGTCAACTTTAACTATTTCACAGCACTTATATATCGTTATAAACTTTAAATATTTGCCTTTAGCACTTATAATTCTGTTGTAAAGTTTTTACATACAAAGCACTTATTTTCTGTTATAGACTTTATTTGCCTTAAGCGCTTATATTATGTTATGAACTTCAAATTTTTATGTACACAATTAAGTTTTTACACTACACCAGTGTCCACCTGTAGCAATGATGTTTCAAATATTTGCCTTTTTCTTTTTTGTTTCAAATACTGAAATTGGACATGTAATACTAGCAGCTTATTGTAGTGTCTAAAGGATTGCTAGTAAATCGAACACTGAATTGCATGAGTAACCTGTAGCAGTGAACTCTGAATTACTGGAACATTATCCACTGTAGTGTGTAAAGGACCAATTGCGTTAAGCAAACCAATGTAGATCAAACACTGACCTGATACCTGCTTCATGCCCATAGTTGCCAGGAGTTGGTATGGGGTACTGGTACGTTTAGGTGGAAAAAGTTTCGGGGACTTTTTTATTGATATGTCTTTTATACGATATTGATATAATATAGAAACGCAATAGATATGTTATAGTTACGAAATAGAGGTGTTATAGGCACGAAATAAATACAACACCGGTACGATTTCAATGTCCCTAAAATCCATAGAAGTCAAATTTTGACCTAATGTAATGGCTCTAAAAACCTGTTGTACAGGACGAAACTATTTTCATATTTAAGAGATAGAACTATAGAAGTATGAATTAAATAGGAACCAAGTTTTTTTTTTCTCTAATAGAAATGAGTTTCTTAAAACGAGCTCCTTCTAATATAGAAACCAGTTTCTGTTTAAAATGAAACGAGTTTCAATTATCTATTGAAACATGTTTCTGAAAAGGTTTAGAAATATTTCGGAAATGGTTTCATAATAGTCGCCGATAGTGGTATGCATGGGGACTGGTACGATAGGTTAAAAAGGGTTTTTGGTAACTTTGTAATGCGGAAACTAACACATGCAATTTTAGGGCTGAGATTAAATATAGAATTAATTTAAACAATTTAAAGACAATTTTTCTTAACAAATTATCACAGAAAATATCAAGAGATTCAATTGAACGATTTAATTCTGGCCCAAATAGTGTTACTTTCGCGTACGCTCCCTATCGGATCTAGAAGATTAGGGTTCTTAGCGAAAAGCTAGATTTCTGACAGTTTTAGGGTGTCGGAACGAATTTGCAAGCGGTTTCTTTCGATACCGAGCGAAAATAAAACAAATAATGATTTTAATGGTGAAATGATAGGTTAAACTTGAATTTTTAATAGTAAAAGAGATAGAGTAGGGTTACGCTACTTACGCAACTCGTAGATCATAAGAAGATAGAGAAGGAGGAAAAGTTGGCCTCACACCAAACTGCACACGGGAAGAAGAATCGCTCTTCTGTTTGAGAGAATCACACCTTCACAGAAAACTCAAACAAAGTTATCAAATTGCAAAAGGAAATTTCATTAACCAGTAATTAATTCCAAAGTTGTTTTTACAACCCTTTAAATAGGCTAACCAAACCCTAACTCGAAATAAAACAATCTTAAAAATTTAAAACGACAAGTTTTCCCAAAAAAAAAAATCTCGTCATATCTCACGTGATTGGTCGATCAATCGATTCTGGAGTCGATCGATCGACTGATGAAAATTAAAATTTCCTAAAGGCTCTGTCCACATTTGATCGATCGACCATTTACAATCGATCGATCGACTGAGAAGAATAACTGTGCCCACAATACTATGCTCTCTGTCCTCAATCGATCGATAGATCGACTGTCTGGGCTTGATCGATCGACTAAAACACTCCTTAGTTTTGCGAATCTGTGCAATTCTTCTTTCGGACCACTTTGACGTTCTTCTTTCCCCTTCAATACGTTACGGGCAGCTGCTTGAATCGGATGTCTCCATCACTATGTTGGTGCCATCTTCAAGGAGCTTGAAACAATTTTAACGACAATGGAACTTCAACAAAATAAACCAATTTAGAACAGTTCCGTTTATCTAGCGGCTGAGGTAGTCAAATCAGCATTAGTAGGAGGGGGATTTGAGACCTGAGAAGGAAATGAAGGAGGCTGATAACATGGCATCAGGGGGAGTTATAACCTGAGGGATGGCCATAATAAATGGCCATGGCAGGTTCATCAAAAGTGCAAGGGCTCTGAGCACCCCAGCGGGAAGCATCTGTAGCTGAAGCATGAGCTTGAGTAGTAGGCAGAGAGGCCTTACCAGTGGCAGCAAGGGGAATGAGCCTGACATAAGATGGGGATAGTGTAGGAGAAAGATGTTCAGGTTACTAACAGCTCATTGCCGTTTGGCAGGGGGAACAAAAATGGTCATTGTCAATTTGTCATAGCCATGAATAGTTATAACCATTCGTGTGTGTCTCAAGAAGCTGGGTATGCTTTAATTAACTTTCGTAAGAGAAAATGTCAGCACAGATGGTAAGCAAAGGATCTGAACTCTAAACATAAGCATCCTATATACTTTGCAACCCATGATTTATGCCCACTGAACTTCCACTGACTTATGTTTTATTTACGCATTTTTGTTCATTTTGATTGGTATTTTGAATTAAAGATAGAAGCCAAAAAGGGAGAAAACTCTCACTGAAATAATTCTAAGAAGGAGAAGGGCGTTAAAGGCCATGATACGACAATAATAGAAGGCAAAATTTAAGTTGAAGAGTAAAAATGATTCTAAAAAATGATATGTAGCTTCGTTTATATGTTTTCCATTGAGATTCTTCCAAGATATATCAACAATTCTCACTTTCTCAGTAGATCACATCTTCTCCAATCTGATTTCTATTTAAGCCAAGATATTGGTCATTCAGTTTCCCCCTGGTAAACCTAAGCTCAGCCAGACAGATTTTAACTTGGTCCAAGCACATGGAGGGATGCGTTCCCAAGCCCAATCCCAACCTGTAATGAACTTTCAAAGACCAAGCCTGTCTTGGCCCGACTCATTTATCATAAATTAGCTATTGAGTCATAAAAATTAACTCTATATGTATAAAAAAAGAAAAATCCATAATACTGGTGCAGATATCTAGTAAGAAGTGGGTATCTATTTTCAAAAGATCTAGAGTTCAAAAATAGAAAATCTATTGTTCTTTCAGATTATTTTGTTTTAAATACTGTAAGTGAAACTCAATACAATTCTATGTTTCCCTGACCCAAATTGTGAATGTGAATGCAGCTTACCGGGCACATTCATCATTATAATAGGGTCGTATGCCTTTCTATGAGGAAAGGGAAGAGATTCCTCTCCACTGGTCCTCTCTGCACAATTATAAAAAATCTGATGGCAGTAAACGAGGCAAGTAATTGATTCATTGTCAGGGGAGGAGATTCCTCTCCGCTGGTCCTATCTCCGAACAATTATAAAAAATCTGACGGCAGTAAACGAGGCAAGTAATTGATTCATTGTCATCATTAAATGAGTACATGAGGTTCAAGAATTTTGATTGAATGTCTAATTAATAGGTATCAATAAATTTAAACTGAGATTTGTATAAGAGCTGATATTAGGTGTTAGAGTCACCTCATCTCTATTTTAGATGTTACATTGTACTTACAATCTCTGATTTCTAGGGTGGCATGCCAGCATATAGATGGGACTCGACCCAAAAGCCACACTGATTTAAGGATCCAACCATCTAGCATTAGTACTTTTCGTTCACTAAATTTGGAACCATTGTCCAAAGCACACTTTTTAACTAACCATTTTCAGTGTACTACAGACTCTTGCTCAAAAACTTTTTTTTTGGGTGACTTACATCTACAAGATGTCATCCAAGTGGATATCAGAAGATAAGGGACCATGTATAGGTACCATTATTTGAAAGGGAGTTTATTTTGAGTTATGAACAGAATATGTCCTATCATCATTGCCATCAAAGGGTCACAATCACCATACCTTGCCCACTGCTCAATCCTTCTTTAAAAGGGTTGCGATTTATATTAAAAAATGTCCATATATCTCCTATGTAACATTTATGTGTGTGATACAAGGTGCATCTAATGGAGATTTTGTTTGAGCATAGTTGGGGATATTGACTTATGTTGACTTTTAAATTCTTTTTTTACTTGAAACTTCAGTTATATATCTAAATTATACCTCAAACAATTCCCAAGTACTAATTTTTACCCCTTTACAGTCTAACAAAATTATCCAATAATCCTTGAAGCTCAAAAAAACTTGACATAAATATGATCTAACTCAATTTTTCTAATAGGCAACTCTATAATCCAAGGAAACGTGCTTAAGCTTGTTTATTAACTAAACTAACATAATCCAACCCCAATGGGCCGTTTGGATTCTCTGACCTTTTAGTCTAGTGGCTATTATTCCCGAGACAAATGTTTTTGTATGACTATTATGTCTGTTGTTTGGGTCATTGGGTGGCATTCCAATTTGTATATCTACTGTTTGGGTAACATCTGAAACTTTCCAGTGACTAATCTGTCAACTGTTTGGTCGCAGTGTTGTTGTTGGAGGTGTTCGTGATCATGGTTGATGGGGTTGTCAATGGGCCGGGTAGGGATAAAGCCTTGCATGGACTGACCCTAGACTTAGGCAAGCCTTAATATGTTTGGCCCTAGCCCTAGCGGGATTTACATGGTCAGTGCTATGAAATACTATCACAATTTAATTTAATTTTTTGATTGTTCTTGTGCTATAAAATATATATAGGATACCTATTATTCAGTAGTTTAAGTATAGACTATAACCTAAAATGTTCAGGAGTATAAGTAAAAAGTTGATAATAAACATGAATCTTTTTCTCTCCTTAATTATCTCTCCACCTATATATGCATAATTTTCGCTCCATAGTCAAAACAGATATTTTTTATGATATATTTGGAAAAACTTCTTTCTTCCCTTCTCTCTAACGGTAACAATAGAAAAGGGTATATGAAGGATTCATATAAGGCTTAGATCATGTGCACGATATATGGTGCACTTGTAACAATCATATATTGGACATTGTTTCCTATGGTCGAAGGTTGGAGGAATATTGATCTATACAACTATCTAAGTACATGGGTTGGATTCCTGATACTAACTCAAATTCTAAAAGTTGCACGACCATTAATGACACTAAAATCGTTGCATATATATAAAAAATGTATGCATATTTATTGAGATTAGCGGGAGATTGAGGCCCTACCCTTGGTGTACTAGTCAGACACTTGATACCATATAAGACTTAGATCATGTGCACGATATATGGTGCACTTGTAACAATCATTTATTGGACATTGTTTCCTATGGTCGAAGGTTGGAGGAATATTGATCTATACAACTATCTAAGTACATGGGTTGGATTCCTGATGCTAACTCAAATTCTAAAAGTTGCACGAACATTAATGACACTAAAAATCATTGCATGTATCTAAAAAATGTATGCGTATTTATTGAGATTAGCGGGAGATTGAGGCCCTACCCTTGGTGTACTAGTCTGACACTTAATACCAACTCTCCACCCCTCTCTGTTCTTTCTTAGAAATAATTTTTTTTTCTCTTTTATCACCTTACTATCTCTTTATCCGTTGTGTTTGATAATTCAGAAGTCAAACCTTAGAAATGAAGTTGCAACATGCCAATTTCCTGAGAATTGATTTCCTTTGAAAACTGACACTTCTGCTGTTTGATTATGTAATATGGGACATGACTTCCCAAGAATTGTAGTTCTACAATTTCTTTAGTTTGTCTGAGAAATTGCTTCTTGTGCAACTGAAAAAGGGTATTCTGATCAAACTGAATAATTAGATGACCCACAATCTACTGAAACATAAATACTAGGCACACTTCAATAAATTTAAATACACCTCATAAAAATGGTAGAATTGTCATTTTAAGGAATTAATGAGTAAATTAGAAATGGCCCGAGCGTGGAAGTGAGTTTCATGCATGGGGCCACTTGATTTCAATTCCACCAACATTAAAACTCAATCAAACAAAAAATTTAGAATTGTCAAATCAATTCAACCCTAAATTTGACAAATCCTGGTTATCAAACACTGACTAAAAGTTTTTCAGTATTTTTACAATCTTTCTCAGTCTTTTATCTAGAGCAGCTTTCTTTAAAGGGAAATTTGCATTTTCGGCCCTATAAGTTTGCTTATTTGCAGAAACGACTATATAGTTTCAATCCTTGCACAATAGGCCAACTCCAAGTCAAGCTGTTTCCACGTCAACACAGACCTATTTTTTTATTGTTATATTTTTATTTTTCATTATTTTTTATCATCCCTTTTTTCATTGGTAATCTTATTAGAGTGCACATTATTTAATAATTATCATACATTATTTATCTCAATCAATTGTAACACATCTTAAAATTCTAATATGCAAAAGAAAATAAAAAATTAAGATGAAAGAGAGAAGAAGATAGAGTTATCTCAATCATCTTAAAGCGGCCCGCTAACTTAAGATAGCAGCCCGCTAACTTAAGATAACGGCCCGCTATCTTTAGTTAGCGGCCCGCTAACCTAAGATAGCAGCCCGCTATCTTGTTTGTTCTATATTTCTATCTTTTTCTTTTTTCTTTAATCTTCTTTTTATTTTTCTGTATTTTAAATAACTATAATTGGTTGGTTTAGAAAATTACAATTGGTTAAGAAAATTTACGTGTGATAATTATCAAATAAGATAGCGGACCGCCATCTTAAGATAGCGTTACGGTGGAAATTCTTAGGGATTCTTTAAATACTAGAGATTTTACATTTAATTTTTAGAGATTCTGTATTTTAAATTAACGAGAATTGGTTGGTTTAGATAATTACAATTGGTTGAGATAATTTATGTATGATAGTTATCAAATAAGATAAAAGAGACACAAAAAATACATAACCACCATATATCAGTTTTCTTAATCAATTGTAATTATCTAAACCAACCGATTGTAGTTATTTAAAATACAGAAGAAAATAAAAATAAGATTAAATAACGAAAAAGAAGATACGCCCTCATAGAGCCTAATCAGATGCCCTACATAAATTATCTTAAAAATTTTTCACCGTAACGCTATCTTAAGATAGCGGACCGCTATCTTAAGATAGCGTTAAGACAGCAGACCGCTATCTTAAGATGGCGGTCCACTATCTTATTTGATAATTATCACACGTAAATTTTCTTAATCAATTGTAATTATCTAAACTAACCAATTATAGTTATTTACAATACAGAAAAATAAAAAGAAGATTAAAGAAAAAAAAAAAAGATAAAAATATAGAACAAACAAACGCTATTTTTAAGATAGTTGGTTCAGATAGTGGGCCGCTATCTTAGGTTAACGGGCCGCTTTAAGATGGTTGAGATAACTCTATTTTCTTCTCTCTTTCATCTTAATTTTTTATTTTCTTCTACATATTAGAATTTTAAGATGCGTTATAATTGATTAAGATAAATAATGTATGATAATTATTAAAAAAGGTGCACTCTAATAAGATTATCAGTGAAAAAAAGGAATGATAAAAAATAAAAAATAATGAAAAATAAAAATATAACAATAAAAAAATAGGTCGGTGCTGACGTGGAAACGGCTTGGCTTGGAGCTGGCCTATTATGCAAGGATTGAAATTATAGGGCCGTTTCTGCAAATAAGCAAACTTATAGGGCCAAAAATGCAAATTTCCCTTCTTTAAATATCTCTTCATGAAGCTTATTAAATCCTCATGTTGCCTATATGCTATAAAGTAACATTTGAGAAGAAAAGAAGAGGAAAAGGTACAATAAAATTATATATATATATATATATATATATATATATATATATATATATATATACTATATTTATGTATCTCTGGAATATAATTTTTCTTATACAACAGTGTATTATGGATTTGATTTGACAACATTACGGCTCTCAGGATTAAGGTGGGTTTCAAGAGGAAATCTCAAGTTGCTTTCAAGAGGGTTTTATATGAGTTTCAAGAGGGAGTTAATGGTGAGTTTTTAGAGGGTTTCATTCAATTGGATTTCAGGTGTGTTTCAAGAGAGTTTCATTTTAGAAGGTTTCATAAGTTTTATGACTCACCAGAGCTGAAGAAGACGAAGACGAAGACAAAGACAAAGACAGGTTAAGAAGACAAAGACGACAACGAAGAAGAGGGTTTTGCTCGAGAGTCTTGTAAGTGCCACCATTAGTCTATTGGGGCCTTTAATAAACGAAAGACCCTCTTTTTTCTCCACCAAGATGAATATTTTGTACGTGTGACATTGATCTCAAATTTTTTATGCACATGATTAACATGGCCATTGTTTATATTGGATTCAGCCCAAAATTATTATCATTTCCTTTATTGTGATATGTAATGCATTATTCTTCCTCAAAAAGATATGTATTATTATTTAGGAGTACTTGGGTTCTTGACGTATGTCATACTAAATTTCATTATATACAGTTAGGGGTTCACAATCCCTGTATTCAATTAATAGATCCAAGGTGTCAAGTATCGGCCAATACTGATATGTATTATCGATACGTATTTGTATTTTAGCCAACCGATACCACCTTGATACCAATATCAGGATGGTACCAGTATCATGTATCGGTATTGACCGATACTAAGTATCAGTTGATATGTATCGAGTCTCGGCCGATATGGTTCGGGTAGTGGTTGATAACTATCAAATTTGAATTTTTTTCTTTATTTAAAAAATATTTCCTTTTTATTAAAAAAAGCATTTCCTTTTTATTAAAAAAAGCATCCAAGAACTGATACCCGATTTGCTACCTTGAGTGTATCACACATAATATGAGAGAGAGAGACAGAGATTTGACCTCTTTTTATCAAGAGTTGGTGTTAAGTAAAAAAAACTAAGTGCACGGGTCAATCTCCCTCTAATAGAACAGAATTATATCTACATGGTAACGAACGGGTTCACTCTAAGGGATGAATCTCCTACTTAAATGATTAATACATCGGAAGTGCACAATTATTTAGAAGAGTGCAAATCGATAAAAAGTAAGGACACTGTTATATGATAGACAGGTTTTGTACAGGTAAAGTACATGCGACTAACATGACAAGATATAATTGGCTGCAAGTGCAGTGGGGCTCAAATAATGTAGGTCGTGATAGTCAGTTATGCAGTGGCGGAACTAGGATTTTCATCCAGTCGGGGCACAAAATAAATTAGATTTAATTTTTTATAAATTATATTATTTATTTATAGCACTCTCGCACTTATCAAATATAAATAAGAAATGCAGGAGGTAAGAACTTGCGCGAAACAAAAATAGATACTTTAAAGCACGCGAGTAAATGATCCTCTCGTGTTATAATGTTGCTTTTGCCCAGAAAATCATGAACATTGAAATTTCGCCTCTAAACTTTAGGGGATCTCATGTGATGTCATTACGAGCTTCACTAATCTGTTAATGTGTATCTGTGCTCCCAAATAACTTGAATTTCACATCAATTTAGTTAGTGGGCCGAAAATTGGTGTTTACAATTTGATGTGTCAATGCCAGAATAACACCGACACTGTTTGGTACATTTAATTTGAACACCTTATTTCAATGGCGGATATATATTGGATCATGTCTAAATTTTTTGAGTGGTACCTCATCGATCCTACCCAAGTTATGTGACACCTGATCCTCGAAATGGGTGCCACATTGTGTGAAAGATTGGCTCAAAAAATAATCTGCATTATATGATCTCAAAATGTCAATAGGTTGCAGTAGGTTTCGAAAGTAAGCACGAACAAAGATATTCAAATAAATATGGGTAGCAAAGATATTCATATAAATATGAGTAGCGTTATTTTTACTCATTAAACTTGTGAAGAACACACGCATTTCTATTTTCCACCATAAAAATTAGATCGACTTGAGTTAGGCGATAGAGATCATTTTTCATCCCAATCTTCAACACAATAGATCTTGAGATCATGGTGCATCTATTAGACGGTTAGATTGTGATTTCACATGACACACATCCCCAAAAGTGATCATGTTCATGGGCATACCTATCAAACGATTACTTTTGGGTATGTTTGCCATGCGGAATCAACATATGACCATCTGATAGGGGTGCCACGAACTCAAGAATTATTGTGTGGAAGATTGGGATGAAAAACATCTCCATCATCTGATGCAAGACAGTCAACGGATTTTAAAGGTGAAATTGTGTGCATTTTTTACAAATTTAATTTAACGGGTGTAAATAACGCTCTTCTATTTTTTTTGTTAAATTCGGCCCAACCTACCAAAACTAATTTGGGATTTCGAGTTAACTAAAACCCCTCCCCCTCCCTATTTCCTTTTGATAACTAGCTTAAGTGATAAGGGCTCTTGATGGACATTTAAACACCAAATGAAGTTTAAACGATGTAGCAATGCTAAATTAAAATTTTTTATTTCACACCATTAAAGTGTGGTTTCCTATCGATGTACCAATGCTAAATTAACTTTTTTTATTTCATACAATTAAAATGTGGTTTCCTAATATGCCATTGACATCTATTTATGGTCGATCTAAATGGTTTAGGAGGTAATTTATGATTGAAAAATGTTTTAATTAGCCAAAGAATTATGTCCATAAGTGGATGTGAACCATTAGATTAACGAATCTGAATACCAGTCATTAAAACTAAACACGATGGTTGATATTAGAGTGCACAAATCGGATGGTTAAAACCTTTCAAAAAAATTGATTTTTGAGCTCATGTCTTTCAACTTATGATCTATCATTTTGACTGTGTAGATAGCCCACACCTTGAATCTATCAATGGAGAGTCGTACCCTTAGCTTAATGATCCCACTCAAAACACTTCAAGCAAAGTGAATTTTTACGGACGAGCTTGTGCATAAATAAATGTGCATTTCCCATGGCTTTGCCGTCTGAACATAACTGATTGATCTAAAGGCATTTAAAGGATGATAGAGAGGGTCTCAAGTAGGGAGAGAAGGTGAGGCTTTTAAAAAATAAATAAATAAAAAGGAGGGTGTCATAAGGCTTTTAAAAATAGAACAAATAAAAGGATGTGAGTTGGTGTCAGGTAGAGGGAGAGAGGGCGTAGAAGACTTGTCAAAAAGTAACGAATTTAATGTTTTTTTTGGGGTTTTGAGTATGGGCGCTCGCCCGCACTCGCCCACACATGGTTCCGCCACTGCAGTTATGTTACTGCCAACATTGACAACCTGCACTTTACCTGCACAAAACTTGTTTGTCATTTACAATTTTCCTTAATGCATCTCTCAATGGTGAGAGATTGACTTATGCCCAATGCACAGCTCGGGCACTTAACCGCTTGTAAGGGAATGAGGGGAGTTAAAACGGTCTCTCTTTCTTCCAAGAGATTTACATTAGGTGTGCGGCCCAAGAGGTTAAGAGCCCAAAACAATATATATGGATATTTCGGTATTGGCATAACTATTTACGACTTCTCAATGCACCTGAGTAGTTTGGGGTGATTTTGTCTTGCATTGTGGGTGCATCTTGTGAGTGATAAACATAGTATCTCAAAGTAGATAGCAAAAGAAAGACAAAATCATATGCATATCGTAAAACTCATATCATATCATAAATGCAAGACCATGATTTAGACACTCATATCCTAACGTACCTTACCATATCTCATAACATATCATATCATGTCTTATTATTATTCTCGCATATACGTCTGTATATCGCATGAGCGTAACTAACATACTAGTGAAATCCTAAACGACCTATGCCAGAGTCGCTGCTCGAGCTACTATGGGAGGATCAACATAGTATCATACCACCATATTATAACGCCCTCGTGTCATACTCATACTCCACCATCCAGCCAATGGGGAGACATAATGGCCAAACTCACTCATAACATACTCATACTCATAATGTCTCCCAGATATCCGTCTTGGCTGAAAGACGTTGTTGCCCTTACGGTGGCTACGCAAGGAACGACACGTACAGAGACTTAAGTGAGTTTTACGACACGTACAGAGACTTAAGTGAGAAATCGCTGGCCTACACAACGATTTCTTATTATCGTACTCGTATCATAACTTATCTTATTTCATACTCATATCTTATCATACTCTTATACTTAATCCTAGGACAAACTATAGTGAAGCAACCTTCCTAATTCACGCTTCCCAATAAAAAGGTCTCGTAGTAACCTGAATGTACTTCGTGTTGTAGTTTATACTATCATAGAGGTGTTGTATCCATACATGGACGCTAATATTCTGAGTTTCACGTGACCGTAAAAGAAACCTCACCACAGCTAAGGCCCAAAGCCCGATTCTCGTATCATGTCTCATATCTTATCCTCTTGTATTAAAACTCGGGGTGATAGGATCACCGTATATGCCACCGTATACGAAGTTACACTGAATTCACACTCACCCGACTCGTTATGGGTCCCATTCCACCATGAGTTGTAAGGCATGTGAATATGGTGTATTCCTCGCTTCGATACCATCTCAGTGAGTCATCACGCCCAAGCGTAGGCATGATCTCATATACTCTCGTACATATGTCCTAACTTACTCATAACTCATATAATGTAATTCAGATGGAAATACAGAAAGTCAGACGCACAAAAAGATTTATATTAGATTATCTTATATTTATATATATATATATATATTTATTTATACACATTCCAATACAACATAGAATAAGATAATTATAAGTGTATTCTCGATAACGGAAAAGTCGGGGTTCGATGTTCACGAGGTATCAAATTCCTAACACTTCGTGTTATCGAAGAGGTCGCGTTGAAGCGATAAATTGATATATATATAATAATTAAATAATTAAATTAAATAGTATTTATAATTATTAAGTTATAATTTATCATGACCATCGATCGAAAGACCTTACGATATAATATACACAGAAACTTTTGTCATGAGAATTAGAAATAACACTAAATTCGAATAGCCTTGAGTCATTCAAAATTAAACCCAACTTGTTACTCTATTTTGAACTCTAAAACATCAGATTCGTAAAATAGCTATTTCACACAAAGTTGTAAAGCTCGTTGTCTTCTTTCCAATGCCGCAAGAATCGCATTAATCCGAGGTCGGAGTAAAAAGATATGGCCAAAATATCGGGACCAATACATCGATGGTCGCGAGCTCGGGTTCGTGGCCGCGAATTCGGATTCGTAGTCGCAAGTTCGGACCCGAAACTTTAAGATGGTACAGTCTATTATTCATTTAAATAAAATAAAAATATAATTTAATTTTTGGGCTTAATTAATTTTAAATAAATAATAATATAACTTGTAACAATAATATATATTATTATAGTCTTAGTAGAAAGATAAATTTCTAACTATATAGATTTGGAAATAAATAATATCAATATGATATTATGCCGATTAAGTCAATCTATCAAATTTATAAATATTATAATTTAATTAATTTTACAGACATAAAAGATGAAGTAAACATATTAAATATGCAGACCTAATATAAGGTAAAATATTAATGGCTCAAACAAAAGGGATTCTTGAAAAGAAAAGAGAAATAACATATAAGCCTAATTTACAGAATATACAACTTTCAAGGGAAAGCATATATTAAACATATAGATCTATTAATTTATGAGATATTTGGGTTGAAATAAGATTTTTAAACCCGTCGATGCGCGATCGAACGCATCCTACGCGACAGGATCTGAGAAGAACAAGATGGATTGATGGGTACCCACCTCTTGAAGCGTGAACGGAAGATCAACGGCGATTCGAGTTAAAAAGGTTGATGCCCAGGGCGTCGGTTCGTCTAAGTCTTCAGAGAAAATAATTTATGATTATAGAGAGTAGAGAGCTTTTAAAGTTTTATTTATAATGGTATAAAGTTTTAGGTCAACTCTAATTAACACTTTTCGTAGAAGATTTAATAAAATAAGATATTTTTACACGGAATAAGAATTCATACGATAACTTGGATAGCTTAAGAAAAAGTTTCGTTCTAGTGATTTGTATAACCACCGAAGCAATTGGTGTTTCTCTCCCGAAATTATAGTTATACCGTTTGACTTGCTTGATCACTTAAAATGGGCATAACTTTTTATATTCTTGTTAGAAGTCATCAAATTATATATCGTTGAAATCGTATCGACGAGAACTTCGCAATCAGTCTAATTTTGATGTAGGAAAAATTAGAATTTTTCTATTTTAAAGGGCGGATTTCGATTTCGATGTAGAGCGTTAGCACTGTGCATAGTGTGATGCATTATCTAACACAGTTAAAATAAAGTCTAAAAATTCAGGTTGTTACAGAATATTATTTGACAAAAGGGCAATTAATAAGGGCAGTTAGGGTTTTTGCATGTCAGAGCCCTAGACTCTCTTGAATCAGACCATGGTTCAAAAATTTGGCTGATAATTCAAATTATTGGCCGAAATATATCAGTTTAGGTCCCCATCGAAATAAAAATTTGAACTGAAATTTCGATCAAAACATGTATGAAGGGGAAATTTTCGTTCGAAATTCAAATTTTCAACTGAAATTTTTGTTAAAATTTTTAATTTCAGTCATGCCCAAAACCGATATTTTGATCCTTGAATCAGAAAATCAGACAATATTGTTTTTATTGTCTGATTCTATATTATCCCTTACTTTGAAATGGTTTAATTGCTTTAAATCAATTGATGGACATTGTTTTTTCTATCTAAACCATTATTTATCATAGTTATATAATTTTTAAGTTAAATATTGTATAACATTATTATTATTTTGATATATCTAATGCACACAAGAGTACCTTTAGTTCCACCCACATATTCTTTCCATCCACCCACTTATGATTTCTTATGATATATCTAATGCACACAAGAGTATCTTTATTTTCACCAACATATTCTTTCCATCTACTCATTTATGGAAAGAATATGTGAGTGGAAATAAAGATTCCTACCTTCTCTCCTTAATTCAACTGATATGTTCTTTCCATCCACCCACTTATAAGGGTGAATGGAAAGAATATGTGGGCGAAAATAAAGGTACTCCCCACATAATATGTATGTATCCTCATTTGATCACTCACGTGCATTGCATGGGTTCCTCCCAGTTTATTTATTAGAAACGTGTTACCTTTCCTTGGAAAAGTCCGAAACAACTTTCTTAATATTGGCCATTGGTTTCATATGGCATACATCTCTAAAAGTGATTATGATCACGGGCATATAATAAGATGGGGTTCTCAAGTCACTTTTGGGGATGTGAGCAATGTGGAATCAACATATGACTGTCTAATATGTGAACCATGATCTCAAGATGAACTATGTGGAAGATTGGGTGAAAACTGAAAAGCTATCTCCATCCTCTAATTTAAAGACAGTCCACGTGCGAAGACCCTGGTTGCCTTACTAAATGTTAGGGTGAGATATTGGTACCCTTAATGTTTTTTTTTTATTAAAATCGAAAATTTTGACTTGGACTTGGAGCCTTAACTTCTCGTCGGATGGGCTAACGAGAAGTTGGTTTAAATTGCCCGAAATTTGTCGCTGGATTGTCCACCGACATGTTTAGCTCTTCCGTTTCAAGATCGCACGTTCTTCCGTTTCAAGATCACACGTTGCTATATAATTTCCACAAAATTTTGAGACTACCTTCTTCTCTCTCTCTACTCTTAAGCCTTTCAATGTTTCAGTGTGAAAAAATCAGAAGACTAAGCCCATGGCGAAGGTAAATAGAATCTCTGTAAAAGAAATGCGGCAACAAATGGAAGACCAAATAGAGAGGAACCGTCTCGCACAAAGAGAACTAATTGCCTCACTCCAAGACCTCGTCCCCAACCTCGTCTCCTCTCTCGACATCTCTCTAAAGCTCGTCTCCGCCTTCAATGGCCGCCACTATTCCCCAGACCCTAACCCTAACCTTATCCCTAACCCCAATCCCTACCCGAAAACCCCATCCCTAAACCCTCCAAACTACAACCCTACCCCTCGCCAATCCAAACCCCTTCCCAGAAATCTAAAACCCTTACCCGAATCTCTCCCTCGATGGGATGGTGAGAATCCCTCTCCAGATGTATCTGATCCGCTCTCAGTTGTCCGATCTATGGTCGCAGTCTGCCTCCTCGAGCGGGTCCCGTTCATGACTATGGATTCTGCCGCCATTCTTGGGAGAATGGAAGGTGATCAATCGGCCACTCCTGCAGAGAAATTGGCCCTTATCGATCTCGCCGGACAGTCTGGACCGATCTCGGCCGTTGAAACTGCACTGCGGTCAATCGCGAAGGAGAATGGACGGGTAGAGTTGGAGGAGTTTGTTGTGAACGGGAAATCTAGGGTTAGGGTTTTAGCAATTGATCGGAGTCGGCTGTTAAAAGAGTTGCCGGAAAGTTCTCTGCAGCTGCCAGAGCCTAAGGCAGGTGACACGGATGGCCAGAATTTGATCATTCATCAGACTGCCAGAAGTAGGATGCCAAGGCCGCCAGAGATGTGGATTGGGCCTGCAGATCCTCATTTATCTGGAATGCCGTCAATAATTCCTGCGCCTGGAGCTTTAGGGCCGATGATGGGCCCCAGGAGCGGGCCTAGGGTTATGGGCTTGATGGGTATGCCGGGAGTGATGGGTGTGCCTCCTCTCCACAGGCTGCAAATGGGGGTCACCATGTCGATGGGCAGTTCGAGTTCCAGAACTTCGAAACCAAGGACTGAGGAGGACGATATGAAGGATCTAGAGGAATTGTTGAGTAAGAAGTCATTTCGGGAGTTGCAGAAATCAAAGGCTGGAGAGGAGGTTCTGGATCTCATCCACCGTCCTACTGCCAAGGAAAGAGCTGTTGCTGCTAAGGTTTGGAAGTTTTAGCTCTTGCTTTTGACAATAGTTTGTTCATACATATATAAATAACAAAGTTTGTAAATACATAGTCATTGTAGGCCAGTTAAAATGACAAATTGATTGCTAGTGATTGATTAATTTATTTGATTGTCTATATAAGTGCCATTGTAGGTAGGTTAAAATGATAATTTGATTGTTAGGGATTGACTAATTTATTTGATTGAGTATATAAAGCTAGTTATGAACCATGAATTATTGACAGATTGAGCATGATAATGGCATTAGTAGCAGACTACCTGTCAACTAGATCTACAAGTTTACAACTATAAGTATACCAAATACAAATACGAATAATAATAACAATAATATAATGATAATAATGGCAATTCAAATTTCATATGTAATTTAAGACATGTCACATGAGTCACCTTTCTCAACTAGAGTCACCTTTCTCAACTATTCTCTGTCCCCAAAATGATATATGAAGTGGGTCTAAATCATTATTGTTGTCTTTGCTTCCAGCTCAACTGGGATATGATTGAGGATAAGAAGACTCGAAGATTTGTTGCTCATAGGCTTCACCATCGTTTTCACGCTATTGTTGTTGCTTTGCTCATGCTACTCCTTTAGTGTAGGTTTGTTCTTGATGCTTATTCCCGTAGGCTATAGGCATGATACTGGCTCTACTTGTCATGTTTGTATTGTTCATATTGCCAACTGGTGCTCGTACCCATATTCTTCACTATTCCTATATGAGCCATAGTAAAGCTTTCCAGATTGCCTATAGACCTTGTTTCTACTTGCTTGCAGTGTTGCGGCATTGTACTAATAGCGTGTTTCATGGGGTGCTCTCTAGGCTTCTAACCCTGTGCAGTACCTAGGCGCACTTAGCAGTTAGAATTCATGATGTGAATCCTACGATTCGAATTGAATTGCAGGATCTGCAATATGCTTTATGTTACGATTCATAAATTCGTATGAATCATACGATTCGATTCAAATCCTACAATTCATATAATATCACGATTTGCTTCATATGGGGTTTAATGGTCACAGATTGATTGTGAACCCTTTTGCTTGGTTTTTAGCACTTTTTGTGATATGAACACGGGTTCGTTATTCTTTTGTTGCGAGAGTTCTTTTATGTCGAGAGCTATTAAAGGCACACATAGTTTTGTAGTTTGGAGGTCTTTAGTGGACAATACGTCTCAACAATGTTTTTTAAGTTTTAAGTAAAGGAACCATTGTGTAATTTTTAACATTTTTTTTGCTATAGATTGGTCTTTAAAGACCTTGGGATGGTTATTTATATATAGGTAATTTATGTTTTTAAAAATAATGGCTCCTGACCGACATTTAAACACCAAGTGGTGTTTAAATGATCTTACAACATTAAAATTAAACTTTTTATCTCACACTATTGAAGTGTGATATATCATTATGCCATGTGGCACACATCTATGATCAATCTAAATTGCCCAAGGGGCAATGTATCATTGGAATATGTCTCAGCCCAATGAAACATGCCGATAAGAGGATGTGAACCATCCAATTGATGAACTAAAACATCAACCATTAAAACCAATAACAATGGTTGATATTATAGTCCAGAGATGGGATGGTTTAAATCTCTCTAAAATACCATTTTTGACCCCGTTGCACTTCAGTCTATGATCTAGCATTTTGAGCGTTCAGATTGCCCACATCTTAAACCATTGATGGTGTAAGACTGTTTAAACGCCATTTTTGTGTTTAAATGACAATCAGGAGAGTCGGTTCCATATTTTTAATGATTGATGAGTGATGATTAATGTTGAGGAGGAAGTGGAACTCTTGCACATTTATATCAACACATTTTTTTGGTTGGGAGCCATTACTTGCACATTCATTACAAACACTTGCACAGGTTTGATAAAAAAAATAAATTTTAAATAAATTTTCAACTTACCCTCATTGTTGCACCGTAAGTATAAAAGCTAAAACGAGGCCCTATCCGCTACTCTGCCCTTGGACACAAACATGAAGACGAAGAAAACCCTAATACCTGAAGTTGCTTGGAGACGAAGAGGGCGACAAAGCGAAATCTTATATGCCCAATTTCCTACGCTGTGCTTGGGAATGAAGAGGGAACTTGTTAAAGAGAGAGAGAGGTAGATTCAGTTGCTGCTGTTTGTTAAAGAGAATAAAAAGAGAAGTACAGTTGGGGGGGGAGGGAGAGAGAGAGAGAGAGAGAGAGGACAAATTTTGCTCAATTCAGTGCAAGGATTTCAATGCATGTGCAAGTAGAGGCTCCCTTTTTTGTTATACTTTTATGCATTTTTTAATGATCTTCAATCGGGCATACTTGGTTTATATTTCTATGGTTTGTGAATGAAATGTTATGTTATATGATTAATTATGGGCACACTTGGATGTAATTCAATTATTGAGATTTATTTCTTATTTATTTAATAAGAAATTTCTTATGAATCTTACTATTCAACTATTTAATGATACAACTCAATTCACAAAATCCAAAACGGTATTGTGATACAATTTGATTTTCACACCATTGAGTCTCATTCATCATCATCATCATAAGCTTTTCTCATCCATATAGGGTCAGCTTTGCGAGTCGTATTTCTCCACTTGTTTTTGTTCAAGGTTAAGCTCCTTGTAACTCTGTAATCCTTCATGTCACTTCTTACTCCTTCCCTCTAGGCCGTCATTGGTCTTGTTCTTCTCGTACTTCCTTATTGCTTTTATTGTCTCAATACTTCATACTTCTTATTACTAACAGGTCAGGTTTTTGTCCTCTTATGGACATGCCCAAATCATCTAATGTCCTTCCACAATTTTTTCTATACGTTACCTCTCATTAGTTGTTTTTACTCATGACTTGTGACCAATGTTGTTACTGGCAACCACCTAGGCGAGCACAGGGGCAAGTCTGTAACCTAGGCTATGGTTGCCTAGGCCTGTATTGGCTCTAGTGGATTGCTTGTGATCTGTGGCAAGATATTCCACTTAAAAGTGTAATAAAAGTCATTTTCCCCCAGAAAAGTGAGAAATGAGTCAGGCTTAATTCTGATTCTTCTGCGGGAATTGGAAATGGATTAGAATCTTTTGTTCCTTGGAGTTGAAGTTTGTTGGTTTGTTCTGTGGATTTTAAATCTTGTCATTGGCCTGAGGTTGATTGTAGCTACATTGAGACACGGGATCCTTTTTTTTTGAGATATACTGTCTCTCTTTGCACGATGCATTTTACTAACGGATTAAAAAGAAGAATTCTTGCATTTTCCTAAGTACTAAAGAATTTTGGGATTTTCTAGTTCACTTGGGTAGTGGAACTGGTTTATATATATATATATATATATATATATATATATATATATATATATATATATATATATAACAATTATTTCCCGGCGATGGTTATTCTCTTTTGTTTTTAACTTTAAGGCTTAATTTATGTCTTTTCATAAACCCATGTTACTTTTTAAAAGTTTTTTAGGAATAATTTTTAATTTAGTTTGATTTTGATCTATAAGTTTTGATCATTATCTTTGTATTATGAAATATAGAAGTGGAGTAGTGTCATGGAGCTACCACCTAGGTGCGGAGGATGGTTCAGTGGCCTGGTGTCTACTAGTCGTTTTGAAAATTTTGCTTATGACTTGTTCTTATAATTCATAAACTGTCTGATCTCCTGAATTAAAAAATATAACTTTTGGGGAGTCAGTGTGTCTAGGAAGGCATTGAATGATGGATATATTTGTGACCACCTATTTGTTGATATTCGATCAGTACTTTCCCTTTTATTGGCTAATTCTTTTGATGTCTCTTTTTTCAGTTCAAGACCAAAGGTGGTTCTCAGATTAAGGAGTATTGTGTGGCTTTAACGAAGGAAGATTGTCGGAGGAATTCTGGTTCTTACATTGCTTGTGAGAAGGTTAGTAAGAATTGGTTAGTATTGGATGCAGTTCGTTATACATGGATAACACTTAAAAGATCACATGTCTTCTAATGATGGCTAACTATGTACAATGCTTTTTCGATAGTAAGAAAAATACATTAAAAAGAAAGAAAGAAAAGAGCACAAACGTGTAATGCAGTGAGTAGCTATAAGCCTATACCACACAAACAAACAGAAACCGAAGAAAAAGCAAAAACCGTTTCAGCGCCAAAAACACAAACTTCGTAGGCAAGAAGAGGACGCAGCTGGAGGAGAAGCTCACATGCCAGACACCAACTCTTCCTACCATGGATCAAAATCTCGGCCGAGATGACTTGGTTTCAGCCCCCACTGAAATGAAAATGTGAAATTTTTGGGTAGGGGGCCGGAAAATTCAATTTATAGGCCTGAAAGTCAATTTATTGGCCGATAAATCTAACTTTCAAGATTTTGGATTTTGGATTTTTTTTTTTGTTCCCATACATTTACCCAAGTTTCATTCCTATATTTATTTATTTTTTATTTTTCTCTTCTCCACTCTCCTTCCATAGCTTGATGAAATTTTGCCGGATGTTGCCGGATCTTGACGAAATCTCGTCATATGTACCGTAACTGACCGAATCTCGTCGAATTTTGTCAAAAGTTGCCGGATTTTGACGGATTCTCGCCGAACTTTGATGGATTATCTCTCAAAGTTACCATAACTTACTGAATATCGTCGGATTTCTTTGTATCTAGTCGTATCTCGCCGAATCTCCCCAGATTTAGCTGGATCTTGTTGAATCTTGCCGATATCTTGCCGGATTTAGTCTCAATAATTCAAATACGCCTTTTAATAATGTGAAAGAGTTAAAAAAATAAATTTCGGAGCAAATTTCCAAAAATTACTGAAATTTATCCAAAATTTGACCAATTAACAGTTCAGGTGGTGAATGACACCGAAGTCGACATTGAGATTTTGATCCATGCTTCCTACTACTCCTTTATCCATCGCAACCTGTCCATTTGCGCAATTAGCCCCAATCTATTCCAATATACCTCCCTTAATAAACTTGATCACCATCACCTTAGACCTGTGGGCATGGATCAAAATCTCGGCCGATAATTTCAAAATATCTCCCGATAAATTGAACTTTCAAATTCTTGGTAGATAATTTGAAATTATCGGCCGAGATTTTGGATTTTTTTTTTTAGGGTCTTTTGCTTTGAATTTTTTAGTTCCCATATATTTACTCGAGTTTCATTCCTTTACACCTAGTTTATTTTTAATTTTTCTTCTCTCCTCTCTCCTTCTTCCATAGCTTGACGAAATTTCGCCGGATATTGTCAGATCTTCATGAAATTTCGTTGTATTGTACCGTAACTTATCAAATCTCGTCGATTTTCACCAAAAGTTTCGGATTTTGACGGATTCTCGTCGGACTTTGATGGATTCTTACCGTAACTTACCGAATATCGTCGGATTTCTCTTTATCTAGTCGTATCTCGCCGAATCTTCCTAGATTTAGCTGGATATTATTGAATCTTGCAGGATTTCGTCAAATATTATCGATATCTTGCCAGATTTAGTCTTAATAGTTCAAATATGTCTTCTAATAATGTGAACGAGTTTAAAAAATAAAGTTTGACAAAGTTTGGAGCAAATTTTTGAAAATTATCGAAAATTTGACCAATTTACGGTTCGGGTGGTGAACGAAACCAAAACCAAGATTTTGATCCATGCTTGTGGGACCCACAAAAGATTCTATTGTTTCTTTCTAGCCATACGTTCCAAACGGAGCCATTCCAATGCTAGCCTAATAACTATTATTGTAGGCGAACTCTATCAAAGGCAAGTGTTTTTCCCATGACCCCTGAAAATCTATCATACAAGCTCGAAGCATGTCTGCTATAATCTCGTTCACCCTTTCTGTCTGACCATCTGTCTGCGGGTGAAAATCGGAACTAAAGTCCAGTCTTGTGCCCATTCCTTCTTGAAATCATTGCCAGAACTTTGATGTGTACATTGGATCTCTGTTTAAGATAATGCTAGCTGGGATGTCGTGTAGTTTGACAATTTCCTTGAGGTACAACTCTACTATCTAACTGGCTGTATACCTTGTGCTGTATGGTAGAAAATGGGCAGATTTGGTCAAGCGATCAACGATCACCCAAATCGCATTGTGCTTTTCATGGTTCTAGGTAATCTAAGTATAAAATCCATGGATATAGCCTCCCATTTTCATTCTGGTATCGGTAAGGGCTGTAGCAAACCCGAGTAGTTCCGATGGTCAATCTTCACCTGCTGACATACCAAACATGTTGATACGTATTCAACTATCTCTTTCTTCAAGCCTGTCCACTAGAAGCTCTTCTTCATATCTTGATACATCTTTGTGCAACTAGGATGAATGGCGTATCTCGACTTATGAGCTTCTTCAAGGATCGTACGTCGGAGTTCGATATCGGCCGATACACAAAGGCGGCCTTTGAAGAACAATGAGCCGTCCTCCCTGATAGAGAAATATGGTTTATTCCCACTAATCACACCCTGTTTGATGGTCATAAGTTCTTCATCGGTCATCTGAAGTGCTTGGATGTCATCGAAGATTGTCGATCGAATAGTGATATTAGCCATCTCATGAATCCTTCACCTCAAACTTCGTGTCATATGAGGATATATCTTCGAATAGTCGCCATCTGTGTATTCTCGTGATGAGGTTTGATAAGTGAGCTGACGACTTTCGACTTAGTGCATCTGCCACCACATTAGCTTTTGTCGGGTGGTATTGAATGGTGCAATCATAATCTTTGAGAAATTCTATTCACCTTCTTTACCTCATATTCATATCCTTCTGAGTGAAGAGATACTTCAAGCTCTTATGGTCGGTGAGGATTCGAACATTGCTCCGTAGAGATAGTGCCTCCAAATTTATTAAGGCAAACATGACTGTTGCAATCTCCAAGTCATGTGTCCGGTAGTTCTTCTCGTGGTCATTGAGTTATCTAGAACCATACGCGATGACCTTGTCGTGCTGATTCAATACACAACCCAAACCATTGTGCGAAGCATCACTGAATACCACAAACCCTCCACTGCCTGACGGTATGGTGAGAACCGGTGCGGAGGTCAACTTGTTCTTAAGTTTCTGGAAACTCTTTTCGCATGCATCGTTCCATTCAAACTTTGCATTCTTTCTTGTAAGCTGAGTGAGCGATCCTGCTATTTTGGAGAAACCTTCAACGAATCTTCTGTAATACCCAGCTAGACCCAAAAAATTTTGGACTTCGGTTACCGTTTTTGGCTGTTCCCATTTTATAATGGCTTCAATTTTTATTGGGTTTACTTTTATACCTGCCTCGGAGATAACATGTCCCAAGAAACTAACTTGTTCCAACCAAAATTCGCACTTGCTTAGCTTTGCATACAATCGATGATCACGAAGTGTCTGAAGGGCGACATGTAGGTGTTGTTCGTGATCTTCTCTTGTCTTCGAATAGATGAGGATGTCATCTACGAAGACAACCACACACTGGTCGAGATGTGATTTGAACACTCTGTTCATCAGATCCATGAATGATGCTGGTGCATTTGTCAAACCGAATGACATCACTAAGAATTCGTTGTGGCCATATCTCGTGCAAAAGGCAGTCTTCGGAATATCTTCTGCCTTGACTTTCAGCTGGTGGTATCCTGATCTTAGATCTATTTTCGAGAACTTAGCGCCTTGGAGTTGATCGAAAAGGTCATCTATTCGGGGAAGTAGATAACGGTTTTTGATCGTCAACTTATTCAACTGACAATAATCGATGCACAATCTCATTGAATCGTCTTTCTACTTGACGAACATAGCGAGTGCTCCCCATGGAGAAACACTCGGTCTAATAAAACCCTTGTCTAAGAGCTCTTGTAATTGCTCTTTGAGTTCTTTCAGCTCAGTCGGTGCCATGCGATATGGGGCTTTCGATACCGGTTCTGTGCCTGAAGCTAGATCAATTGAAAACTCAACTACCCTGTTTAGTGGTAAACCTGGCAATTCTTCGGGAAACACGTCAGGGAATTTGCATGCAATGGGAATATCGGTAATATTAACCTTCTCTTCCTGTTGATTTTGTACAAACGCGAGATACCCATGACATCCATTGTTCATCAAACGTTCAGCTCGAATAGCAGATATAAAAGGTGCGATTCTCTGCTTGGTGCCATAGAATCGGAATGGTGCACCCTTCGGGGGACGGAAAGTAACTACTTTTCGAAAGCAATCCACACTCGCATGATGGGTGGATAACCAATCCATACCAAGGATTACATCGAATCCTTGCATCTCCAAAATGATCAAATCGGCCGTTGTTTCATGGTCTTCAATAGGAATGGTGACCGATCTGCAGATGATATCTGTGACCACTGAGTTCCCTGTAGGGACTGATATTGATAATATGAAGTCCAAGGGTTTAGGAGTGATACTTAATTCAGCTGTAAATTGAGGAGTCACGAACGAGTGCGTAGATCTCGGGTCTATCAAGACGCGTGCCTTGCGTTGACAGATATCGCTACTCTGGTACCTGTGCAAGGTACCTAAATTTCATGTGTGTAATTAGTTGTATATATATAAAGGTGTCGTGGTGTTCATGCAATATTATAATTGAAAATAAATGTCAAGGATATTTGTCAATTGAAAACAACGTGATAATTTGATAATGTCATTATACCTTGGATTACGTCATTGGTTGCTTAGGCATCATGTGTTGAGACGGCTTAGGCGCGACCTTGAACTGTGGGTCGGAATGACTTCTGAGTAGATGTCGATGCCGTCTTCTCTTTCTTCGATTCATGACAATCCTTTATCATATGTCCCTTTTAGCCGCAATTGAAGCACGAACCTGTGCTCCATCTACAATCTTCCAACTTATGTTGTCTTCCGCATCATGGGCAAGACTCGGTTGGTGCTGATGATGTAGTATGCGTAGTCCGTTGTGCTACCGATGCATCAGAGGTAGCCGGTGGTGTTGTATGGAAGGACTCGTAGGTGTAGACAAGCTGGTTTCGAATAGGCAGTCTGGGCAGGTCGGGAAGGTGCTGAAGTCGAGAATATTGCCCTTTTGTTTGCCGGATCGTCGGCATAAGATTGTATCTGATATGCTCTATTCTTATTCTTTTGCTCTCTTCTCTTGTGCATTTTCTCTATGTCGCGCTCGACAATTAAGGCCTTCTCCATTACCTCAGCATAAGTTGTCAATTGAAACAATGAGATTCTTTCTTGGATTGTCGGTTTTAGCCCACGTTCGAATTTCTTCGTCTTCATTAACTCTGTAGTTACATGAAGAGGGGTATAGCGCGAGAGTCTTGAAAATTCAGACTCGTACTCTGACACGGTCATGTTTACTTGCGTGAGAGCAATAAAATTGATTTCCCATTGTTCGTGGACGGATGCTAGAAAATATTTTTCGTTAAACTTTTCTATAAATTTGTTCCATGTCCATGGAACGTTCGCTCGGGTTTGATTCATGGTTCTCTGAATTGACTTCCACCAGGGATCATCGTCTCTTTCCAAAAAAATTGCAGCCCATCTTACGTTTTCATCTTCTGTGCAAGTCATTACACCTAAAATTTTCTCCATCTGGTTGATCCAATCTTCTGCAGCTGCTGGATCAGCCTTGCTATAAATACTAGGACGTTTCATCCTTCTGAATTCTTGAAAACCGGTGGGGTGTTGTCTAGTAGCTAGTAGAGTAGTCTGCTGTACCATGGTATTCGTCTGTTGTGCCATTGCATTCGCCATAGTCTCCAGGGTTTGGCTGACACATGCATCTTTATTTCCTCCTCTCAACGGAATGTCATTGGCACCTGTGGAAATTCCGACTCCGCTCGAGGTGCCATCTGTGTTAATAGTTCTTGGTCTACCCCGTGGTGCCATGAAGATCTGTAACGGTTGAACAAAAGTTTAATCAGGAGTGTTCGTGAATGTCCAGTCTATGTTTTGATAGAACCTAAAACCATGTCTCTGATACCAATTGTAACGACCTGAAATTCCCAACCCGAAACATAAAGAATTTCTGGATTGCTAGATCATAATTCATAATCTAATTATAGAAATTATTTGGTATCGATTAGAGAGCAAACTATCATAAATAAATTGAATGCAGAAATGTCCATAACTAAATCAATTTGCATTAATGCCCATAACGAAAGTGCAAAAATTGAAAGTAAAACCACTGGTGACGGTCGTTCGTCACACAAACAATGACACATAGCATCTAAAATAATTTTAATTATCTTAAAAAGTTCATCTAATTTATACAAAGTTTAAGTCTTCAAAAGAATCCAGGGATAGAACTTCTCAGGTAGAAGATCTGCTTCGTCTTCCGGTACAAAGTTGGGATCTTCTAATTCGTGATATGGAATTACTTCTGTACCTGTGACATATAGTGTCGGGGGTGAGTTAACAGTCTAAGCTTAGTAGAAAAAGCTCAAGGCCAAATTACATCTTATCCGATCAATGCATAGTTCGATGACAAATTCAAACACTATTAAATGCCAAAAACAAAATTCGAAAAATATCATAGGTTCAAAAACACATTCTGAGTTCTAGTTCCATATGAGATTCGATAGCATTGTTTGTTAGGTTTCATGTGAGTATTCATTAAATCGTTTCATTATCAAATTTCAGATGCAGTTTTCTTAATTTATGATGATTTAAAAATATAACTTAAATATCACTAGCGCAAATATAGCACTAGAGTCTCCAATTATCGATGGGAATACCCTCCTACCATCGTCATACAATGAACAATTTTCTAAGTGCTCAAGCCCCTGCGTTGTGAGGGATACTTGTGCGGTTTAATGGGCCGTCGAAATGGTTCAAAAGTGTCGAAACATAGGATTCGATTCTAAATGAATCTCTTTAAATCACATGCAAAGTTCTAATACATAAGTTCAATGGTTCATGAAATAATTCTCATTCTAATCCAGATTCAAATTTAAAGAGTTCGATGTTTAAAGTTTTAATGATTCAAAGTTTAATAATTAAATGCAAGTTATCATTCAAAAAGGATTCTAAATATTCAATTGCAATTCAAAGGGTTTAATATTCAAAAATTCAATAATCAAGCCGATATTCAATAATTCTAATGTTCAGATACAATAAGATTCAAACAGTTCAAATTCAGTTCTGATGGTCATAGATCTGGTTCGAATACATCATTAAAGCTTATGATTTAAAGTCTAAAATATAATTGTGCATTGAAATTCCCCTACCTTGAATCCAAACGCCGCAAGGGAAATTTTTGGTGATGGTATTCAGTGATGCGGCTTCGATGGTGGGTCGATGTGGTGCTCGGTTGCACGTGTGTAGAAGAGATGGCTACTTGGGCTACTCAAGCCGTAGAAAGAAAATGAGAGGGAGAGAGAGGAGATCGACTGCTATGTGGAGAAGACGAGAAGATAGCGAGGGATATATTATATATATGTATATCTATGGGGAGAGAGACGTTTGAGAAGTTAGTTATTAAAACAAGAGTCCAAAAAGGTCTTGCTACCTAATTAAAAAGGAGAGTGGGAACTTGAGATTTGCTGTGCGTTGGGTTTTTTTTTCTAGAATTCTGGAGAGAGAAAGAGAGAGAGAGAAAATAGAGAATAACAAGATTTATTAAAAGAATAACAAGAATGGCAAGTTGGGCTCCAACAGTTTTGTGTGCGTGGATTTATTAGTATTAGAGAGAGAGAGAGTAGTAATTTATTAGGAAATTCAACCAACAAATAAAAAAGCAAGAGTCCATATCCTACTATTTTAATAAGGAGGAAAGTTGTTGACGCAGGACAAAACCCTAAACTACGTGAATGCGATGAATTAATTACTTGTCGAAATTAATTTAAATTAACTTGAACAATAAACCTGAAAATAAAGCGGTTACCTTAGGGCTCCATCGTTTTCCATACGAAAGATTACATCCGAGTTCAAGAAGTCTTTATGCTAGATCTGTTAGAGTTGCGGTGGAGATCGGTCCTAGAGGTAGAACTCTAGGTTTTTCAGATTAGGGCGCTTACTCGTGGTTCAATGGTGGGATCTCAAGTTCTTCTATGGTTTATGGGATCGGGTGTTTGGAGATTTAATGGTTGAAATAGGGATTTGTGAGATGGGTTCGAATCAATGGTTCAGCATGGGGTTAAGATTTATGGTTTTAGGGATTTGGAAATGGTGACGGCTGGATATAAGGTTTATGGGATCACACAAAGTAGAGAAAGAAATAAAAATAAAAAGATAGATAGATATTGTGGGCTTCACACCCTTGGCTTCACACCAAACCCTTCTCGGGAAGAAACTCATCTCAACTCTCAAAAGCAAAAACTTTCATTCAATAATAAAAAACTAATTACATTGTTTATGGAGAGACCTTATGTAGGAGGTCTTAAAATAAAACTATAAAATGAAATAAACATAAAAAAAGACAAATTTACCCCTAAAACATAAGTTCGAATTCAAAAAAAAATTCCTTATCGCGCGATTTCGTTCGATCGAAATAAGGGTTCGATCGAACGAAATTTCGATCAATCGAAAAAAGGAATCGATCGAACAAAATTTAGTTTTCCCTCCTTTATGCTTGGTTCTGATTTCCATTCCGCTTCTTCCGACGTCGGTACACGTGAAATGATCCATATCCGATGTCTATAATGTCGGCGTCCCCGTCAGTTGCCTTGGCAAAGAAGGACTTTGAATTCGGGTGTCCTCTTTGCACCGAATTCAAACTTTTTTTTTTTAAAAGGTAAAGTTAGGTTTGGCTTTATTGGGATTCTAGAGAGAGAGAATGTGTAGGTTAGAGTTAGCTTGGGATTCGGGTGCCAACTTTGGTACCCGAATCCAAATTCAAATCTTTTTTTTTTCTTGTTTTATATGGTGTGGGTGGTAATAGGGTGTGGAGCACCCATATGAAGTGTGGTGCTCCACCCCATCAAACACCATACTATTGGGTGTTGGGCATTAGTAGGGATCAGCGTAGATTGGGATGGGTGCCAATACCAATCCATCTTGGCACTCATATCTAATACCACACAAATATTTTGTTTCTATTTATTATATTATTATATTTTTTATATAAAAACCACAAGCCATAGATAGGGTCTTGGAAATTCGGGCTTAGGTTAGATTAAGGTTAGGATTGAGTTAATTGATCGGATTCAAATTTGGGTTACGACCGTGTTTGGGTGCAATCGCCCCATTTAAGATATGTGAGCCAGAGGCCACGTGACATATGTCAAAAGTTTGTCCAAGGTCAAACCGGTCAAAATAGTTATATTATCATCAAAGGTCAACGAATCAACGTTAATGAAAAATCAGGGTCACTACAGGAAGGATACAGTGTTATGGCTACCGTCCCAAAATTGGCGGTATCTGTTATCGGGACCTGCGGCTATGAGATATGAGTTAGGGGCATTTTAGGTATGAAAAATTGATAGAAAATATTTTTACTTTTATATAATAGTAAGGATATATATATATATATATATATATATATATATATATATATATATATATATATATATATATATATATGGAAAAGGCCTCCGTCCTCCCATGGAGGACGGTCACTGTCCTCCAAGCTTCCACGTGGAGCTCCACGTGGCACCCAAAATATTGTTTCGATGCCACGTGGAGCTCGGGTGCATTGCTTAGATCATCTTTGAATTTTTTTTTTTTGAAAACTCATCTCCACCGTCTGTTTTTTGAATCGTGAAATGTGAACCAATGAAACCCGTCAAACTTTGACTTATGGGTTTAAAAAGTTTTTTTCGATTTTTTTTTTTTAATATTGATCTATACCGTCCACTTGTGCTCCACGTGGATCTTGGAGGACGGTGACCATCCTCCAATGGAGGACCTAACCGGCTCCCTATATATATATATATATATATATATATATATATATATATATATACATGGAGCCTGTTCTGTCCTTCATGGGAGGACGGTGACCGTCCTCCAAAGTCCATGTGAAGGTACACATGGCACCCAAAACACACTTTGGTTGCCACGTGGAGCACGCATGGAGTACGGGTGAATGGTTTAGATCAATTTAAAAAAAAATAAAATTGAAAAAAGCTATTTAAAAGCATAAGTCGATATTTGATTAGTTTCAATGGTCTACATTGCATTGCTAAAAAAATACACGGTGGAGATGAGTTTTTAATTTTTTTAAAAAATGATCTAAGCAATGCACCCAAGGTCCATGTGGCATTGAAACAATGTTTTGGATGCCACATAGACCTCCACCTATTGCCTTGGAGGACGGTGACCGTCCTCCCATGGAGGGTGGACACCTTTTCCATATATATATATATATATATATATATGAGTTGGCGTGTCGAAATATTTTTTGCTTACTGAGTTCGACTCTCTAACATCCCCGTCAGTGCCATGTGACACTGGTTCGTTATTAATATTATCGTTCTATCCATCCCTACAACTCTATATAATTTGGTTTGAAATTAGTACCCTACTCGTGGAGCCTTACTGTCCGCTTGCCTTATTGGAACAAGAAGCATCTTTGAAAATTGGGAATCCTAATTTTGTTTTGTATCAAATCTCATGAGAAATGATTTTTCTTAATTCCAAGGTAGTTAAGGCGGTGTTGTGAGGTCATGACAAAGAGGCTCACTACGCCATGGCGTAGCCATAGCGAGACTATTTATTGTTGAAATTTATTTTATCTATTAATTAGTAGTATTTTTTTAAAAAAAATTTTATATAAGAAAAAAATATAGGAAGAAAAAAATTCAACTACTAAAGCTTCATACTTTGATTCTAATATTGAAGCTGTCACGTTTTAGGAGTAAACAAATATCAATAAATACAAATCAAATATGGAACATCAACAAATTTGTAACATGGCAAGTATAAATAAATAAATATATACAAATATAGAATATTAAAAAATATGAAATATTAAGTACACATGTATCTTTTGACCTATTTGAAGTGTCACCCGGCCAACTTTGGGGGCGTATTTGGTATTCGAGGGAGAGAGAGTCGAGGATTTTGTAACTTACAAGTTGAGGTTTTGTGACTTGTAAGTTAACTTTTATAACTTATATATTATAAAAATGTCATAACTTATAAGTATTATACGCTATTATCCAAAAAATAAAATAGCGTGCATGGCGACGCCATAATGCTATTCCACCATTGCGACGCTATGGCGTCGCTATTTAACCATCATGACTATTTGGTTATATATGACGTTTCCCATCGCCATTAACCATGACAAAGCCATAGCCAGGTTATAGCGTGGCCTTGACAACCATGCTTAATTCGTGGATGGACTATTTTTGAGAACATTGGCAAATGCTCATCTAACGTCGGATAGAAGCCCGGTTTTGAACTTGCATTTCTTGTTTAATTTCAGTTCGATCTTGTTATCGTTGAAGTATATTGCACTTTCAGGTCCATTTTCGCCGCATAATTGCTCAACATACGGATCACAATTTAGGTGACTGCCGTTTCCTGGACAGATGTCATCATATGAAGGTAACTTTTGTTTTCAAAATTGGTTATGTTTTTTCTTATCTATGATTTATGTTGATTTGTGTATCTGTGAATAGACTTGCAAGTATATTCACTATGAGCTCGACCTGACGCCAGATGTGCCTGCAATGATGATGGGAGCTGCCAATCTTTCCCTGCAAAAGCCAATGAAGCCTCAACGTGCTGAGTACTGTTCAGAGGTGGAGCTTGGTGAGGCTCAATGGATTAATTGCGATATCCGGAATTTTAGAATGGACATTTTAGGGCAGTTTGGTGTTATCATGGCAGACCCGCCTTGGGACATTTATATGGAACTGCCTTATGATACAATGGCTGATGATGAAATGCGGAATCTTAATGTATCTGCATTGCAGACAGATGGTCTGATTTTTCTCTGGGTCACTGGACGTGCAATGGAAGTTGGACGTGAGTGGTATGTGTTTATCTCCAACCATCTTATTGCAAATTCTTTTGATTTGAATAAACAATGTCTTCTTGAATGATTTACTTTACCTGTATAAGCTATGTTTACAATCTTAACTGCTATTTTCTATTTGTTTTCTCAATTCGTTGTGGGTGTCTTTGCATCTAGTTTTCAAATGGTTTTGGCATTTGTCCTAAGAGTAAATTCAAGAGTAATATTGTATTTAAGCTATTTCTCTAATGTTATTTATTCTAACATCTCTACAATCTGATTGTGATAAGAATAATTTAATTATATTGATGGTAATGTGTTTGCATCAGTTTAGAACGTTGGGGATACAAGCATGTTGAGGAACTCATTTGGGTGAAGACTAATCAACTGCAACGAATTATCATAATAGGTCGAACTGGCTATTGGCTCAATCACAGTAAAGAACATTGCCTTGTTGGGATAAAAGGAAACCCAGAGGTAAACAGGAACATTGATACGGATGTCCTTGTTGCTGAGGTTCGGGAGAAGAGCCGTAAACCAGATGAGGTAAAATACTACATAAGGTACCGGGTCCTTGTTACTTGACCTAAACATCTGGGCTGGAACCCTCAAGTGGTTTCTTTTGTTTCCATTGTTTCGTTATTCTCATCGTGTAATTTTATTTTTTTATTGCATACTGGTGACCACATTATATTCCTTCTTCCTGCTGTTAGCATTACAGCGTTTTTAGTGCTGTCTACCTTAAAAATGGAAAAAGGACCTCTGTTAGTTCTTTTAACTATATTGTTAAATTGGAATGCGTTACCTGTGGTAAATGATAACCAGGTATGCTTTTTTAGTTCATGTTTCTGGAAGGTAATTTGATTTCTTAGATGACTATTATCAGTATGATATCATTGTTGCTCTCCTAAGTATACAGCGGTTCCACATTTGGACACGTAATTTAAATATTAGAGTCAGATTACCTAAGTGAAGGATGGTCTGTTACAGGGGTACAATTGTATTTGGAGCATGGACCATGAGCTGCGTAGAGTGACAGCCTGCGAGGATGAGGGGATGCTTTTCTTTGGCTTGATTCTCGATTCTAATGAATGGTATTGCCACAAATTTCTTCAGAATCTCTCAGGGATTTGTTGAGGGGATCCTCTCATGCCACTCTTATTTGATACTAGCAAACAACCCGTGCGATGCACTGGTGAACAAAAATAATAATAAATTAAAGAAAAATATGATAAGTTAGGTTTTTATAGAAAATCTAAATAAAAGGAACCACAAATAGAAAATATTAAAAATTGAAAATATAAAACAATTATCTTTTAGTGAAAACATAGAAATAAAAATATCATTAAAAATATTTTATATAATTAGGAGACTATAATATTGAGTTTCATATTCATTTTTAGGTTGAGGATAGAAAAACAAAATCCAATTATGGGGTCCTAAATTTACACCCTTACGATACTAATCCAACTGTTACTCATTTATGGAAAGAAGATGTAGTAGATAAAACCTCGTGCAATGCATGGGAAGAAAAATTAATTTAATGTTGGAAATAAATATGAGAATTAAGTTTTCTTATAGAAAATAAAGAATAAGTTCCTAGGTTATAACAAACATTGTACATACAGTTCATGAAATAAAATTAAGATGTTCACCTTAAGAGAGTTCATCTTGAAATTTTAAATATCTCATAATCACCAATTAAGCCTGTTCAAAGTTCAAACTAATTATAAGAGGACCCACCTTGCATTACTACCATGTGAACCCCTAAAGGTGCAATGTTGTTGTTCTTAGAGTTTAAGTCGGTGCCTATAGAGCTATCCTAGCCAATATTGCAATCCTATTATAAATGGAGTTGGTATTAGGTATCCAATTACTGGGTGCACATACGTTTTGTCTTACCCATAACTATAATTTATCTATAAGTTTTTGATATGCGTAACCAACAAATAAATCACAAAAGAAACAGTAGGTGTGTTCAGAGCAACTTTTGGCTGCACACAATTTCTAGGTACGCATGAACTTTTGCTATCGCGGGAACATTTGTTACTCACACACCAACTTTGCTACTTGTTGCTGAGTAAATTAAATGGAGGTTCATCTCCACAATAAAAATTAGTAATGAAAAAGTGTGAGAAAAAAATTATGCAGATTATATTGATTCTATCAAACAAATAAAAAGAAAAGAGAATGAAAAAACCTATAGAACAAAATTAAAAAAAAAGGAAAGACAAAATAATTAAAAAAATTAGAAGAGAGACTTTACTCACCTGGGATGGTTGAGAGAGAGAGAGAGAGAGAGAGAGAGAGAGAGTGCTGGATGGTTGATAGAGAAAGAGAGATTCGATCAAAGTGAAGTCTAAACAAGAAAATTTTGCATATTTTATTTGCTATATTAAAAAATAAAAAAGAATAAAGAAAAGAGAGGGCCTATAGAGATATCCTAACCAATATTGCAATCCTATAATAAATGGAGTTGGTATTAGGTATCCAATTAGTGGGTGCGCATACGTTTTACATCATACCCACAACTATAATTTCTCTGTAAATTTTATATATGCATAATCAACTAATAATTCACAGAAGAAACATTAGGTGTGTTCATAGCAACTTTTGGATGCACAAAATTTCTTACACTTTTTCTATCATAGGAACATTTGTTACAAACAAACTTTGCTACTTGTTGTTGAGTAAATTAAATGAAAGTTCATCTCCACAATAAATCATTTGGTATCCACTTGTAGTAGTGAAAAAAGAATTGTGAAAAAAAATTAAGCACATTATATTGATTGTATTAAAAAAATTAAAAGAAAAGAGAATAAAAAAAACTATAGAATAAAATTTTTTTAAAAAGGAAAGATAATGAATAATTAAAAAATTTAAAGAGATATTTCTTCACGTGGGATGGTTGAGATAGAGAGAGAGAGAGAGAGTGCCAGATGGTTGATAGAGAAAGGGAGAGAACTGAGAAAATGAAGTGTAAAAAAGAAAATTTTACAAATTTTATTGATTATTTTGAAAAAAAAAAAGAGTTTTAAAAAAATAATTAAGAAGCGAGATTAAATTCACGTGGGATGTTTGAGAGAGAGTGTCAGATGATTGAAGCAGAGAGATTCGATAAAAGTGCAATGTGTGATTGAGAGAAATAGAGAGTGAATTGAAGACTTATAGATGCTTAGGACGGTTGGAGAGAGGTGTGTATAAAGGGAGATGGAGCGGTTACAGAGAGAGAGAGAGACGTGATGGCTTATACTTGCTTAGGACGGGGAGAGAGAGAGAGAGAGAGAGAGAGAGAGAGAGAGAGAGAGATCTACATTTAAGATACCTGTGAGAATTTTTTTCCTTATTGGTAGGGCAGTTACTAATAGAGAAGCACAATAGGAAGTAAAAAGAGGGAAATCTATGGAATTTTGAGAGAGAGAGTGAGAAAGAGATCTAAATCTAGGATAACTGTGAGATTTTTAATTTATATCCTTATTTGCAAGACAGCTATTAATAGAGAATTCCAAAAATTTTGGCAGTAGAAAGAGGAAAATCTATAACTGATGTGGGATTTATGATGTAATAAATAAAAAATTATAAGAAAATTTTACAAAATTACACATCGGCACCCTTAGTGACCGATTCCTTTAATATATATATATATATAGAGAGAGAGAGAGAGAGAGATTGTTTCATTGTGTAGTCTCTCACGTTCTAGTGATTTGGAGGTCTTACGAGGGATCATTTTGGCATGATCTGCCTCTCATTTGCTGAGCCGATTGGGTAGATAGATCCTTTCGAAGAGGGGCTAATGGAGTTATAATCGATTTCTAGATTGTTGATGCAATTGTAAGGGAATAACATTGCATCTCCTGGGGTTTTGATGGTTCTTGCTGTATATTTCTTGCTGTATATTTTTTCTTCTTTACGGAATACCTTTGACTTTTTGTTAAAATGATCTCAGCATCCTGTTGCGAAATCTTATATTCATAGTTCATGGATGCACAACCAAGCTCAAAATGTTGATGTGAAGCTTTATTGTGATTCCTAAAATTATCCGTGTATATAGCATTCGAGAAGAAACAAATTGTTTGAAGCCTTTTAGAATTTAAAAGACCGTTGTAGGAGATTGGGACACTGCTTTACCTAGATACTACATCACCGGTGTGTGGATTTTCATCCTGTAAGTGCCACCTAGTACTATCAAATCTACATGGACAGTGTCTATGCATGCACTGAATGATCAATGTGCATACTTATGCTGAATAATTAAGTAGTGATAACAAGTTGATTGATGAGTGCCACTTCGATTGAATGGTGCTAAGACCTGCATTTTTTATGGAGGAGACTTTTGGCCTATGAAGAAGCGACTACAAGATAGAGTTCTTGTTGATGCTCATGTGTATACATGAAATAACAAAAAAGGATAAAATTTGAAACGAATACTTAAGATGACGTTTAGGAGTGGGGATAATAAAAGAGAACATTAAAGAATGTCACTTGAGGGGGTTTGGTCATGTCCAACGGAGACCGGAGACAACCCCTGTTTGAAGGATTGAAACAATTACGGAGGGGAAAGGAATACCAATATAGGCTTGGAGAGAAGTGTTGAGAAAAGGACATGCAGGATTTTGGAGAAATGGAGGGGCTTCGTGGGAACAGCAAAAACCATTATCTCACTCTTTCCTTTCTTCGATGCCACCTCCCTTGAACAGAGTGGAGTGGAGAAGTAAGACTTGCAGAGCCGACTCCAAATAGATAGGACAAGCATTGATGGTGATGATTGTTTGAAAACAACTCCTTTCCTAAATATATATTTCTTCCGTTTCTCCTATATTTATATATCCACCTAATAAATTAATTAGACAGCTTATTGACTTAAGAGCATGTAAGGATTTAGCACATCATAGATTGACTTGATGTGATATCAAATCAACTTTTTATGCTTTTAACTTTCCCAATGTCTATTTATTTTCACTACTTATTTCCTGCTTGCGAGAGCAACGTACTTTTTGCATGAGCATGTTATTGTGTATCTGATTAGGAAGATATAAAAAGTTTATAGTCTTGATTCTTCTCATTGAAAATAAGTCAATGATGTGTCATTTTGCAGATGTATTCATTGCTAGAGAGGATAAGTCCTAGGACAAGGAAGTTGGAACTGTTTGCCCGAGTAAACAACTTACATGCAGGGTACGCTTGGTAGCTTTATTTATAGTTCTAGTTTTGAATTGACTGACACCCAGATACGTGCATGCCATAATTTTCAAAACATTGCTGTAAAAAATTGTTGATTTTTTTTTTTTTGAGACATTCTTAAAAGGGTAAAGGTTGCCTAGTACCAAGGACCAGGCAACTTACCAGGTCCCACATTAGTTTGCTGCCACATAGCACCTAGTTAGATGATCGGGTGCCACTAGTAGCAGTTCGATGACCATAATACTATTGTGAAAAAATTATTAAAGTAATCCCTATAAAATCATGCAGTCAACAATGCCAACTATACGGAAAATGAACTGTAAAACTACATTTGGTTTCACCGTTCATTTTGTAGACGATTGACACCATTGACCATAAAGTTTTATATATTTAGTATTATTTTTTTAAACTAAAGTTCTGATTATCAAGCCGCTCCTTTATGGGGCACCTGATCATGTGATTGGGTGCTACGGGGCAGCAAACTAATGTAAGGACCAGATAAGTTACTTGGTCCTTAGTACCAGCCTACCTTCATCCTTCTTAAAATTACTTGTTCCTAATCTGAATCTAACATCGTCCAATCCATCATCAGATTTTTCGGATGTTTGGATTCGTATGTCCCATAACCCAGGTGATGAGAGACATGAGACAGTTTCTGTAATCTAGAGCTTTTCGGTCTGTTGGTGCTAGGTGTTGGTTTTTCTTATAGCGTAGTTTTTTCTATAACATAAACCAACTTTTTATAATCCCAGTTAGGCTTTTGTTAATTGTCTTTAACTGTGTTTCCTAATTCAGTGTTTGATATTTTTTATCAGGTGGATATCGCTTGGTGATCAATTGAATGGGGTACGGTTAGTTGATGAAGGGTTACGGGCAAGATTCAAGGCTGCTTACCCCGATGTGGAGGTACAACCGGCTTCTCTGTGAAGGACCTCTGCCATGGATGTAGACCCCAATGCTGCTCAAATAAGGAGCCCATTTGTGGAAATGGAATCAAAGTCTGCTACCCAAGTTGTGGAACCCATGGTTGCAGAGGGCTACCCATGCGAAGAAAAGCTGTTATTGGCAATTTCTGATGTTGAAATGGTTGCTTCATTTAAAGACCATCAGATTGTATAATGTTGTTGTGGAATATGGCTTTTTTATAATGAAAGAAAAAAAGTCCAAATGAAAAAAATGTGATTTTAACCATGTTTTAATTGAAATAACTGGGTGATCAACAAAATAAAATTACTATAAGAGCATCCAAAACTACCTAATATATCAGTAAATGGCGAAATAGCGTTCCAATTTTCCGTTGGTGCTGGTATTTGCATTCGATAAACTGGTAGTTGCATCCCATAAGTTGGGCAATCGTAAATATTTTCACCCCATAAATTTTACCTTTTTGTTTTATTGTCCTCTCTAACTTTGCAGCCCATAGTCTCCATATTGTTACTTAGTTCTCATTCACTTGATTCAAATTCATATTCGCAATTTGTTATTTTTAAATGAATTCAATTCGTTGGGTAGGATGAGTTTTAAAATTACTTACGCTGCGTATAGCATAGCTCTTTGATAGCCCCTGCCACAACAAAGTTTACCTGTTTTAATTGGTTTCTGTTCACTTTTCTAACTCCTTACAAAGGAAGATTTACCTCCTCTAGCAGTAACCTCTCTGCTCTCTACTAACTCTCTATCAGAGCTAATAAAATCTGCTCTGCCAAGGAGTGAGTAGAGAGCATGGTAGAATTGTTGAACAGATAAATCTTACATAAAATCTTGCTATGTAAGGAGTTATCAAAGAATGGGGTACTTGCTAAAGCAGGTAGCAGGAAGTTAGCAAAGAGGGTGAAAACTTGCTAAAGCATGCGAACTCTGCTATAATAGGGGCTACCAAAGAGCTATGGCATTAACAACCTTATTAACTATGTTAGTATATGTTACCATCTAGTAGTTGAACTAATAACTACTCTATGGAAAGGGGTCCCTTCCTTTCTCTTTGCTGTACTGTAATCACGTTAGTAGCTTCTTAACAACCAAACTAGTTTATCTTATCTTATGGATTGAACGAGTGATAAGCCCCTCCGGGGCGAGGACTACCCTTCCAGCTCTAGTTCACCTCCAAGGGAGTGTAAGGTGGGAACACCTTAAATCATTTCATGCCTACAAAGCTTTAAATGAATTGAATTGCATGGATTAATTAGATAATTTACTTGTTATGCCAAATTTGATTCGCTTTATTCAATTTGCGATTCATTGGGTGAGTGAGCGAATTAAGTAATATAGGTCTTGCACTGAAAAGACAAAAAAAAAAAGGACAAGTGGAAGTCTGCCGAACAATCGGTAGAGCTAAAACTCCACCTTCTAAAAATCTAATTACTCTGGAAGACCTTTGGGTTTATAGCGTTAGGCAAGTTCGAGAGCACGGGAACACTTTTAGGTTTAGAGTAGGCCACACAAATAAGAAACAGACGTCTGTCGAAGTCAGAGCTGCAAGTAAAGGGTAAGTGGTTGAACCGTCGCCTTCAAATTACAAGGATTGACATTGGCGCAATCTGATGCATTATTGGGGATCAATCTTGAGCTTGCCATATCAGACGTCCACTGAAGTGAGCATTAGGATTTAGAAGGAAGAGATTTGTTTTGAAAAGTTGGGGTGCAAGATTGGAGTACAGTGTACCATTTTAGTGGGGTGCACACTAAACCCTAAAAATCCCAACGACAGTGTCATTAGAAGTGCAGCTACTTATTTTTAGGTTGCAAATACAGGTACCCTTTTCGAAATATTTTTCTTTCTGCCCTCATTTTAATATTATGGAAGATCACCATCTTGAGACATTTAATAAGTTTATTAGGGTGCAAAAGAGGCATTAAGCCAGTTGGTACGCTCCCTCCATTGTGAGGGAGTAGGTCGTAGGTTCGATACCTCACCACTGTAGTTGGTGCTCTCTCACGCTACTCCGCAACTGTCAAATGTGCATACGTGCCTATATAAAAAAAAAAAAATTATTAGGGTGTGATATATCATCCATATTTAATCTATTTATAAAAGGATACGGCTATTCTCACCCCTTTTTAGACCGACAATTTTTCACATGCGAAAATCATTGACTAGTTTGAATAAGACAATGGAGATTTTTTTTGTCTCAATCTTCCTAAAATAAGATCTTAAGATCACGCCGCACCTATCAAACGGTTAGATGTTGATTCCACATGGCACACATCCCCAAAAGTAAAGGTCAACTCCTTTCCCTATGATCTAGGTCACTTTTGAGGAGGTGTGCTATATGGAAGTAACATCTGACTGTGTAATAGGTGTGACATGATCTTAAGATTTATTTTTTTTGAAGATTGAGACAAAAAACAATCTCCGTCGTCGTCTGATTCAAATCAGACAATAATTTCCGGACATGAAAAACTGTATAGTCCTTACTCGAAACATGGGTGAGAATAGCCGTTACCCTTTATGAAATGAGTTTGAGCTTTGACCAAGACCATGCTCATTTTAGAAGTGGGTCTGCGTCTAGTCAGGAGCAAGTTATTATTCTTTGATCTTTCCGATAAAGTGGAAAGCAATATGAAGAGAAGATATTAAGGACAAATACCTCGTCAACCAATGTGACCAAATTCGCCTGACTTTTTGAAAAGGTTGCGAATAATTCACGAATTTTTGAAAGAAAAAAAGGGAAATAAAATTCAAATTTTTTGAATAATTCACAAATTTTATGACTTATGCAAATTAAACGATTTTTTTCCAAATTATTCCCAATTTTAGTCTCAAACTTTTATTTTTTAATTTTTGATTCATATATTTTTATTTTTTATTTTGACAGTACTTTTCCTGAATTTTACAAGATTTTTTCCAAGCCGATTTATTCCCGAACCTCCCACTTGGTCACTATGCTGCCAACAGTGAAAAATTGTAGTGACCAAGTTCGGATTCAGCAATAGCTCAATGGAGTTGTTAGTTCTCATAAATGCAGGAAAGATTCAGAAATAATTTAAGAAATTAGAGGTCTTGCTTCATATTTGTTCATTATTTTCTAGTTCATACGACTTGAAGCAGATAGAGCAACTACAAAAGCTATGCCCAAGGATCAAAATGTCGGATTTCATTTTGGTTTCGGGAATGACTGAAACTGAAGCCGAAATTTTCCCCCCATTTAGAAAAACTTGAAAATTTCAAATTCCGGCCAAAATTTTGAGCCATGGCTATGCCTGTCAATCGAGTAGGTGATTTTCGATCAAACAGTACTCTTCCACATCTTTGGCTGTGCTCATGCTTGTACTAGTTAGAACATGGATCTTGTAAAATGTCCCTAAAGTAAAGCTTGGCATCACTTAGCATCTTTGAGTTAAATAACATCACTTCGATAGCTTAGGTTCACTACCTTTGCTTTGATCCCTTAAATCAATTAGCTTAGCTTAAATTGATGCTTGGCCAGCGAACCAACGCTACAGTCCAATCGAAGCAAGGGAAGTAAGCTACTGAAGCTTAAGTTTTCTTAATGTAGAAGTTTGCAATGGATTTGATGATCGTTTCTATAACACACTAATCGGTCGACTGAATGGACAGGAAACTGATACAAACCAGCCCAAAACGATTTACCAAAAACCAATTCTGAATCGGTTCGGTTTCAATTTTGGGTGGCTGAAACCAGAAACTGGCTTAGTAGGGTGATGAAGCCAACCTGAAACCAAAAAAAACCCAAAAATGGGGTTTCAGTTTGGTTAACCGAATTTCCATCAAAGTCTCCACTCATTTTTTTATCAACACTAAGATCTCAGATCCCAGTATCTTCGCAATCCTTCATGAACCTTCTCACTGCTTCTCTTCAGGTTTTTAGTGGCCTTCCTCTTCTCAGCTTCCTAGTACTTGAAGTGTCTCACCCTTCGTACACGATCTGTTTATCCATACACCATCTAAAACCAATACCATCCATCTATTCCTGACTTCTATGGCACACTCTTCAAAAAACAACATTGATATCGATAAAAAAAAAAACAACATTGATCAATTAAAGATTTAGATAAAAATTACTAAGAGATATTAAAATCGTTTTAGCATCTTTATGCATCTTCAGAAAAAGAAATAGCAGCTTATGTACTAGAAGGCCATGCAATGAGAAACAAATGCAAAAATATAAATATTCTAACCTGACGTAAAGATTACAAAGAAATAATCAAAACTACAGAAGACAAACTAGTGGACAACCAAAAATGGTTCAGTTGATACCTGTGTTACTTTGGCGCATGCAGCCCCAACAGCAGACCCACTTCGGTGGTAGACTCCGAAATTGCGTCTTTCAACAACTGAGTAGTACCCCCTCTTTGTTGGGCAGATCACCATTTTCCAATTATGTAGATTACAGGCAGATACCCATGTGCGGTCGTAATTGAACACACTATGCACTTGTTTATAAGTTGTATATAAACTATCCAATTTCGGATGCTTTATCTTCTTCATCAGATGTTTATGGGTTCTGACTCCATGTTTCTCTCCTTCATCAACGTCCAATCTTGTGGCTCTAAAAAGAAACATCTCCGCAAAATGAGGAATAAATTATTTAGTTTTTTTTTCGATCGGAAAATGAGGAATCATGAAGGACAAAGAAAAAATAGAGTAAATGGAGGGATTCATTTAAACAGAGGAATTCACATATTTCGAAGCATAGATTCATGAGAATCAATAGGTTTTAAGATGAAAAAAGAACTCACTTGTCTTGTGGCTCTCGCCAATCACCATCAGCCGCCTCTGCAAGATCGATGCAATGAAGAGGAAAATCGAGCACATTCCAAACATACCAGTGATAGGAAACGCATTAACCTTCAAAGAGTAAGAAAATTTCTTCAGATTGGAAAAAAAAAAATATAAATGAAATGAAATTTACAAACTCCAGGAGCATCTGAGAGTCTTTTGAAATCCCATCATAGAAAAAGAATTGTCCAAATTTTCCCTAACAAGCATGATTCCATATGAAACAATTTCCAGTATAAACAGTTGGATGAACAATTTTAATTTCGAGAATCATTAAATTCTAGATTAGAAGATAACAGGTACCAGAAAAGTTATAGAGTTGAAGGCCCTCTTTGGCAACCCTTTTCAAAAAAGCATTTTCTAGGTGTTGTAAATAGGTGCATCACAAGCTGCTTCTCAAAAAGGTCTATCGCATGCTGAAAATGGTGATGTGTGAGAAGCAACATGGGGTAGCTTCTCAACATAACACCATTTTCAGCTAGAGGTCGTCAGGTCCTTGGGTGAAATGTGCTTTTTACCCAACATTTTCCCCTTGAAAACTGCTTCTTGGGAAAGAGTTGCCAAACAGGGCGCTAGAACTGTAGCAAGGAACTGTTAAGGAACATTTAAATCTAACCCAGTAGAAATGAACCTAATATAGTCCTAAAGCCATCATTGAGCAGTGTTTGGGATGTGGAAATAGTATGTCCTATCAGATGCCATAAACGTGTGATGGGTTACAAAGTTCCCATATGCCGTTAGCATTGTCATGAATTTGATGGAGTACGTTCACTATATTTAGCTTAGATATGAATGTGTTATAAAAGTTCTCGTAGAAATGTTTCTCTAAAGAGTTGGTATTTGGTGCATGGATGGTGCACTGTGCACCAGGCAGTGCATGGGTCAATCTCCCATCAAGAAACTGGTCAAGTCTTGGGAGATAACACAGAAATTTATGGGTTTCAATATAGTTAAAAAACAATTTTAACATTTTCAACATGGTGAGATTTACATGCACTGTTTAGGCAATCACCCAAGGCCATGGTGTGTTTGGACAAGCTCCAAGCAATTACACGCCAGCTCCTGCCCACTTCTTGCCAGAACAGGTTTTCTCTGCTCCAGCGGGGAGCTCATTTTTCATTCATTAAAACAGCCCCCTTCAAGCACAAATGGGGAGGGGAGTTGGTTTACCAAATGCGCTGCGCCGGAACCCAAGAGCTGCTCTTAGGCCCCGAGGACCGGCGCCCGTGCCAAATGCACTCTTAAACCCCTCATTTCCATAAGAGTGGAAGAGCCGGCATATGTTAACGAACCTTATAATGTAGACAATGTATGGATGCATTTTGTACATGTGGCACTGGTTTTCATCAAGCAGACCGGTGGATGCCAAGTATATGATGCTTAGACCAACAGTGCCGAAGGTTTCATCGAAAATGCATCTTTGTCATGTGATTAAGAGCAGTCCAATGCCATAAAAAATGAATGGTTATCTCCAAAATATTTTAGCCATTCATTTTTATTGCATTTAGCTGCTCTTAATCACATGATAAGGGTTCTTTTTTGATGAAATCTTCAGCACTGCTGATCTAAAGGCTTGTCAACTTTGCATCCGCCAGTCCACATGATTAAAACCATAGTGTCGGGTGTACGAAAATGAGTGTGGAAAACCTCCAAAATACAATTTACAACTCTTTTGAAAATCCATGTTGAAGTGAAATGTATTTTTTAATTTAAAATTTCATTCATTAATTTTTTTACTGTTAATTTTTTGCTATCTAACATGGAAACCTAAAATTTCAGAGATATTCAATGTAAACTAGATACAACAGTAAAACAGGGCCCTACTTACATTGTAAAGCACAATACACACGAAAATGTTAAGAGGGATGCGGAAAAAGTTCATGATCGTGCTTCTGGCTTCCTCAGGAATGTACTGGGATCTCATCTTCATAATAGATGGCCAAAATATGCCCACACATGCCTCGAAGACACAAAAACCAAAGAGCTGTATACTTCCGGCGAATGAGATGCTCCCACCTTTCACCGTTGAAGGCTCTACCAAGAACTGTTTCATGTTAGCATTCAAGTTATATGACTAGAGGCCCCTATAATACAGTGTTAAAGAGAACACTTTGACAAAGACTTACATTCGTGACAACTGGCAGTAGGAAAGTAGAGGCAGAGATTAGAAAAACAATCGGCATGTAGGCTTCGACTTTCAGGGTTGCACGAGCCATGAGGCGAGATGCAATGGAACTTCCCAACATCGAAGCCAACATGAACGTAGCAAAAATGAAACCGTGAGGAATCTCCTCTTCGTTCTGGCTTAAAGCAGGAGTCCATAGGAATACAAACGTGTACATAGAACCTTCAAAGAGTGACTGTATCGCACCCAGCAAAGCAATTTTCTCATCTGTTCCCCCAAGAAGACATGTATCAATATAATAATATTAAGGATTAATGGGCATCTCCTGCATCAATAGATGGAATGCTCAAAAGTGCACTTTTATTGCCATGTGGTACAAATCCTTGACCGATCCAAGTCGTCTAAGTTGCAAATCATCATGTGAACTAACATTAGCCTAAAATTTGTGCCCATCAGAGGATTTTAACCATTCAATGAGTTCTTGGATTGGAGGGAAATGATCCGCTGATGGGCATATTTTTGCGGCTAAGTGAAGTTCACATGATGTGTAATCACTTAGATTAAGTGGATTGACTAAAAATGTGCCCCACGTGGCATCACATGGCCTAAAAGTGTGCCATTAAGGGGTGACATCTAGTGATGTAGGTGACCAGAATATGAAAAGGTTTTTCACAAAGGGAGTGATGAGTTGCAATTCAAAAACCAACTCTTGCAAACCACCACTTAAAAATGTTCCCGTTGCAATTCAAATGGATGGTGCTAGGTTTTAGGGTCTGAATAGTTGCAGTTCAATATTCTTTTAAAAATGGTTTGCAAGAGTAGGTTTTTGAATTGCAACCATTTGCTCCTTTTCACAAAATAACCAATAAGAATAAAATAACATGCTAAAATGAGGTTAGATACCCACCTGAAGAAATGGCCACTGCGGCAGCCTTGAACTGGGTAAACAAGTCCTTGCTCTCTGAGGGATCTCCATAGTTTTCGTTCCATGATGATAAGATAATCGCCATGCCGATAGCAAGAAAGCATGCAGCAGCATCGAACGGGGCAACAGGGCCAAACCCTAAAGTATCTGCCAGTAAGTTTGCAAACAACCCACAGATAATGGCAATGAGACCGTTGCCGAGGAATATTGCCTTTGAAAATGTTATAGACAGCCATTGTTGTTCAAAACCCCGCTGCAAGTCCAGTGGAAAGAATACTCAATTTAGAATTTCATTCTGAATTTTTTTCTTTTTAACTGCAGATGAATCGATCATCTATATTTTCTGGTTCAGTAGGACCAGCAGACATTGACTATTAAAGTGGAAGCAAAATGGCAGCTGACCAAGAAACACTTTAATTCAAAACATTTGCATAACCAAAAATATACTGCAACTCATAAATCTTATATAAATTTTCCTATTTGAAATTAAGGATCCATGTAATTGAGGTGTCGATAATATGGAAAATGGTTAATGGTGCCTCACCTACATTAAATGATAAATCATTCAACAGTGTACATTTTATGCCATGCAGCAAACATCTTTTATCAATCCATGTCGTCCTCCACGTAGCTTAACATCATGTGAAACATTTTAACATAAAGAGGGTGCCCATCATAGAATTCAAACCACTTGATCCATGAACTTCAATATAGATCGTTGTTCATATTCAATGAAGGGTCCCTTTGAAGTGCTCGGATTGGATGATACGAATCTGCTGATGGGGCCATATTTTGGGCTAAGTAGATTGTAAGAAAATATGTGCCATGTGGCACCAACTGGCCTAAAAGTTTGCTGGTGAGGGCTATTATCTATTGATATAGCCGACCAGAGTCAATCATGATGGCAAGGTTATCGTCAATGACTGATGTAGCGTCAAAAGATTTAGCTACATACTAACTAATGGTTTCATACCCATCATGAGTAGGCTTCACAATTTAAGTAACAAAAAGACACTTCACCTTATTGTGTTCTGCAACAAGCCATGATTCAAAGGCAGAAAACAGGAGGGATGTAGCAATCCCTCCTAGTATACGGCCTAACATCAAGACTTTATACTGCGGAGAATGCTTGGTGATACAGCTCAGGATATAAGTTATGCAGTAAGTTACAGAAGCCCTCTTCCGACCCCTGCATATCCATATGAACACATCAGAAACAAACAGAATAATTTGTTCGGTTGATCATTGGAGAACGTTTTGATATCTTTGTTTCAGAAGAGATCTCACTGTTTATCAGCCAAAGACCCAACAACCGTCCCAAACAACATAGAAGATCCAAACCCAGCAATGAAGAGCCGTCCGATATCTCCTTTTCCAAAACCATACTGACTGTAGAGGAAGTAGACATAAGGACCCTGCAACCAGTCCCCGGCTATTGCCAAAGACACAATAACAATTAGGAAAGAGAAGTCAACCCTATTCATGAATATTTAAATCCTGGCTAGTGGGTTTTGGGTCCACTGATTCCAAACAACCACGCATATAATCCACTCTAATTCATGTGTATAATTATAAATAAATTTATTCATATACATCATAAATGATAAACATAACTACTTTAAATATATTTGCTGCTCAACCATTTATTTCGTTCATAACTTATCTCAATTTAAATTAGAAAAAGGTACAAGGAAAAATAATTTATGTTGTATCATATGATATCCAGTTCCACCCCACGTGTATTGTATTGGACTAAACTAAAGATTATGGGAGTGGCATTCATTCTCCGATAACAACATTGAGATCCTTGTTGTGAGTGGAAAATTGAAACTTCAGAATTATAAATGACTGATTTCTAGGTGTGATAATTGTGTACTTTGGACCCTGCACATGTGGCACAATTCATCTGAAAACCTGAATCCAAACTGACCAATTAGCTAGGCGATCATCCGGATGGGACACCTTCAAAAAAGGGGACCATTACTTGCACATATAAAGTGTGCCATTGCACACAATTTAAAAAGAAAGCTATTTTTTTATTTTATGAAATTGACTATCATACCCTTAGCAATTGTGTGTGTAATCAAGCCATGTGATATTCAATGATTTTTTTTTAAATTTGTGCAAGGCACACATTGTCTAGACCTATGCATGGGTCAAAGTATTGGATTTCCATATCGTATCGTTCAGCCCCAAAACCGATCCGTACTGGGTGATACGTATCGGTTCCGGACGATACATTCCAGTATTTTTCCAAAAAAAAAAACGATAATTTGAAATTATCGGACAAGAATTTGACTGTTTTTTAAGGGGCCCGATAAAAACCCAATTTATCGTATCATCCAAGTCCAAAACTGATACGTATTGGTATCGGACGATATTTTGATCCATGGACCTATGTTGCTTACTTCGATCAGAACCCCTATCAAACGGAGAACCAGTTTGCAGTTCAGGTCCATCTGGTTTGGCTGAACTGGTTCAGCCAGTTCGCCTGTATAAGCTTTATATCATTTGTTTGAAAAAAAAAGTATGCAAAGAGGAGGATTTGAACCCCGGTCTCCTATTTTTTAAGGAATTGCACAAGCAAAGAAGGACTTGCTGCATTAATAAAGCCAAATTATCAATTATGTTTTATATTAAAACTCATCCTACCAGTAGCAAACTGGGTTCACATAACCGTAGCCACCAAATTCCCCGAATTTTCGAAAAATTCGCAAATAGTTCACGACTTTAAGGTTCTACAAATTAATCATGAACTATTCACGAATTAAAAAAAAAATATCGTGTGCTTTTTAAAAATTCATGAACTTCACAAATAGCTCATGAATATTCCCCAAATAATTCACGATTTTTTCAATATATCGTGATTTTTAATATATCTTAGATTTTTTTATAGTCTTTAACCTTATTTTCATTTTATCTCCAAAATTTTCCCCAAACTTGCCGAATTTTTTCAAATTTTAACCTTGCCGAATTATTGTTGAACCCCGGCTTGGTGACTACGTGCATAACAGTGACAAACTGCAATCGCTGAATTCGAACGAGTGAACCGCAAATCGATACCTAGTAACATAGGTTTGGACAATCCTAACTTTCTCATCAAAAGCCACAAATGAATTGTTAAAATTACTATAAATTATGGGAAATGGTCAACATTTAGTTTGTAAAATCCTTCAATCATTGTGACTGAGATATTTTGTCATATCATCAGGACTTAAAAAATCAGCGTTTGCTCCTTAGAAAAATGGTCTTGCCAAGTAAATCTATATAACAAATTGTTTTGTCATTTGTGGACCCACGGTCGTCCGGAAGACACTCACGGACATCCGTGGTCATGGACGACCGTGAGTGATTCACGGACATCCGTGGCCCGAAATCTTATAAATTCTAGGAAGTTCGGACAATTTTGCAACTGATCCGAAAATCCTCCATTTTCAAGAGTCTGGTCCAAACTTTTATCCTTGAGATTACTTACATTTTATTCATTTGAATCCTAAATCTCAATGATGAGTGTGTTTTTCTCTAATCCTTGTTTGAGAGTGTACGGCTTGTGAGAGACAAGTGGACCTTCGTGAGAGACGACAGGTTGTTGGAATTGTTTACTGTGGATAGGATGATGGTGAGAGGCTGTCATTATTGGTGATAGGAGTGATAGGGCATATCATTCCAATAAGCACTGTAAGGTTATTTATTCATAGTGAATTTTTTTCTTGGATCTGAGATAGATCCCGTGGTTTTTACCTGTGATAGGTTTTTCCACGGTAAAAATGACTTGCGTGCATTTTATTATTATGTGGTGATTGTGAGTAGTAATAAGTTGTTTAATTTTTATAGATTATTATAATTCCCAAATTTCAATTGGTATCAGAGCGATGCTACTTTGTAAATTTTAACAAATTAAGTGTAATGTCAAATTTGGGATATCACGATCTTTTTAGAGAATGTGCGTCTACTGCTAGACCCCCTCTGTTTGATGGCTCTAATTATCCTTACTGGAAGGCAAGGATGAGAGCATTTTTTAGTTCAATGGATCCTCACATATGGTATTCTATTGAAGACGGATGATCGCCACTAACTACGACCTCTATTGTAGATAATATACAACATACCACTATCAAACCTAGATCTTTATGGATGGATCAGGAATATGATAATCATGGTTATAACTCCAAGGCCCTTAATGCATTATTTGGAGCAGTTACTGCTTCCGAATTTCGTCGAATAAGTACTTGCACCATAGCCAAAGATGCTTGGAAAATTCTTGAAATCACTTATGAAGGGACTCCTCAAGTGAAGATTTCCAAACTTCAAATGCTCACATCTCAGTTTGAAAATCTTCGCATGGATAAGGATGAAAAGTTCTCTGATTTCTAAATTCGCATAAATGATATTGTGAATGACTCGTTTAATTTAGGAGAATCTGTTTCTAATACGAAAATTGTGCGAAAAATTCTAAGGTCTCTACCTAAAAGGTTCAGATCTAAAGTCAATGCCATTGTTGAATCTAAAGATGTTGACAATCTAAACTTAGAGGAACTTGTCGGGTCTTTACAAACTTATGAATATGAAATTCAAGACAATCATGTTACTAAAAGTGTTGGTTTCAAATTATCTAAGGATGAGTCTGATTCAAGCAGTGATTCTGATCAATCAGATGAACTTGCTTTGTTTGTTAAAATTTTTTAAAATTTTTATAAAAATAAGAAACAACCTTTTAAAAAATTTTGAAAATTTTGAAAAATTTAAATCTTTTGAAAAGAAACCTAAAAAAGAATCTATTGACACTAATCAATGCTTTAAGTGTCATAGTTATGGGCATTATGCTAATAAATGTCCTAATAAGAAAAATGATAAGGGAAAATCTAAAATCTTGGCTGCCACTTATGAGATTGATATATTAAATGAGTCATCTTCTGATGAATCTGAACCTGTCTCATATGAGTTTAGAGCTTTTATGGCCTCAATAATTGAATCTAATAATTCTCAAACACCATCCCTTATTGAAACCGACTCTATTACATCACTATCTTCTGATACTACAATTGATGGTGATGTATTGGATATGACTAATGCTTATAGTGAACTTTATCAAGAATCAATACATCTAACCAAAGAAAAAATTAAATTGACCAAAGAAGTGGCCGAGTTAAAAAACATTATCAATAATCTTCAATCTCAAGTCAGAACATATGTTCAAGAAAATATTACTCTTCAAGATAATGTAAATTGTTTCACTTCTAAATTTATTAAACTGGAAAATAAAGTAAATTCCCTCACTTTAATAAATGAAAATTTAAAAAGGGAACTTGATTCCATTTCTGTAAAATATTCAAATTTTTACAAGGCAAATGAGAAAATAGAAAAGTTACTAAATTCTGGTCAAAGAACTATAGACAAATCAGGTATTGGATATCATCATGCAGTAAATAAAAATCCTAAACCTGACATAACTCATGCTCCAAAATTTGTTAAAGAAACCAAATCACTTTTTACGAATTCTAAACCAACTTCAAGTAAATCCAGATCTATCATTTCTAGATCCTTTAATAGAAGAGTTCCAATCTGCTTTACTTGTAGGTGGGAAGGGCATACTTATGTATATTGCCCATTCGCCTTTGAATACTCTTCGTACTACGTGCCTAACTATCAAAATTTGAAGAAAAATAAAATCATCTCGTTGAGTAGTTCAAATAAAAATATCAACAAACATGTGATTCAAAATAAATCAAATCTTAAGTACGAACGTGTTTGGATTCGAAAATCTGATTTGACTGCTCAGGTTGCTCATATTTCACTAAAAGCTAGTGAATCATCTAAGTGGTTCCCTGATAGCGGTTGTTCTAGGCATATGACTGGTGAGAAATTATTTTTTTCTCACCTAAGTTCATGCTCGGAGGGAATGTAACCTTCGAAAATCGAAGTTCATGTAAAATTACTGGAAAAGGAACAGTTGAAGCATTTGGATGTCCTAAATTAAATGAAGTCCTTTATGTTGAAGGACTTAAGGCTCATCTCATTAGTATTAGCCATTTATGTGATGATGAGATGAATATTAGTTTTACGAAAAATTTGTGCACTGTAGTTGATTCTAATGGTCAAATTGTTCTTGAAGGGATTAGATCTTCTGATAACTGTTACACCTTTAGTGATCATCTAAAAAACAATTGCCTTATCAGTAAAACAAATCAGATCAATATCTAGCATCAGAGGCTTGGCCACATGAATAAAAATGATCTTTATAAATTAGTCTCTGATCAACTTGTTAAAGGTTTACCGAAATTAAGTAAACCAGATGGATCTATTTGTAGTGCATGCCAAATGGGTAAACAGACCCGTGTTCCACATAAGAAAGTAAATGTTTCTACTTCTTCTAGGATACTTGAATTAATACATTTTGATCTTATAGGTCCCATGAGAACAAGTAGTTTAGGAGGTAAGAAATATGTGCTTGTATTGGTTGATGATTTTTCTAGGTATACTTAGGTTGCTTTTCTTAGAAATAAATCTCAAGCTTTTGATGAATTTATTATAATTTCCAAAAGAACTCAAATTGAAAAAAATCTCTCTATTGTTCGAATTCGTAGTAATCATGGTAAAGAATTTGAAAATTCATCATTTGCTAAATATTATACATCAAATGGAATAAAGCATGAATTTTCTGCTCCTCACACACCTCAACAAAATGGTGTGGTTGAGAGAAAAAATAGGATACTTCAAGAAATGGCTAGGGTTATGTTAAATGCTAACAATGTGGCTAAAAATCTGTGGGCTGAGGCCATTAGTACTGCCTGTTACATATCAAATCGTGTGTACTTTAGACCCAACACTACTAAGTCTCCATATGAAATATGGAATGATAAAAAACCTCAAGTTAGTTATTTTCGTGTCTTTGGTAGTGTTTGTCACATTTTAAGGGATCGTGAATCTCTTAGTAAATTTGATGCTAAAACTGACAATGAAAATTTTCTTGGTTATTCCTTGAACAGTAGGGCTTATAGGGTTTTTAACTTAGAACTTTTATTGTCATTGAAACAGTGAATGTTGTTATAGAAGATCAAATATCAGGTTCTTCTACTGTTTTAAATAGATATATTGATGATGAAATTTTTATTATTCCTGTTAATCATGAAAAAAATAGGCTTGATAACACTAATTTTTCATCTAACAATGAAAATTCTACACACACTACATCCAATATCACTGAAGATATGATGTAGAAAATACACAAAACAATATCTCTGAAAATGGGACTCGACATAGACCTTCCTATGCTCGTGATATGAGAAGTCATCCTCCAAGTGCAATCATTGGTGATGTCTCCACCAAACTAATGACTAGGAGAAAATTTTAAAATATTTCAAATCTTCTATGTCATGTATGTTACACATCCAATCTTCCACGGACGTCCATCCTTTACTCATTTCTCTGGAGTTTTTCTACCGGACGTCCATGAATCACTACGGACGTCCGTATTCCGAATAGCTAACTGCGAATTTTGACCGGACGTCCGTGAACGTTACGGACATCCGGAAGGTCAACTGTCATTTCAAATTTCGAAACGGTCCATTTGCAGTTATTTCAACTGCACGCATTCAAATCCTCCACGGACGTTCGTGCATGTCACAACGGACGTCCGTAGGTTCGCAAACCAACGCATTTTTGTGCTTTCTTTTAACATTAGTAATTGGTTTTCACGGATCTCCAAGGAGCTACGGACGTCCGTGGAACTCCTCACGGATGTCCGCACAAATTTTTTATAAAATTTGAAATTTTTAACCTTCTCTTTCAGTCTACACAAATTTTTTCATCCGAAATTTCATTTTTTAATTCGGTTTTACGTAAAAATGTCGCTAAATCGAAAAAACTCCAAGAAATCTAAAGGATCCTCATCTTCTTCTTCGCCCTCACTTCAACGATTTCCATCTCAAAACCATGAAGATCGCTTTCTTCGTCTTTTTGCAACTCGAAATCTAATAGTTGAACGTGTGATTCTTGAAACTTTTCTTAAAGATCATGATTTGTTTGAGATGTTTGCTTCTCGCGGTTGGCTATCTCTACTTTCTCTATCTGGCTCCGCTTACACCGATGTAGTTCGGTGTTTTTATGTCAATCTTCTAGACTCGAAAATCGTTGAGAGCCGAATGGAGTGTTACGCTGTGTCGTATGTTTTTGGTAAGCAAATAAAATTTTCTCCGTTACTTATTTCTGAAATCTTGGGTATTCCTTTAAATCTTGATGGGTATAGCTACCCTGTGGATGAAAGTCAGGTTCATTCATTGTTTAATCCATCCACAGTGTATGACTACGTTTGCAATGACCAAAATCAACTTACTAGGACTACATTGCACTACACCCTACTGGAAACTAAATTTCAGTGGCTTCGTCATGTCCTTTTTGTCACTCTTACACCAAGAGCGGGTAATAAGGATCAAGTGCGTTGGGACATTATATATCTCATATTTCTTTTAGACAAAAATCGTCCCTTGTGTGTGTCAACTATTATTTTTGAAATTATCCTTCGCCGAATGAAGGACGATTCTTCCAAAATGTCTCTTCCCTTTCCCATCATCATTAGTAAGATTGTAGAGTCTCAAATGACTCTTCCGCCTCATCTGGCTACTTCTCGGGTCATGACACCCCTAGGCAGGCTTTAAAAAATTGGGAAAATGGTTAGAATAGATTTGGATGAAGTCGAGTTCATAGATAATAGCTCTGAAGAGGATGATGCAGACATCCCTGCTCAAGAAAATATTGGTCACCAAGCTCCTGCACCTCTTCCAGTTCCTCCATTTCAAGCTCCAGAGGGTCATTACTATGACCATCGCTTCGATAGGATGAATGCTGATATTCAACACATGAATTCAGATATTCAAAACTTATCTGAAAGAATAGAAATTGGTTTTAATGTTTATGGGGAGCAGATTTCGTCTTTACAGATGACTATGATTGACGGCTTTGAAGCGATGATGCATCGCTTTAACAGTGTCTTCCCGCCACCAGGAGCTCATTTTCCGCTGCCCGAGTGATCCTTGTATTTTCTCTGTTGTGAACTCTGAAATGTTTTTATACATAGTTATGTTAATGTGCTGTTTTTTTTTTGTTATATTTTTTTTTGTGACGGTGCATTTGGAATAGATTGTTATAATTTGTAAACGCCCTATTGAATACTTGCACTGTATGTACAAATTTTTTAAATCTTAAATGAATGTGCAAAGTTATCTTAAATTGTGATTAAATTGAAATATTTTCTGTTGTTCTTGATTTACCTTATCCTTTGTCACATTATGACAAAAAGGGGGAGACAAACTGTTACACTTATATTATACTTGTGTTATTAAAGTTTTATGTTTCATTCAACAGGTGAAGAGCAACAAGTGAAATATCAAATCCTAAAATAGTGTTTAGGTTATGTTTTACTTGGCAAATAGTTGGGGGGAGCAAATAGAGTTGTAATTTTAGCATATTCATTCTAGATTGATATATAGGACTTAGATGAGAAATGAATATATTGTATTTTTTAATTTTTGAGTCTTTGTAAATTGATTTTTGTCATGATTGTGACAAATGGGGTGATTGTGAGATATTTTGTTATCATCATGACTTAAAAAATCAGTGTTTGCTCCTTAGAAAAATAGTCTTGCTAAGTAAATCTATATGACAAATTGTTTTGTCATTTGTGGACCCACGGTTGTCCGGAAGACACTCATGGACATCCATAGTCACGGACGACCATGAGTGATTCACGGACGTCCGTGGCCCGAAATCCTATAAATTCTAGGAAGTTCGGACAGTTTTGCAACTGATCCGAAAATCCTCCATTTTCAAGAGTCTGGTCTAAACTTTTATCCTTGAGATTACTTACATTTTGTTCATTTGAATCCTAAATCTCAATGATGAGTGTGTTTTTCTCTAATCCTTGTTTGAAAGTGTACGGCTTGTGAGAGACAAGTGGACATTCGTGAGAGACGACAGGTTGTTGGAATTGGTCACTGTGGATAGGATGATGGTGAGAGGTTGTCATTGTTGGTGATAGGAGTGATAGGGCATATCATTTCAATAAATATTGTAAGGTTATTTATTCATAGTGAATTTTTTTCTTGGATCTGAGATAGATCCCGTGGTTTTTACCTGTGATGGGTTTTTCCACGTTAAAAACGACTTACGTTCATTTTATTCTTATGTGGTAATTGTGAGTTGTAATAAGTTGTTTAATTTTTATAGACTATTATAAATTCTCAAATTTCAGTGACTTTTTAGGTCAATGCTCTATCACCCTGATGGAGAACAACGGAATGATTTGGATCTACAATCTCACACACACACACACACACTTAATCGAATTCAAACAATTTTAATAGGTGGTCAGATATCTAATTCAATACAAATTCACATTATAAATGGAGATAACCAAAAGGGTAGTACTAGAGTTGCCAAATTTTGAGTCAGTTTACTCGACATAGTTTGAAGTTCACCATGTTTCTAAAATAATTAAGAGAGAAATAGCTTAAATTAGCTACCCTGTTTGCTAAATCAATTCATAGGATCAAATGAAAACAATTATAATCCATGGGGTGTCATCCAAATGCAATAAAAATTCATCCTTGATTCCCGTGAATTTGCAGCTATAATCATCACATATACCCCTTCCCAAAGTATATGCACGCCACAAGCGATCTTTAATAATGAACTAATCATCAGATTACCAAATCTACTATAGCAACATGAAAAGCAAACATTGTCATTCAAATTACCAAAACACCCTACCAAGATCCAGATCTCAAACCATAAACATTAAAAAATCACCAAATTCCAAAAAAAAAAGCAGGTTTCATACAAATTACAATCCAAAGAAGGAAGATAAAAAATAAAAAATCAACCAAGTAAACAAAAACCCATTAGCAGTAATAGGCAGCCAGATCCGACTCAGATCAGAAAAACTAGAAAACATGAGAAATTTGAAGTACCCAGAAGTTGATTTGTGTTAAAAATATCAGATGTTGCTCACCCATCATTAAAGAGTACACAAGGAGGTAGTTGTTCTTGAAGGAATTGAAGGATGCAGAGGTGTTTATGCGATCTTTGTTGGACTTGCTTAGCTCTAGTGTTGCAACCACAAGAGAAAGAGCACCGAAAACAATGAAGTAGAAGATCTCCATTATCTAAGTTAGATCTGATTGAAGAAGATGAAGGGAGAGAGATAGAGTATATGAACTCAGAAGAGAGAGAGAGGGAATGAACTCACTTATATTAGGTGGGAGATCTTGTTGTATGTGAATTCGATGAAGTAGGAAGGTGCTCTCGTGCCATGTCATCTTGGTAGGCGTGTCAATTTTTGGCAAACTGCGTCACATGGAATCGTCACATGGAATCGTCATTATGTCATCTCATAGGTGTCATGATCTAGAGATATTTGCGCCATGCCCAAATTCTCGGCATCACATAAATCGTGTTTCATCCCAATCTTACCGAGAAGAGATTTTGAGATTATTGTGTTCATTTTTAGCTTCTGCATGGCCTATATCTCAAAAAAAAAAAAAAAAATAGTCCTAAAATTATATGATACACATTATGCTCAAATGCGATTTTAGAGTAATATTTTTAAAATCTGCTGTGTGAAATAAAAAATTAATTGTCTAATAGATATATTATAATCTCAAGATCCCATATATAAAAAAATTGGGGCGCAATACAATCTCCATCATATGATAAAAAACAATCAATGATTTTTAGTGTAAATTCCTAGGTGCTATTAAAGTTGCCCTTGACGGAAAAGATTGAGATAAGAAATGATCTCTGACTCAATTACATATGCTAAATGCAACTGTGCTCCCTACAAAAGTGGCTGTTTACTTTATTTTTAATTTTGTCTTTGCTCAGGGACTAGCAAAGCTTAGGTTTGGGGGTGTGTTGAGAACTGGAAAATACCATTTTTCACCCCTCAACCTGAGTCTTGATAGACCTTTGAGAGAACTAAATAAGTGTTCTAAGTGCTTGTGTTTCAGCTAACAATAAAGACAGACTTAACCATAAAAGTAGCTTAAAAGTGTCAAAAAGATGATAATCCATGTCGATTCAAAGGAAGAAAGAGAATGGACAACCTCACTAGTTGTTAAAAGGTCTGAACTGAAAAGGCAAAGACCTGGTCTCAACCCAGAAAAGAAGTATGGAGCAATTCGAACAGAAAAATGCACTACAGAGTACTTTTCGTAAAGAACTTGAACTGTTCGAAAAGAGCCTGAACTCTGCGAAAAGAACTAAAAACTCCAGGCTTAACTTTCGAAGAGCACCTGAACTCTTCGAAGAGATGATTGACCTTTTCGAAAAGAAGAGAACTCCATTCGAGCGTAACTCAACGCGTTCTAAAAGAGCTTCAGGAGTTACAACACCTTGCGAAAAGTCCCCTAAACTATGCGAAAAGGTATTCTTGAGATTCCCAGCTTTTGCAAGGGCAATTCGAAGAGATGATTGACCTTTTCGAAAAGAAGAGAACTTCATTCGAGCAGAACCTGAACGTTGCGAAAAGAGCTTCAGGAGTTACAACACCTTGCGAAAAGTCCCCTAAACTATGCGAAAAGGTATTCTGGAGATTCCCAGCTTTTGCAAGGGCAATTCAGTAATCTTTTTCACGCATCCCAATGTATTTAAAAACCTAGGAACACTCCAGAAGATTCTAAGCATAAAGCGAAGGCATATTCCGCCCCAGGTGAGCACCCAGAGATGAAATAACTTGGCGGAAACTTCTAGAAACTCTAACAAACTTTCAAAATGCATAACAGAATTGATGCTTTTGTCACCGATTAATTTGAACGGATCGAAAGCATCTTGATTGGCCGACAATCTGGATCCTTGTGCTCGACTACCATTGGTCGATACAGATCTGAGCACTTCTGATTGGTTGATACACATCTGAGCTGGACTTAGGAAAAACTATAAATAAACGAACCATTTGCCCAATTTGGGCATCCAGATTTTGAGTTTCATTCCTATTCCCCTATTTCCAAACCAGATAGTTTGTCTGAAATCCCTGTAATAGCCTCACTTTTACTTGCAATTGAGAGCTGTGAGATACTTCTGTAATTCAAAAGAGGGTTGTATTTAAGACTACAAATCAGAGTCGCTTAAGTTGTCTCAGAATTGTAATGGTGAATTTGAAAAGGTTGCTGTAAACCGTACATTCTCAATTGGACTCATGTTAAGGGTTCCCTCTGATCTTCTTATTGCATTAGACTCCTTTAGATTTACTGTTTTTCATGCAATTTCCCTTGATTCATTAATCCTGTGAGAATTAGTGTTTGTAACCTAATCTCTCACGGCATTTATAGTGATGCTTCTTGTTCTAAACTAAGGCTTTGGATTAAAGACTATTGGATGGTCTGTGGCCATTAAAGTGGACAGACCATAGCCATAAGCCTAAGTCTAATCCTTGAGTTAGATTTATTTCTCTTACATCTGTGCTTGTAGCTAGATGAAGATTGAATCATTTCTCTGTTGATCGGCAGTCATTCTCATTGTGTTTCAAGGACCAAATCAAAGTTAGATATTACTTCTCCATTTTTTATAAGTTTACCTCAAAATTCCCCCAACTCGGATCTGGATCATTTAGTTAATGTGACAAATTCAACCCCCCATCTTATGTGCTTTCTAGATAGGATAAGAGGCCAGATCTGGTAGCTCAGATCTAGAGGTTTATCTTGCATTTTAAACAAATTCTCTGTGGACGATCTTTTAATCACTTACATTAAAAACTTGCTACAATTGGCCCTGATCTTGCAGGCTAATTTACTTCTCTCTGTGCTGATATTTCTTTACTCTTTTTAATGTTCTAGATTCATTATAACTTAGCAATTGCAAACCTGTTTTCAAAACACAAATAAATCAAGCACACTTAAAAGCAACAACAAGTTTTTGAAAGACCTCTAATTTTACCTTCTCCATTTCCAGATCAATTTGAATCCCAAGGTTCCTACAAGGTGATAGAACTAAGCTTTTCGTATTGGGCAATTTTAAATGCCTTTAGCATTATTGACTCCTTTAAATCCCATGATAGAGATCATTTCTCATCCCAATCTTTCACAGGATTGATCTTAAAATTATGAACTTACCATCAAATGATTTATTTTACTAAAAAATGTAGAGCTATCATAGAAGAGCGATGAAGCTACTCTGTGACAGTGATATCGCTCTTTTCGGAATCCAATAATTATTTCACCGTATGTATTGATTTTTTGTCCCATTTTTAAGTAAAACGGACCGCCTAATGGTACACTGATGATCTCAAGATCAATTATGTGAAAGATTAGGATGAAAACAATCTCCATCATGAGATTTATAGCAATCAATGATGCTAAGATTTTTAGAATCGTCCAAGATTTCATCACCTTTTATAGACCTTGGGGGCATTTACAACTTTTTAACTCGGCTTGACTTCAAGGTAGAGGTGAAAATGTGATGGTGGATCCTAAAACTATTCCAAAATTCAAACACCTTTTTGGTAATTAAATGTCGATTAGAGCCATTATTGTACCTTTTAATCTTAAGTCAATTCGTAAGTGTGAATGTTTGACTACTAATTCGATTAGATTGCTTTAGGGCTCGTTTAGGTGTTTCCTAGCTTTTTTCATAAAAGTTCTGAATCCTGACAACTCAGAATCCTGCTGATTCTTAGCAAACTCTGATTCCTGTCTTTTCACAAAACTGTTCCTAAGTTGCTTTGATTCCTGACTTTTCTCAGAAAAATTAATTTCTCAATCGTTCTTAAGTTTTTCTCCGAAAAGCTCATAATTGAATGAATCAGTGGTTGTGCTACCGTCATATGAATGTTAGTCATCGGACTATTTGTTGTATTCGGATTTAGTTAAAAAATTTTGAGCAACCAATCCATGCGAGGTTGGACTTACGCGACAGATTTATTTTGAATATAATTTCTCGAGACGTACTTATAATATAAAAAATGTTATATATATAATTTCACTAATTCACATTTCACTATTCAAAAAACAAATGGTTGAGATGAGTTAAATTTTTTTTTTTTAAAGATGATCTAAGCAATGCCCTCGAGCTTCATGTGGCATTGAAATAATATTTTAGGTGCTACATGGAGCTCTATATATCAAATACAAATTAGAAACTCATGAAAGTGTCCGAACTTATATCGTTAATAACAAATGATGATATTAGTATCTAATATCCACTAAACTCAAACTTTATCTTAGTGAGCTAACAACCAATATTCTACTCTCCCAAAGTCTTAGGTCGAAGTCATCGAAATAAAAAAAATCTAGCTTTTGCGCTGTTTTTGGGCAACAAGACCAGCAACACACTTCTAGCTTCTTCTTACAAAACCGTCTCCACAACACCAAGAAAAAAAATATGCGTAGAGTAGCTAGCTGCTACTTCCCCTGGATGCTAAAGTGAGCAGGTGGTGCATTGATGGTTCGTTCTTTCTTCTTCTTCTTCATCTTCTTTAGTTTTTTAATTTCTTTTGGCTTCTCTCAACTCCCTCCAAACCAGAGAACCATTTTGGTTAGTTTCTCCACTCAACTCAACACATCCCACTGGAACACCACAGACCCAAACCCATGCACCTGAAAAGGAGGAATTTGCTCCTAAAACTCTATAACCCATCTCTCCTTTTCTGATTTTGGCTTCTCCGACAGTAGTTTCGTCATCAATTTGAGTCTTCTCGATTCTATAACCTCTCTAGACCTCTCTAACAATAAATTTAGCTCAATTCCTGCTGATTTCTACTCTACTTGCGGAAGCTATAGATGGGTTGAAGCTGCTCAATTCTAGTAACAATGGGTTGTCTGGTATTTTGCCAAATTCTGTTGGGTTCAGTGGTTTAGAGTTCTTAGGCTTTGTCTTAAATAAAAGAGGAATCACATTCTTTGTAGCCGTTGTAAGGGTATGGACTACAGTTACAACCCAGTGTATAGCCTTGGGATAACTATACACAACACATCTCGGTTCCTGAGCTTTCCTGAGGAAAAAGCTCAGAGAAGGTAACGTCAAGTTCAGCAGAAATGGCCTCAAAGCTTAGAAACCCAGCCAAACTCCCACAAAGGGCTTTTCCCAGTTTAAATTTTGCACTTTCTTAACACCCTACTGAGAATCTGGGCTTTCCGCCCGCTCTCGAATGATTGTTTTGCTGTTGTCGGTTCATTTTCTCTTTAGGTTGAGATTTGTACTTTTTTACTGATTTTTCTTTTAGGCCAGGGACTATACTTACGAGCTCCGATCCCATTAAAAAAATATGGTCAAAGTTGATAAAAATTAATGCACCCAAGTTTTGAGGCGTTATTTTGACCTAGGGCAAAAATGTTTAATGTCTTCTTTTTTTTTCAAATTCACAAGTCTCATGGGTGATCAACCCAAAATGAGATTTTTTTTTAGTTGATTATGTCACGTGGGATGTGATCCGGCCGTCGGTCACATAGGTCATGTTGTGTGCTGGGCATATACTCTCCAAAGCCTCTTTTTTTATAGGTAAGTGGCATTCTGGTTCCAACCTGTGGCCAACCTTGAGATTTTTTTAGGGATAATGGGTCCAGACCGACATTTAAACACCAAATGTTCTTCTACCAGTACGATATCACTTTTTATCTTATACCATTGAAGTGTAATTTATCATTATGCCTTGTGACACACATCTATGATCAATCTAAATGGCCTAAGTCGCAATCCATCATCGTAGAAACATATTCCAATCAAAGAATCATACTTATAAGTGGATGTAAACCATCTGATCAATAAACTTTAATATAAGATTTCTAAGATCATAAGCCAATAAATGGTGTACAATTTTTTTTTTTGGATAGAAAATGGTGTACAATTGATGATATATGACTTGCCAGTATGAATTTCCAAGATCATAAGCCAATAAATGGTATAAGATCATTTAAACACCATTTGATACTTAAATGGCACCCAGGAGAGTTGGTTCCTATTATTTATTATCTATCAAAAAAAGAACTGTTAAAAGAGACGGGACTATGCACCCAAGTGTGTAGAAATCTCTATGCCCACTGTCAATTGGCCATCATGTGGCGTCCATCACGATGATCGATTCCACGATAACTTAGGTAAGGTCGATTAGGTCTCATTCAACAAAAACATTAGTTTTATTACTTTTCCACCATTAAAAATGGTGTCAAAGTTGGGGAAAATCATGAACCAAAATTTTGGGGTGTTACCTTATTTTTGACCCATCAAATAGACAATAAAAAAAAAAAAAATTCTTTTTAAATCACGCGTCCCACAATTGATCGTTTTGGGTTGATCATGCCACGTGGCATGTGAAATGCGACCGGGCGCACGAGTAACCCTATGCACTTGGGCACATACCCCCTTTGTTGGAATTGTCTCACATCGTTTGTCGGCAGACCCTTCTTGGGCTCTTTATATCTTGGGCAAACCTCACCTTATAAGCCGGTTTTGTGAGGTTGAGTTAGGTCCGTTGGATTTTCATGGTATCAAAGCCATTCTTTCTCCCCACGTTGCTCATTTCTTGTTCACGTGACTTGGCTTAATCTCGCCAACACGTGCGGGGGCGTGTTGGAATTGTCCCACATCGTTTGTGGGCATACCCTTCTTGGACCCTTTATATGTTGGGTAAACCTTACCTTACAAGCTGGTTTTGTGAGGTTGAGTTAGGCCCATTAAATTTCTTTTCACCCTTTACCTTGTTAAAATTATAAAATTTCTTCTATTTTTATATTGTTATTAATAAAAGAAAGAGTCTACAATGGGTGTCCACTTGTCATAAGTGAACAGCACATTCCTCATTTCCAGCGACTAAGTGATTTGCACATATTTCCATGCATTGAAAGTTTGTGCAAGTCACTCGGCCATAAGGGCATGTGGAATGCGATGATGAGTGGACACCCCTTGTAGACTAACTCTTAAAAAAAAAAAATGGTAAAATAAAACTATTACGATTGGCTAAAATTCTAGCTCTGCCCCTCAGGAAACCAATACCTCTGTAGAAGCTTTGCCCAAGGTCAATTAGGAATGCAAATTCGGTTTATCGAACTGAATCAAAACCGATTTTTTCGGTTTTCGGCTCAATACTCCCCACACTGAAGCTGAACCGAAACCCAATAGTGTTGGTTCGATAGCTTATTTTTTTAAACCAACACCGAAATTGAAACCGAAATATTTCGGTTTCGGTTCGGTGTAGGTATTTTACTTATTTTTCTTATTTTTTGAATGTATTTTCTCAATTTTTTTTATTTTTCTGGTTTTTTCAATTTTTCTTCATTTTTTTCAGTTTACTCATCCTATCACCATGGTTTTCGGTTTTTGCCACGCTAAATCGAAACCGAAATGGATTCAGTTTGGTTCGGTTTTTTTTGGTTTTCGGTGTGGCTCGGGCCGGTTCGTTGTCCTCAATTTTCGGTTTGGTGTCGGCAAGGTATCAAATATCGGCCGATACTGATATGTATCGGTGATACATATCGGTTTTTCAGTAAACCGATACGTATTGGTATGCAACTCGGTATCGGTATCGATCGATATATATCAGGTATCGGTCGATACCTTTATTTTTAATTTTTTTTTTTTTTTTTAATAGGTCGATACGTATCAGTCCTCCAAGGACCGATACCCGATGCGGATACCGATTTTGTTACCTTGGGTATCGGGTTTCAGTTTGGGATTTGCATCCCTACAATCAATGTTATAAAAGTTTGACTCATACAGATGCAGAGACTTGAAAAGTAGAGAAAGTCAACTTTTGACAGGATTGGGTGTACACTTGGTTACTCGTCAAGGGCCAAGATGTGCTCTTGGCTTGTTATGGAACAGACATCCAAGGACATTAGACAGGTTAAATTATTGAGATTCATCATTGTTATCGATAGATTGTGAAGCTTCTTGAATTGATCACATTGTGAGGCATGTGCTGTCCAATGCTAAAAAGTGGGATGGTGATGGATTTAGACATTTCAATGGTTGCCCAGTGGAGTTGGGCTAACGCAGGGAACCCAATTAGTAGCTAGGCTAGGCCTGGCCAGATTAGTGGTTGGGCTTGGTTCGGGCCTGGGTAATAGACCCAGTTCAAAATTTGGTTTGTCAAGCTCTGCCACGACCCAGCCTGTCTAAAGCCGGTCAAATGACACTAGTGACCTTGGTGAATTCACCACCATCTCACTTTTAAGTAGTGTTGTTCATAGTTCGGGTCAACCTAATACCTGATCAGTACGACTCGGGATTTAATCAAGTCGGGCATGAGGTATCCGACCCAACGTTCAGATCGGATCGGGTCAGGCATAAGGCATTGAACCTGACCTCTGGGTCAGGTCACACTACAAAAAATAAGAATATTAGCGGCAGCCAAAAACTGCCGCTAATAGTCATAATAGTTTTCTTGTTAATAGCGGTAATTTTTTGCCGCAAAATACTGTCGCTAATAGTCTTACTTTTTGTAGTGTCAGGACAAGAATCAGGTCGGGTGCTTAGACAATATGTGAACTATATTTAGAGAAAAGTACGAAATCAGGCCCCCCAAACTAATTTAAAACGAAATCGATCATTTTTTTTTTAATTACGAGATAGCGCCCCAATATAGGATTAAACGTGCGACACCCGGCCATTTAGCATGCACGGACGCCCATGTCTCAAAGTGGGATTACGCAATTGCCCCTAATGCCCAAACTGCCTTTGAGGCCCAAATTGCGTCATTTCTCTTCATGGGCGATTTGCTCGAGAAAGAAACCCTAGCCTCTAGACAACCCTAAACCCTAAACCCTTCATCTTCTCCAAACCCTTTGGTTCATCTTCTCCAAACCCTCATTTTCTTTAGCCGATAATGAAGCCCTAGCCTCTAAACGAAGACCCTCTGATTCATCTTCTCCAAACCCTTGTTCTCTTATCAAAACCCTCCTTCTCTTTAGCAATCACCCTTATCATCTTCAAACCCTTGTTTTCTGTATCAACAACGGCACCAACCTAGCTTATAAACAAAGACCCTATGGTTTATTTTCTCCTAACCCTCATTCTCTTCAGTCGATAATGAAGCCCTAACCTCTAAACGAAGACCCTCGTTCTCTTCAGTAATCGCCCTTCTCATCATCTCCAAGCCCTTGTTTTCTGCAGTAACAACGACATCAACAACAAAAGAAGAAAAGTGCGAAAGATGAGAAGGTTTTTACGGGGGATTATAGATGACGAATGTATAATTTCTTCTTTTTAGATTGATTATTTGGAATTTACAACCTCTTTTTACTCTAACAACTTAAGGATTTGAAGGTAGTTGCTAGTGATTGGGTGTAAATTTGGGCAGAGGAATCGTCTGGTTTACCGTAGCGGCTTCTCCAGAAACCGTTGTGTCTCAAATAAACGCTTCAAAGCAGACGATTGGATCATCGGAGCCTGTTCTCCGAAAATCGTACGGTTTGTCATTCACGGGAGCTGAAATAGCTGAAAGAAAACCCTGAATTCGTATGAAAAATCTGAGGTTCATAAGGAATCTTGAACAGTATCTGTAATTTTGTTAATTAGGTTCGCTTAATGATTATGATATGTGGTCATAGGAAATGTCTGAGAAGATTGGGTAAAAAGCTATAATTTTGTGTTGCTCTTCATATGTTATTAGTTTATATTATTTGTTAATTGTTACACAAGATTTATCTTGACAAATTGTCAATCTATTTCGATCATAGGGCATAATTTTTTTAGTTTTGCAAAGTAAGATTCTTTTAGCCGGTACAAGAGAATCAGCGTAGATGGGGTTAGAGGAGAGAGAGAGAGATAGAGAGAGAGAGAGAGAGAGAGAGAATCATCACCCATCTTTTTCAAACATATTGGTTGGTTGAATAATTTCAGCAAACAAGTCGTAGGCATTATGCTAGCAACACTAGCATTATCGGATAGAGAAATCCATCATGACAAGAATACATTTGGAATGCTAAAAATCACAAGGCAACAATAGCATTATAGGATATGATGCAATCACACATAGTTTGGATTATAATATTTTAGAATTATGATTCATTAAATACATTTAAAATATACTTACATGATCAGAATCATTACTGATATGACCCTATTTCTGATCTCATTTCATGAAGCAAGTATATCCGTATCTCATGGTAATGAAGAAACTATGACTTACACCGATTGCAGACTTTTGTTGTTATGATAAAATCATCTAATAGTGATTGGGAAACACATTTTAAATGGATTATCGCCTGTGAAGAATAAATTTGGGAGATCAAGAAACACAGTTAACAATATCTTGTACGAGATAATGATGATAAAATTATGTTATAGTTCTCTTCTTATTTGATTTTTATTAAATATTTTGAATTTTTTATATACGATAGATGCAGAGAAGATAGTTATTTTGTTTATTGAGAAGGTGGACGCTCGATATTTATTTTTCTTTTTTTAGAAGGTAGATGCCTCTTAATTTATTCGAGAAGGATGATGCACCAAAAAAATATAATTTCTTTTAATTTATAAATATTAGTTTATAATCATATGCTTATTGAGTTATGAAATGTATGGTATGCTTTTACTTATTCTACAACTCCTAGACTTTGCAATTATCTGTTCTTAGATATGTGATGTCCCTTCTTATTTTTGATAGATACGATTTTCGCATATTATATGAAAGAATATAAATAAGATTTCAGGATTTTTTACAGAAAGTGTTAGTGATTCAGGTTAGATCGTCAAAATTGATTGATTTTTGTTACTTGAGCAGAATTTGTGGCTTGAACTGTGTTCAATTATTTGAAATAACGTGAGATCTTTGGTAGAAAGGGTATAAGTATTGAATATGTCAATCTATTGTGTTTCAGTTGGCAGTATGAGATCAATAACGGATGTGATTAAAGCAGAGAGTACACGTTACGATATTTAATTTATTGCTTATCTTAAATTATATTTAAGATGTAAAAAGTCTCTTCCATATCAATTTGTATCATTATTTAAGCATATTTTTGTTGAACTGTTAGGGCTTTGTTTAGTAAAAATCTAATTTTGTAAGGAAGGTATGACATAAAAGCTCTTCAATATCAAATTTGTATATTTTTTTAAGCATATTGACTATTGATGGAAGGAAATGTTGAGCCACTTGAAGGCTATCTCATAGAGTAGTAGCATCGTCATGTATTTTGGAATTTATTATTTGTGAAGGAATGTATCGAATGTCTACTAAGCTTTATTTTATTTTTTGTGATTATGTATGGATGTGGTATGAATATAATATATTATTATATATAATTTAAGACATATGATCCTCTCAAAATTATTACTAAACTAAATAGGATTGACTACTATGAATAACATGATTTCATTGGTTTGTTTGAACGAATGTGATTTGACATTTGTCTATGTTTTTTTTTATAGGCAAGACATCTGCCTATGTTGGTGGAAAAAAAATGAAAAATGTTAAGTGCGACATGACATATGATGCACTGGTGGAAAAGATGCATGAGGTAATCAATAAGGCACACAAAGAGAGGAAATTTCATTTCAAATACTCATGCACCGTGAGCGAGCAATTTGTTCCTATAGATATTGAAAATAATAAAGATATGCAAGAAATTTTTGTTGCAAACAGAGGTTGTCAAATGATATATATGTACATCATTAATAAATCAACGAATGAAGAAAACAATGGGAGAGAGAAATAAAGAATTAGCAAGAATGATACATCCTGTCATGCGTCTCTTATGTTGGAAATCGGTTGTGTCGAGAAAAGGTTATTTTCCAATTTTTTTGATAAGTGTAATATTTAATACTAACATTTTACACACAATTAAAATATTATCTTAGTCTAAAACAAAAAAGAATCGATCAATGTTGAAACTAGGCCTATTTTTCGACAGGTAAATTTCCAAAAGATTCGAAGCAAGATAGTCCTGAGTTAGTGAGTGATATTTCACTATCATTTAGCAATGACAAGTAAAATTATATTTTGTCATTTAATGTCCTTAACAGAAATTTGGCCTCTCGATTTCTTTTTGTTGGTCTAAATCATTGCATTTTTATTCATAGGAGGCAACGACGTTGTAGATTTCCATCTCGTGAGCCGACGAAGGGCATCGAACTAACTGAAGGTTGTGATTCAATTTCGAATAAAAGTCCTACCAATAGTGAAACTTTAATGGGTCTCTTCATGACACAACCTACATGTTTGGGGACAGTTCCAGTGATAGTCTTAGAAATAGCAATGACGATTATGATAGCGAGAGTAGGAGTAAGGATGAAAAAGATGTGCCCTCACGCGATCCACATCACTATGTTTCGACATCCGATTTCGAAGATGAAGTGCCCCCTCTTGAGTTTCATGGAGATAAGTATTGTTTTGGGGAAGGAAGTTTAGGGGACAAGGTCAGTATGTTTAGATGGGAGATGACATTTATGAAAGTGGAAAAACTTTGTGTCTAAAGGGGAGTTCAAAAATGCTTTAAAAGAATTTACAATATTGTCATATTTTCAATATGCATCTGTGGCAACCCATGCAACGAAGGTGGTAGCAAAGTGCGCAATTCCTTCATGCCCGTGGTGCATCTGGGGATTGAAGATACTTTATGATTCCACATTCAAAGTTATTATTCATACATCGCATATATGTGGACCAACAGAACATGAAATGGACCACTGACATGCAACTAGGTGCTGGGTTACAAGCCGAATCGAGGGTCTTCTAAAGTTGCATCCGGATTATAATCCAGACAAGATTATATCTTACATCTAAAAATAATACGATGTAGTAGTGTCATATCGAAAAATTTGGTTTGCCAAAGAAATTATGATGACAGATATCACATATGGTTGGGAGCGTTCGTATGAGTTACTGCTAAGATATTGTGAGGAGTTGATAGTAGTTGATCCTGATGCTAAAAAGGAACTGGTTCTTTGAGAGGTAACTCTTTTCTGAGATTTTTTTGAGCATTTGGGCCATCGATCTGTAGTTATATGAGAACGCTAAGGCTGGCAGTATCTATCGATGAGATGTGTTTGAGAGAGAAATATGGAGGGGAAATTTTAATAGCTCAAGCGATTGACGGTAATAATGAATTGTTCCCTCTAGCATTTGCGATGGTTGAAAAAGAAAACCACCAAGCTTGGGAGTGGTTTCTAACGTTGTTACGAGACCATGTCATCAATAACCCCCTGAGTTGACTATAATATCTAATCGACATGAATCTATAATGAAGTACGTGTCGTTAGTATTTCTCAATTATTTCCATAGTTATTGCATTTTTCATTTGGCAAAAAACTTTCACTCAAAGTTTAAGAATACGTACATCAAGGGTTTGATATGAAAGATTGTTAGAAAACTATCTGTCAAGGGGCATAAACATGAAATGGATGCCTTAGAAAAGATTTTTCTAAATTATCATGCTTGGATTAAGGACGTGGGTGAGAGTCACTGGTGTAACGCGCACTTTCCTGGAAAACGCTATGGGATACTAACTATAAACTATTCAGAGTGCATGAACTCCATCTTATTGGCTACAAACTATTCGGAGTGCATGAACTCATTCTTATTGGCTACAAACTATTCGGAGTGCTAAAACTTTGCCTATGACCTCGATTGTTGAGATTATGCGTGTGAAAGTGACCAATTATTTTTATGATAGATTTCTAGTGGATGCGACCCGTATTTCTGAAAGCAAGAAATTCAAAAAATACACCAACGATCATTTGAATGAAGAAATAATGGTGACATTTCCTAACAGCATCTCCAAGTAGTTTGGATTGGTTTACAATTATAGATAGAGATAAGACTCATAGCGTGAACTTAGAAACACGATCATGTTCTTGTCGAAGTTTTGATGCATTTGGTATACCATGTAAGCATGCGTACATTGCTATTAGCTATTGATGTGCGTCGGTATATGATTTTGTGGAGGAGTGGTTTGCAAATGAGAGATATTGCGATACATATAATGATGTGATGCACTTGATGGTTGATGAGAGTCAATGGATGAGTAGAAATACGAAGGTGGTGGTGAAACCACCGCATGCTAGAACCTGATCTAGTCGGTAGCGAATAGCTCGGATGAAGTCAACAATAGAGAAGGGTAACACTTATAAATGATCTACATGTAAAAAGAAGGGTCACAACCATAGAACATGTACGCCCTCATCTCCAAAAAAAAAGAAGTGTAGGATAAGGCCGATGTCACATGAAGAGAAATAATTAGCATGTTACGGTATCATGTAAGATACTGTCGTAGAATTTACAATTATAAGTGTTCCATATTGTACGAATTAGTTACTGATGCGCATAATTATTTTTAAGGTTTCTTTTTTCCTTCATGAAGAGAGAATTATTCAGGTAAAAATCCTATTATATACCACTTTATTGAGAGATAGTAAAATATCTCTTTTTGCATATGCGCTTGAGAATGTTATATAATTCCTTGAACTGGATTGTCTATTAATCCGTGAGTTGGTGTTCATTTCAGGATATTAAAAACATGCATATAATCCAGGCAAATTCTCACGATAATGTGGAACAACCAATCTTGAGATAATTTATCTTTTAGGGTATAATTGTATAGTTCAATTTAAGGGTCATATTCAAGAAATCTCCTTGTGCCATTATGGATCACCCCATAGTCAAACCCTGTTAAATCATTATGAAACGATTGGGTACGGTAACCTAAAATGGGCAGCCATACAACAGAGCTCTAGTACGTTGGGTACTGTTCAATTTGAATGAATAATTATAATGATTGTGACGGGGGCACGCGGCATGGCCATCCAGGTCAGCCGTAGGGCTACTTTTCCTTTCCAAGTGTCGAGTATAACTGGTGCGTCAAGGCCATGAGGGCGGCACCGTATGTACTGGGCTGAGCCACGATGGCGTCGCGACATGTTGGGGTGGAGGGTGAAGACTTGGTCGCGACATGGTCAGTTGGGCTGGCGTTGCGGGGTGAATAGTAAAGTATGACAAACCAAGGGGTTTGAGGTCCTCCCGCCATTTTGCCTGAATTACTGTTTTACCCTTATATAGGGGGACATGAGTTGGGGTCCCCTGACCCTACACGTGCACTAGCCTCGTGGGCTTATGTGCGTGCATCCAGGCCACGCTTAGGGCGTGGTCGTCCTAGCTACGTCGTGTACTAGGGCCATCGCGTTGGTGGTTCCCAACCACCTTCGAGGTCCGGGTTCTAGCCCAAAGGGGGCTTGATGTATGCTCATCGCTGCCTATCGCTATATCTATCATCGTTGCATATTACCTTACGTTCATCGTTGCCTGTTGCCTTGACAATCGTCGTTGCCAGCTCTAACCTGCTGCGTTGCTTCGCAGGGCGAAGTCCGAACGTAGAGGTTGAGGTGAAGCTTGAGTAGGGCAAGCCTTCCACCCTTTGTAGCATTTGGGAATCCGCATCGCGTGCCTCATTTGAGAGAAATAGGCTGACTTAGCGCAGCGGGCGTTAAGTGCCGCACGGGCTGACACTGCTAGAAGAGTGACCCCGTGACATGATGCCCTTGGCAACAAATTCGAACTTTATTTTTAAATTATTTTGACCTTTTTTATATTAGGCATTCGACAACTGCATGGAGAATGTGTATGACCACTGGATGAAAATTGGCTGGGTTGCGGCTCATTTTCATGAATATAAGATATTAGGACCTTTCATTGATAATACAGATAAATGGGTCTCTTTCATATTCTTCATTGTTTTTATTAATCCTCCATGTTGACTCATTTTTTAATCCTTGTGTAAGTGCATCGTTCATTCGTTGGGTCCTTACCTTTTGATGAAGTTGTTGGGGTCAGTAGACGATATATTATGATTTACGGTGGGAATGAAGGTGACTTCGAATAAAAAATCCAAATATATTGAATATATAGATTGTTACACCCATAATGTTATATCTGGAAAGGGAGTTCCGATTAGCCGACATGTTTAACGTTGAGTTGATGACTGTGGTTTTGTTATGAAACTATGTAGGATTTTATCCTTTTCAGTTTCAGTTGTGCGCAATATGTATTGTCTAAGTATTTGTATTAATTATGATACCAATGATTTATGTTTGAGCATGCTATTATGTTATTAGTAAATATTATTATTTTAATGCAGGATTTGTGGTAAAACTATCATGTGTATGACCCGGGATCTTTTCCTTCTGTCTATGTGGTGTAGTATGTGCTTACAGTAGTCCAGAAAGTGTGCTTAATTTTTTTATCAGTAATTTGATGCAGGAATTGTGGTGAATCCATCATGTGTTGAGCATGTGTGCATAGTAATTATTATTTTTTCAAAGAGGGTACTTTGTGTTGAGCATGTGTGCATAGTAATTATTATTTTTTCAAAGAGGGTACTTTGTGTTGAGCATGTGTGCATAGTAATTATTATTTTTTCAAAGAGGGTAATTTAGAAAAGGGGACTTTAAAAAAATATCCTTCCTTTTCAAACATTTTAACGTATTATACCATTTTCAAACATTTTAGGAAAAAGGGTTTGCATGATTTTTTAAAGCTTAGAGATCCGTGTGATATAAAATATTCAATTGTGAGATTACAACTTTACCCTTCTTCTCTCCAAAACCTTCAAACTTATTTTCTTCTTCTCTTCTTCGACAAAACTGTCAGAGTGCTTTTCCGGTAAGCTTTTCTCATTGAAACTCGGCTCTTCTTATCTCTTCTTTGACAAAAATGCTGAAATTCTTTTCCAATGAGCCTATTATATGGGATCTAGAGATTCCTTCTATCTAGATTCAGTATATCAATATGAATAATTAGGAGACCATTGAAGAAAAATGAAATCTATTAGATTGAATGCTGATGGTAATGGTAGAATTGCATCAATCATGAAGATACCTTTTACTCTTAGGGTTTGGCACATTTTAAGTAAACCAACGCTTTCTTGTTCACAGATTTGTGATGGATAGAGTTAAAACAAGAAATAACTACAAAAGGCTCGATCTATGGTGAAATCGACTCGACGAAATACCCAATTATCGATGAAGTCATTGTCGGCGTCACGCTGACGTCAGCAGCCGCCAGAAGGTTGACGGAATCCTCGGGAACTTCAGGGTTTTGATCGGACAAACATCCCGAGTACTTTTCCCTCTTGGACCATCTTGGTTTGAAGACCAAAAATAGGTCTTCACCACCGTCTTCTTCCTCGGGTCAGTGAACCCACGCTACTTGCAGAAACCCTAAAGGGTTTTAGTTGATGTTAGATCCTTCCTTCTAGAGCATGTAAAGTCCCAAAACACATCCTAGTTGCGCCGGAAGGCTGTCTAAGCTCATCAGAAGCTCCGACAGTTTTATTCCCCATTAGCATAACAATTCCATTGAGAAAAGCTCATCGAAAAAGAATTCCGGTAGTTTTATCGAAGAAGAGAAGAAAAAAACAAGTTTGAAGGTTTTGGGGAGAAGAAGGGTAAAGTTGTAATCTCACAATTGAGTATTTTACATCACACGGATCTCTGAGCTTAGAAAAACCGTGCAAACCCTTTTTCCTAAAACATTTGAAAATAGTATAATACGCTAAAATGTTTGAAAAGGAGGGATGTTTTTCTAATTTCCCCTTTAAAAAAGGTCTGATTGGTTTTTTGTGGTATAAATTTTTTTCATGACCTATGATTATATCATATAACCAGGCTATAATATTTTTTTTAGCGTTCCATGAATTGAGACCTCGTCACTTCTCATTTTCTGCAGGTTTTGTTACTAATAGTACCTCCTACAGTTTCAGATCATTGGTACATAAAAGTCGGTGAATGAATCGTGCATTCTCTTAATAATCATAGTGAAGTGGGAGGTGGGTTTGCCAGCATTGAAGATGCAATAACAATGCAAGTAGAAGTGTAGGCAAGGTATTGTTTCTGCCTTATTTGAACTTCCATTTTGAAAATACTCATACTTAGAGTTGTAAAATATTTGACTAGTCTATTACCTTAATATCAATTCGTGAAGCAAGTGCCGACAGTGTTTGGATTGACCATTGTTGTCTTAGTAAATATGCGATGAAAATTTAGTGTAGTAGGGACAGTTACAACTCTTAATGGTTTGTAATCTAATACTAGGGCATAGGTGACTATTGCATTTTCTTGAAAGTGAAATTAGTTAAATCTTATTACATTTTCTACTCAAACTAAGCATAGATGACTATTACAAATGAAACCTACTAAATCAAGAATCAACAACATATATATAAACTCATTAAAAAAACAAAAACAAAACAACAACAATAGATATGCTGTGTAGTCTGCTAAAGTTTCAAAATAACACAGATGTTCATCGCTTCTTATGACAATAAACGGATGACAAATAAATGGCAATTTTTCTGCATGTTTCTTATCAAGCATTTAAGTGATTGACCCATACCCATTCATATTTCAAGTCATTCAAACATATCTATACAACAATTTTAACTTGGAATAATGGGCTGTAACATTTAAACACTAATGTGGTGTTTAAATATTTCCAGAAACGCATTTAAAGGAAAAAACTCAAATGACACGACACAAATGAAAATAAACCAACAAAAAAGACAGTACAACCTAGAATGACAAAGAGCCAAACCCAGAAGAAAGAAGAATTTATCGCCCAAGCCAAGACTTATAAAAACAATCATATCAAGTCCTTGCCAAACCCCCCTCCCTCTTTCCAATATAACCTCCCTATCTAGGAAGCCCAACTCAAAACCCAGTGTGTAGCCTCTCTCATGACAAACACAACCGATTACCTTCTCCTACGAAACACTCTATTGTTCCTCTCTCTCCAAATGACCCAAACAGTTACTAAGACGGAGAACCTCAAACCAAAGAGTGTCTGCTCATTTAGCGAAAGTTAGAGTAGACACTATCTAAAGTGGCAGATTGAGTCATCATATTAGGCATTAAATAAAAAATGAAATAAAATTATATATACATCAGAAGAAGAATATACATCTTCAAAAAGGAACTAAGAAGAACTACTGGTGATGGACATCCATCACTCAAAACAATGGTTCCCAATAGTGGTTCCTATAGAATGTATAAGGTTTATAAGTAAAACATCTACAGTAAATAAATACAGAATAGTGGCCACCAGGTACACAGATAATCCAAAATACATGTACAGATCCCAAAAAAATAAGACTGAATACCCAAGCTATTGATAGAACTCGTCAGCAGGGGTGTCAGTGTCCTCCTCCTCAGCCTCAGCCTCAGCCTCAGGTTGATAATCAGGATCACTCTCAGTGCCAGTAGCCGTAGCCTCAGAACCTATGATATAAAATCAGGGTGAGCTAACTATCTAAACACAATAGAAGAAACTCAATTAAACTGTATCTAAAATATAAGACATAGTTTGCAGAACATAGCTCAGAACAGATAGTCAAATTAGAGAATACAGACAGAGATGATCAGATGTTAGATGCGAAACTTTAAAGAACATAGCAGATTTAGAATATCAGAATGCAGACGTTATTTTCAGAGTTTTCAGATGCTATGCATACAGTATTTAATGACTTAAATTCTATACTTAAATGATTCCCATGAATATAGCACGTGGTAGTCAGATGTTTGTCGATGGGTAACCCCGACCATCGTCGTTCAATGAATAATTTTAGATATTTATATCAAGCCTCTTCAAAGGAGAGTAACTTATGCCAGGGGATTTACAAATTAGATATACATATATTCTGTCATGCCGGTCGTAGATATCCTGCTACGTCAGGGGAATTCGTCATATGAACTTTAAATCAATACATATACAGATTCTCGGGAATCAGATAACAGAGAACAAATAACAGATAACAGAAATCAAATAGCAAAGATCAGATATCAAAAATCAAATAGTAGAGATCAAATAACAGGGCTTTTATTGATATGCAAGACATGCTTTTAAAGCAGAAATCAGGATACAGATGCTATGAGACCATGCTGTCAAAATAAGATACAAGTTAAGTTGAATTTCCCTTATCTCAAATCAAGTATTTCTAAGCAAATCTAAAGCTTTTTAAAGTGTCTTGGTCTTAACCTAGACCATAAGTTCAATGTACTAAGTGTCAGAAGTCCAATTGGTACACTGGCTAGCAGTGTCTTTCCCAGAAAACCAAAACAGGCCAAAACAAAGGAATTCGATCGATCAACCCCCTATTTGATCGATCAGATTCACAATTCGATCGATCAATTACTTCATTTGATCGATCTGATCCCTTAAGCCTTCATAGCCAGAACAAGGAAATATGATCGATCGGATTCACAATTTGATCGATCAATTCTCATGTTTGATCGATAGGGACCCAACATTTTATATATACAGAACACAAAAAATTCAATCGATCAACTTCCCTATTTGATCGATCGAATCCTCAATTTGATCGATCAATCCTCATGTTTGATCGATCGGATTTTTAAAGTCAAATTTTCAGAAAAGCAGACCTCCTGTTGTATAAGGCATTTATAAAATTCAATCGATCAAATCCCCAATTTAATCGATCAATCTCACAGTTCGATTGATCAATTTCCCAATTTATCAATCAGTTTACTCTTGATCGATCACTTAGAGTTTGATCGATCAGCTCCAAATTTGATCGATCAAATCTCAAATTTGATCGATCGGATTTATCGTGTATTAACTTCTTCAAAATCACCCTCCTGTTCTATAGGGGGTTTATACAATTCGATCGATCAAATCTCAAATTTGATCGATCGGATTATAATTTGATCAATCAAATACTCAATTTGATCGATCGAAAATGACAGTTTATGTCATTAATACAGTTCATTGATTTTTTAACCTATTTCAACCATAGTCTTTATGATTCTCCCTGAATCATTCAAGAACACATAAACACATATTTATGATATATAAATCTCCTACAAATACCTAATAACTCACTTCTTTGATGGCTGCTTCCTTGGTTTACCGCATCCTCAGCTCAAAGTGGGTTTTGGATTTGAGATTCAAGAGTTTGCCGCTTCGAGCTCTTCGATGAACTAGAGGTGTATTGCCATGTCAAAACACAGGTGTGTTTTGCCTTCCCGAATAGATTCGACGTACACATATCGATTCCTTCATGTTCTAAATCAGAGGATCTGTAATCTAGGGTTTCTGTAGCATTAGTTTGCAAGCAAAGTTTTCAGAGTTAGGAACAGAGATATGGTATTCCCTAACCTTCCTTCTCTTATAAGCTCAATAGAAATATCCAGGATATTTCTCTATTTCTAATTCATTCGCTCCGGTGTTGAGCACATACACATACAAAGTGTATAGCATTCCACTATGTGTCTCCTCAGATCTCAGATTTGCATAACACGTGACCTATGACTTCATGTGCATACGGATTAATAATATTGCTATTAATATTATTATTATAAAATTCTAAGTTTGTATCATTTTTTGTGTTAGGCACGTATACCAAAGCAGTTAAGTGTGTTTAAGATTTTAGGGTCGTTATATTCTTCCCCCCTTAGGAATTTTCGTCCTCAAAAATGTCAGACAGACTCAGACAGGTCTATGGTGTGCCCTAACCCTAACAATCTCTCAGAACAAAACAGAACAAACCAGTCCTAACTGTAAAGAGTGGGTCATAGTGCAATAGACTTCGCTAAATATGCCTGTGAAGGGCCGGGATTCGTAGTAACGTGGATGTACTGCGTGTGACATCCCATAATGCCATAGAGGATTGCATCCGTACATGGATGCATCCGTCCCAAGTGTCACATGCTCAAAAGAACACTTCACCATGACTCAAACAAATACACACAAGTATTTAACTAATTAACCCAGAGATTACAGACAGAAGTAGAGTACATGACAGATATGTCACATACAAGATAATCAGAGTACAGAGCATGTAAAACAAATAGCGAATACAGTAGGCACAAGTAGTCAAATATAATTCATGCAGGAAACAATCGTGAATGCAAAGCAGAATTAAATATGGAATCAGGATTTTTTTGTATTTATATAATTATAAAAATAAAGATCGAGTGATCACCTGCTAGTGGAGCAGATGATGATCCAGGCTTTGTAGGTGCTGAACGACTTGATCTGGGTGGCTCGGTGCTATAATCACGAGGATCCACGACATGCAGGTGAGCATGACCAATCATAGGGGTAGTTGTGGTCGAGTAAGTTTGTTGCATCAACAGAGTGAGCATCCTCTCATGAAAATCCAATCGTCGGTGCACTTGACGGTGGAACTCCTGCATCTCATCGAGTCGCTCATGAGCTCGTTTGTTGCCTTCGTTGATTACAACGAGCACACCTTCTAGAGTAGTGGTGGAAGGCTCAAATCATCGCGAGGTACTAGCACGAGTGAGCCCGTGTGTAGGAATGGGGGCTAGTCTAGCAGGTACGTTCGGCTACGGTGGAAGTGCAAGCTGTGCCTCCCCCACATCTGGAGCTCGCTCACCAGGCTCAGCTCCGGCTTGGACTGGTGGAACAGCCCCCTCTTCAGGCAACTTCTTTACCAAAAGGTTATAACTTTTGGTCCAATCCTTAACCTGGAAAGCTTTGATATTATTGTTCCTTCTCGGCTCCCCAGGTGCCATGCTATACACCTCACGCAGAGCATTATATTGCTCGACCATACGCATAATCAATCGAGCGTATGACATCTCTTTCTTTGATTTTACCTTCTTCTTCGACATCCGATCCATGACATCTAGCATTCCATCAATAACAACATCGGCAACAAAAAATCAACGATCCTGTATGGTCAGATTTATGCAAAATGGGTAAATGGTACACTTGATAAAGGTATCAAGCATCCATAAATTGTCCGAAAGTTGGACCCGCTTAATGGATTGACCCGGCCCTTGTTGACCATGTGTCATCTTAGTGATAACATCCTCAAATGGCACATATTTAATATATGGTGCCGCCAACCCACAAGTCTCAACGTACCCGGACGAGCATTGTAAGGCAGCCTCCAACCCGTCGATTTTGGTAATGATTTGATGACGGTCACCGCCCCCTCGAAGGTGTTGGTAGAATAGGTGAACAATGCACGGGCAATAATGGTCGTGGAATGGCTCATGTAAGGGTTTTAACCCTAGTTTGGTAATGTAATCGATCGCCCATGTCATTTCGGGTCCATCCTCAAATAGCATGGGAGTAAACTCGTACTCGGGCAAGAAAGTTTTGGCTGCCCACCACTCTTTTGGTAATTCCCGGTCTATGAGTAGCTGTTGGGGTGGTTGAACGGGTGGCACAGGTTGCACAGGTGGTGCCATGGATTGCACAATGGATTGTGCGACCGGTTCAACATGCGACACGGGTACACGAACCTGCGAGGTAGGAACCTTACGCGAAGCGTTCTTGATTCGTGGTCCCATGGTTTAAAAATGATAAAATATATAAAAATCTCAAAAGAATAGAAAATTTTAGGGTTTATCGTGTTAGGAGACCAAAATGTGATCCAAGGAAGTAGAGCTAGAAGCTCCGGTAGCCGGAAGTAGCCGAAAATGGATTTCGAACCCAAAGGATGAAAATAGCTCTCGAACGATGGGTCTTTCTGATCGTTCAAATGGGTTATTTTAAAACCCAATGTAACTTAAATCGACAAATTCGATCGATCAATGCTCAAATTGATCGATCAGATTTCAAAATCAAAAGCCCTAACTCGACAGGTTTGATCAATCAATCCCTATATTGATCGATCAGATTTCAAATTTGATCGATCAATTCATCCAATTGATCGATCAGATAGGTTTACAATAGAGCAAAGCCAAAATTCATTTGATTGATCAACTTTTCCATTTGATCGATCGGATTAGTAGTTGATCGATCATATTTGTATTTGATCGATCAAATCACAGTTTGATCAATCGGATTTGACAGCAAAGCTGTATTCCAAAAATACAGGTTTAAATGACCTATAAGCATTGTCATAGTCCAACGGTTATACCACAATGTCATACCAGTATGTTAAGTCATGTGTACAAATCTAAAATATGCTTAATTGTTTTAACAAAAATATGGTACAATAAATAATTAACTCCAATATCAAAATTACCTCGCATATCAGTTAAATAGATGCGGGTATTGCTCGTGAATTTTGACTTCGCGCTCCCAGGTAGCCTCTGCAGAAGAATGATTTCGCCACTTTACTAACACAAGTGGAATCATCTTAGTCTGTAATATTTGCTCCTTACGGTCTAGAATCTGCATAAGTTTCTCTATCAGAGTCAAATCCTCTTGAAGTTCAATCGATTGAAAATCTAAGACGTGGGTTGGATCCTTCACGTATTTCTTCAACATGGAGACATGGAATACGTTATGCATACTTGCCAGCTGTAGTGGCAGTGTAATCCTATACGCGACTTTTCTAACCCAACCTAGCACTTTAAAAGGTCCAATGTTACGTGGACTTAGATTTCCATGTTTCCCAAAACGCATCACCCCTTGGTTGGCATGATCTTGATAAAAACCTTGTCTCCTACCTGAAAACAGGTGTTAACTCTATACTAATTGAGCAGACAAGGAAACTTAAAGTATTGAACAAGTATTGAACACAATCAAGTATACCTGAAACTCGACTTGTGTTCGATGAAGATCGGCATAACTTTTATGGCGACTTTGAGCAACTCTCAATCTCTCGCAGATCAATCGAACCGTTTCGATTGTACTGTCCACAATATCAGTGCCAAAATAAGTTTCTCGCCGACTTCCTCCCAATTCAACGGAGATCTGCATCGTCGTTCATATAAAGCTTCATAGGGAGAAATGCTAATACTGGACTGATAACTGTTATTGCACGCGAGCTCAATCAGAGGCAAATGTTGATCCCATGACCCGTGAAAGTCTAACATGCATGCACACAACATATCCTCTATGATCTGGTTCACTCTTTCAGTCTGCCCATCTATCTGAGGATGAAACACTGAGCTAAAATCAAGTCTAGATCCCATGCCTTCTTGGAATCTCTGCCAGAACGGTGATGTATAAAGCGGATCGCGATCAGACACAATACTGATCGGTATACCATGAAGCCGAATAATCTCTTTAAGATACAACTCTGCTAGCTTGCTGGCGGTATACATAGTACGATACGACAAAAAATGTACAGACTTGGTCGGTCTATCCACTATGACCCAGATGGCATTGTGTTTCCTCAACGTCTTCGGTAACCTCAATATAAAATCCATAGAAATGACTTTCCATTTCAATTTAGGTATAGGCAAAGGTTAGAATAATCTTGTCGAATTTCGATAATCTACCTTTACTTGCTGGCAGACCAAGCATCTAGACACGTACTCTGCTACGTCCTTCTTCAAGCCTCTCTACCAGAAGCTTTTCTTTAAATTTTGATACATCTTGGTAGTCCCAGGATGTATAGCGTATATTGACTTATGAGCCTCTTTCAAAATAGTGTCTCGAAGCTCAACATTGGTAGGTATGCACACTCGATCCTGAAATAACAAAGTACCATCCTCCATGATGGAGAAATATGCTCGGATTCCGCTGATCACTCCCTATCTAATGGCCATAAGCTCATCATCGATAATTTAGAGTTTGCGAATATTATCAAATAATGTTGGCTTGATAACAAGGGTGGCTATCAACGCGCTTGAACCTTTAACATCGAACCTAGTATCACACAAGGCCATATCTTCAAGCAAACGCCGTCGATGCACTATTGTAATGAGATGCGATAACTGAGCCGAAGTCTTCCGACTCAAAGCATCCACCACTACATTGGCCTCCCAAGGATGATACTGGATGGAATAATCATAGTCTTTCAAGAACTCCATCCATCTTCGTTATCGCATGTTCAAATCCTTCAGAGTAAAAAGTTACTTGAGGCTTTTATGATCGGTGAAGATATCAAACGTCTCACCATACAAATAGTGCCTTCAGATCTTCAAAGCAAAAATTACCACTGCTAACTCCAAATCATGGGTGGGATAATTCTTCTTGTGGTCCTTGAGTTGTCTAGAGCTGTAAGGGATAACCTTCTTATCTTGATTGAGAACACAACCCAATCCATTGTAAGATGCATCACTATATAGAGCAAAACCTCCTCCACTAGAAGATATAGCTAGCACTGGTGCTGTATTTAAACGCGTCTTGAGTTCTTGAAAACTCTTCTCACATTGCTCTGTCCAATCAAACTTAGCGTTCTTCTTTGTAAGCTGAGTAAGCGAACTTAAGAGTTTAAAGAACCCTTCTACAAATCGTCTATAGTATCCTGCCAAGCTAAAAAAACTACGAACTTTCATTACCATCTTCGGTTACTCCCAATTCACTACAGATTCGATTGTTGCAGGATTGACTGTTATACCCTCCTCAGAAACAACGTAGCCTAAGAAACTGACCCGATCAAGCCAAAACTCGCACTTGCTAAGTTTGACATATAGTTGGTTATCCCTGAGTGTTTGAAGAGCAACTCGTAAATGTTGCATGTGTTCCTCTCTTGTCTTTGAATAAATGAGGATATCGTTAACAAAAACCACCACTGATTTATCAAGGTGTGGCTTGAATACCCGATTCATGAAGTCCATGAATGATGCAGGTGCGTTTGTTAGCTCAAAAGGCATAACCAGGAACTCATAATGACCATACCTCGTGCGAAACGCAGTCTTGGAAATGTCATCCACTTTAATCTTCAGGTGATGGTAACCCGACCTTAGGTCAATCTTTGAGAAGAACTTTGCACCTTGCAACTAATCAAAAAGGTATTCAATCCGTAAAAGTGGATAACGATTCTTAATCATCATCTTATTTAACTGGCAGTAATCGATGCACAGCCGCATCGAACCATCCTTCTTCACAAATAACATAGGTGCTCTCTAAGGAGACACACTTGGTCTAATAAACCCTTTGTCTAACAGTTTCTGAAGCTAATCCTTCAATTCCTTCAACTCAGCAGGCATCATTCTGTATGGAGCCTTTGACAACGGTTCAGTACCCGGTGCTAAATCTATTGTGAATTCAATCTCCCAATCAGGTGGCAATTCGGGTAATTCCTCAGGGAAGACATCTGGGTATTCACATGTAACTGTGATAATAGTGATGTCCCTTTTCTTCTCCTGATGATCTTACAAATAAGCAAGATATCTGTAACATCCATTTTTCATCATATGCTCCATTCGGATAGCTGAAATGAACGATACAACTTTGGATGTGATTCCACAAAAGCGAAAGGACTTTCTCTTTGGAGGTCGGAAGGTCACAATCTTTCGAAGACAATCCACACCCGCATGGTATGCTGACAACCAATCCATTCCAAGGATCACTCACACCCTTCCATATTCAAAGTAATCATATCGGTCATTATTTCGTGATCCTCAATCATCACGATAACTGATTGACATACTGTATCTGTGCTTACTGAGTTTCCCGTTGGGACGGATACAACCAATATAAAATCAAGGGCTTTGGGAACATGCCCAACTTCTCAGAGAATGAAGGAGTGATAAATGAATGACTAGACTCGGGATCTATCAATACACGAGCATCTGCTTGACTCACGTCGCCTTTACGATGCATGACAAGGGTACCTTTTATTTGTACATTAAACATACAAAGTTAAGTGTACAACAGTCACTAATATTTCTATGTATAAAATCATCAAAGCATTCTATAACATATGAATATCAATGAATTAATTTAACTCTTAAAGCGTAATAATACCTTGGATAACGTCATTTGATGTCAAGGCATCAGTTGCTATGACGGCATATGCTCGACCTTGAACAATAGGTTGAGAAGATCTCCGAATAGATATTGATCCAGTCATCTCCTTACTTTCCTTGCTCTCCTTAGGGCAATTTTTAACCATGTGGCCCATCTTGCCACACCTGAAGCAAGCTCCCGTGTCTCTCTTACAGTCCTCCGTCTTGTATGGCTTCCCACACTTTGCACATGATGGAGCCGGAGTAAATGAAGAGACCCATGAAGATCCATGTGCGATAAAAGCTCCACTAGCTGAAGATCCAGAAGATCGGAATGGTCTGGATGACACAGGTACCGCTGGCCTCTGATAAGAACTCGGTCTGAAAGATACAGCTAGTCTAGAATGAGTAGGGTATCTAGGAGGTCTTGAGAACCTAGCCCTCTTGTTCTGAACCTAGCCCTCTTGTCCCTGAAATGACCTCTCCTTGTTTTGCCTATCTCTCTAAGCATACTACTTTTGATTTTCTTCTTCAGAAATGAGAGCCTTGGACATAACACCTGCATATGTCTCCAATTTCCATAAGGCTACCTCTTTCTGCAGGTTTGGCCTCAAGCCAAGTTGAAACTTCGGATCTCGCATCAACTCGGTGGCTACATGTTGCAGAGCAAATCTTGATAACATATCAAACTTAGTACCAAACTCTCGCACAATCATAGCTCATTGTTCCAACTTGATAAACTTCACTTCCCACTGATGTCTCACTATCTTGGGAAAGTACTTATCATTGAAAGTTTCAACGAACTCAGCCGACGTCCAAGGGGTATTGGGAAATTCTTGCTCACGGTGCCTCGATACTGATTTCCACCAAGGCTCGGCTTCACCATCAAGCTTGAAGGTTACCCAACGCACCTTCTCAATATCAGTGCATTGAAGCACCTCAAAGACTTTCTCCATCTCCTCTATCCAACCCTCGACCTTTATCGGATATATTTGACCTGAGAAATTAGGAGGTATCATTCTTCGAAACTCGGCAAAGCCTCCAAGTTGATAAGGTGGTCTCGCTGCTTGTTAATTCATCACAGCCATCTGTTGAGGTACGTTGGCAGCCAAAGCTTCCAACACTTGATCTATTCTTCCATCACCACCTCCTCTTCCTGCTCCTAAAGGAATAGTATTAGAAGCAGAAGCGAACCCTGCTCCATGTAGAGGACCACTGCCCTCAGCTATTTCTTCCATACGAACCGTTCTCGGTCCGTCTCTACCTCTGCCACGTCCTCTGAACCGTGGGGCCATAATACTGGTCTGTCATTGTGAAAATAATAATATTGATCAATACATAGATTGTAAAAATAATCAAACCTATAATCCTCATGGTTCAACCTAGAGCCTACGACTCTGATACCAACTATGACAGCCCAGATTTTTACACCCGAAAATCCGTGCCATTAGGATCATAACCCTTGATGATCCCCAGAACAAACCAAAGTGTGTCTGCTCATCTAGCGAAAGTCAGAGTAAACACTATCTAAAGTGGCAGATTGAGTCATCATATAAGGCATTAAATAAAAAGAAATGAAACAAAACTATATATATATCATCAAAAGAATATACATCCTAAAAAAAAAATCAAGAAGAGCCACTGGTGATGGACATCCATCACCCAAAACAATAGTTCCCAATAGTGGTTCCTATAGAATGTATATGGTTTATAAGTAAAACATCTATAATAAATAAATATAGAATAGTGGCCACCAGGCACACAGATCCCAAAAAAAATAAGACTGAGTACCCAAGCTACTGATAGAACTCGTCAGTATGGGTGCCAGTGTCCTCCTCCTCAGCCTCAGCCTCGGCCTCGGGTTGATAATCAGGATCACTCTCAGTGCCAGGAGCCCTAGCCTCAGAACCTATGATATAAAATTAGGGTAAGCTAACCATCTAAGCTCAATAGAAGAAACTCAATTAAATTACATCTAAAATATAAGATATGGTTTGCAGAACATAGCTCAGAACAGATAGTCAAATCAGAGAATACAGACAGAGATGATCAGATGTCAGATGCGAAACTTTAAAGAACATAACAAATTCAGAATATTAGAATGTAGACTTTATTTTCAGAGTTTTCAGATGCTATGTATACAGTATTTAATGATTTAAATTCTATACTTAAATCACTCCCGTGAATATTGCACGTGGTAGCCAGATGTTTGCCGATGGATAACCCTAACCATCGTCGTTCAATGAATAATTTCAGATATTTGCATCAAGCCTCTTCAAAGAAGAGCAACTTGTGCCAGGGGGTTTATAAATCAGATACACAGAATCCCGTCGTGCCAATCATGGATATCCTGCCATAGGGGGGATTCATCACATGAACTTTAAATCAATACATATACAAAACCTCGGGAATCAGATAGCAGAGAACAAATAACAGATAACAGAAATCAGATAGCAGAGATCAAATAATAAAAACCAGATAGCAGAGATCAGATAACAGGACTTTCATTGATATGCAAGACATGTTTTTAAAACAGAAATTAGGATACAGATGCTATGAGACCATGCAGTCAAAATCAGATATAAGTTAAGTTGAATTTCTCCTACCTCAGATCAGGTCTTTCTAAGAAAATCCAAAGCTTTTTAAAGTGTTTTGGTCTTATCCTAGACTATAAGTTCAGTGTACTAAGTGTCAGAAGTCTAATTGATACACTGCCCACTAGTGTTCAAAAAACCAAAACAGGCCAAAACAGGGGAATTCGATCGATCAACTCCATATTTGATCGGTCAGATTCACAATTCGATCGATCAATTACTTCATTTGATCGATCGGATCCCTTAAACCTTCATACTCAGAACAGGAAAATCTGATCGATCAACTTCCTATTTGATCGATCAATTCATAATTTGATCGATCATTTCTCATGTTTGATCGATCGGGACCCGACATTTTACATACACAGAACAGAGGAAATTCGATCGATCAACTTTCCTATTTGATCGATTAGATCCTCAATTTGATCGATCAATCCTCATGTTTGATCGATCGAATTTTTTAAGTCAAATTTTCATAAAAACAGACCTCCTGTTATATAAGGCATTTATAAAATTTGATCGATCAAATCTCTAATTTGATCGATCAATCTCACAGTTTGATCGATCAGTTTACTCTTGATCGATCACTTATAGTTTGATCGATCAGCTCCAAATTTGATCGATCAAATCCCAAATTTGATCGATCGGATTTATCGGGCATTAACTTCTTCAAAATCACCCTCCTGTTCTATAAGGGGTTTATACAATTCGATCGATCAAATCTCAAATTTGATCGATCGGAAATGACAGTTTATGTCATTAATACAGTTCGTTGACCTTTTAACCTATTTCAACCATAGTCTTTATGATTCTCCATGAATCATTCAAGCACACATAAACACATATTTATGACATATAAATCTCTTACAAATACCTAATAACTCACATCTTTGATGGCTGCTTCCTTGGTTCACGGCATCCTCGGCTCAAAGTGGGTTTCGAATTCGGGATTCAAGAGTTTGCTGCTTCGAGCTCTCCGATGAACCAGAGGTGTATGATTGCGTCAAAACACAGGTGTGTTTTGCCTTCCTGAACAGATTCGATGTACACACGTCGATTTCTTCACGTTCTAAATAAGAGGATCCATAATCTAGGGTTTCTGTAGCATTAGTTTGCAAGCAAAGTTTTCAGAGTGAGGAAGAGAGATATGGTATTCCCTAATCTTCCTTCTCTTATAAGCTACCAATGGATATATCCAAGATATTTCCATTTTTAATTCATTCGCTCCGGTGTTGAGCACATACACATACACAGTGTATAGCATTCCACTATGTGTCTCCTCAGATCTCAGATTTGCATAACACGTGACTTATGGCTTCATGTGCATACAGATTAATAATATTGCTATTAATATTATTATTATAAAATTTTAAGTTTGTCTCGCTTTTCGTGCCAGGCAGGTATACCAAAGCAGTTAAGTGTGCTTCAAATTTTAGAGTCGTTATAAGTTATTTGGCAGAGAATGCTCCAGCATGTAGACACCTCCATTTTGCCCTCTCAGAATATACAAATCTGTTCGGTCAACCTTTGACCTCATAACCCTAACGCGGGGATCATGCACTGAAATAATAGTACATGGTTGGATACAGGCTGAAACAATAGCTCTGTAGCTTAGATCCTAACCTAGGGAGACTATATACTAAAACTATAGTATATAGTGGGAATGCAGACTGAAACAATAGTTTAGCATTTCAAACCCCTTTTGCCCTAATATGGGACCATATACTGAAATAATAGTATATAGCTGGACACAGGCCGAAATAATAGCTCTGTGGCTCAGGGCCCATAACCCTAACATGGGGACCATACATTGAAATAATAGTACATAGCTGAACACAGGCTGAAACAATAGCTCTGTGGCTCAGATCCCAACGTAGAGAGACTATATACTGAAATAATAGTATATAGTCAGAATGCAAGCAGAAACAATAGTCTAATATTTCAGACCCGATCAGGACTAGAACAACCCCGAATTACTTGCCTAAAACCACGCGCGCAATTTGATTGCACGATAAACCACACGTGCAATCAATCCCCCTTTCAGACCAGACTTCCTTTCCCAGACCACCTCGAGACTTGATCATGCGCTTCACACGAGACGCGCGATTGGAATGAGCGCCCCACTACTGACGCACAATTGGCCTACGTTCGACCTAGTCTTACAGTCCTTGACCTCCAAACTTCCTCGATTAAATGTTTTAAAAGAGGCGCTTAATCGGATTGCACACCTCATAATTGGTGCGCAATTAGTTCTAACGTGATTAGAACTTGGAAACTCACTGAGCAAGTCAGTCGGTCGCGCACTGAGTCGGTGACCGACTCAAAGCGATTAAGCACTAGGAGACCAATGCGTAATTCGATTAAACGCCTAAAATAGGGCGTTTAATTGGAGAAAAACCTTTAAAAGATTTTTTTTTTTTAATTCGACTCACAACACAACACGAAGGAGAGAGAACATATTTTTTTGGGATTTCGAAACCTGAGAACTCCGAGAACGAACACATAAAGGAACATAGCCATGATTTCAGGATTCAAGGTCGAATCTTCGGGATTTCTCTCCGTAGCCCCGATCCTAGGTAAAAAATTTAGTTTTAGACATAGGATTTCTCTTAGTTTTAATTATTAATATCGAATTTTCAATTTTAGACCGTAGCACCCCTTTTTTAGATTGTAATCTCTTATATCTAGTTATAGTTCTCCATTTCTAGAACCAGTCCTTAATCTGACGGTCTAATTTGTCGACCATAGGCTTTAATTCTATTCTAAAATCTTAATTTTCAGCCCTATCATTAATCTCTGATTTTAGTTCTTAGGTTCTAGAATTAGTCATTAATCATATAGTCTGATTTTCTGATTTCGGGCTCGAATTCAGTCATAGAATTTTAAATTTTAGTTTTAATTTTTTAGTTTAATATTTTTAAAAAATTTCAAATATTAATTTAGTTTCTATAATTCTGATTTCTTAATTTAATCCATAATTATAATCCCGAAATCGACTCCGAAAAGCTAAAAATATAATATTATAGTCCAAAATCGAATTTGCTTTAACCTCAGCTACTCGATTTGCCCAAGGGAGCTTACGGAGGGTACTCAGGAACGAAGTCAATCATCCTTAGCATAGCGGGCCAAAAACTCCTTTTTTTATGATTATTTTATTACTTTAATTAGGATTAGAAAAATCAGTTTCATGATTTTATCTTAGAATTTTAGTATAATTAATTTACATGCTTTCTTTTAATTAGATCCTTAGAATAATCGCTTTGATTAAAACTCTAATAAAACTAATTCCTTTATTTTAATTAGATAGTTCTAGCGTAGTTAATTCCTCGCTATATTAGATTTCAGCATAATCCTTTTTAGTTAGATTTTTAGTATAGTCAATTCATTGCTTTAATCAGAATTTTAATAAAATTAGTTTATTCGTTTTAATTAAATTTTTAATAAAATTAGTTTATTTGTTTATAATTAGATTTTAATAAAATCAATTCATTGCTTTGATTATAGTCCTAGTAAAATCAGTCCTTTATTCCCATTAGAATTCTAGCATGACTATTATCTTTGCTCTAGTTAGAACTCTAATCAGATTAGCATATTTATTTCGATTAGAATTTCAATATAATTAGCATGCTTGATTTAATTAGGGTTTCATTATAATTAATATATCTGCATTCCTAGTATAATTAGGGGATAATTAGAATTCTAATAAGATTAGGAAACTGAAATTAATTAGACTCCTGATAGAATTATAATATTAGATTAGGCTATTATAACAAATTCTCATACAACCAAACTCAAAATAGAATTGAGAAATCTAAACTGATTATAACTACAACAATAATGGGAAAGAAAAGGAAAATGAAACTATCTAAATTATAAGAAGAGTCACAGCTGCTGACGTTCGCAAGCGGACGATTCAGTAAAGAAGTAACCCATACCCGCTTTAAAGCGTGATCATTGACGTGTTGCAGCATCGTTAAATATCTGTAACTGGCGATTGCAACAAACTAGGAATCTTCCTAAAAAATATATTTCTTTTCTTTACCTCCACCATTCTAAACGCTGCATCGCTAAAGTCCACTTGGACAGAATTGGGCCACTGATTCAACGGGGACCGAGAAGAACCCAGAAAAAGTGCGCACCAACATAGCAATTTTTTAAATTGGTACATATTCAGACTCACATTACATTATAAACTTTTATAGATATTTACATATAAATCAAACTCCATATATTTCCCACCATAGTCACAAAATCGGGGTTCGATAATAATTCGGCAAAGTTAAAATCCGAAAAAATCCGACAAAATTCAGGAAGTTCGTGAACAATTCGAAAAAATTAAAAAAAAAAAAATTTATAAAAATATAATTTTATATATATATATATATATATATATATATATAATTTTATGATTTAGATATATATTTAAAAAAATTTAATATACGTTTTTGAATAAAATGATAAATTACTAAGGCCCATCGTCCGTTTTAGAGAGAGAGAGTTAAACTTTTACTTTTTAACTTTTGAGAGAGAGAGGGAGAGTAAAATAATAAAGGGAAATTTACCTGACCGACCCTGTCAGATGTACCTTTACTGCAGAGACCCTATAGTTTCACTTTTATCCAAATCGACCAGTGATCGATTTAGAATGTAACCCTTGCAAGTGCACAAGCTCTATTGCAGTATGGCAAGAACAGGGGTGTCGAACCCACAGGGAAACGTGAATTTTTAATTAATTCTTTTAGAGATTTTAAAAACATCCCTAAGGAAGTACCAAAGGGCAGATTCAATTTTACCAAAAACTTAACGCACTTTTCCTAAATGCAGAAAAATAAATTAATCTAAACAATTAATTACTGATAAATCTACGAACAATATTAAAATGAGATCAAGGAATATGCTACCCCAGATTCGTACCCCTTTTCTATCATTAAAACCCACAGTTTCATTAAATCATCATTCACACCATCATTCATCTAGAAAAATGACTTGAAATAAAATATGATCATCAATCCGGCATACCCTATCTAAAAATAATGACTCAGCCTAACATTGCGGTATGAGTCATGTAAAAAGCATAGCGTATCTCATGATATTTAGATCACGACAATCAATAATCGCTCTGACCTAGATCGACTGCGGGTCCGGATCTAGCGATTACGACATTGATACGAATCAACGGTCATAACAAAGCATTTAAAATATTTTCAATCACACAAACTTTGAGCAAAACGATTCCATGATAACAATAATAGATCATGTATTAATCATAAACATGGGTACTTATCTCGGGATCGATCTTCCCCGATCTCTTGATTTAGTACTCATCTTTGGTGTTTGATCTCCTTTTCTTTCAAAGTCATTCCTCTTTATTTCTTCCAAAAGATATTTGCAATTGTTTTTCCTAAATACAATCTATGAATTTCTCGAGAAAATAATGCAAATCCTAGTACAATCTACCCTGAATAAACCCTAGAAGGAGAAGAAGACTTGAAAAGATGAAGAAAATATTCCCAAAGTGAAGAGCCTAAAAACTAAAAAGAAAGAATGAATAATATTCTAATTGCAAAAAATAATAATCCTAAGAAACTCGTGGCTTCCTTTTATAATAGCCTAACCTAATACCTCTCTCGATTGACATCTAAGAGTAATTTTCGTGAATTCGCCTAGCTTTGCATCGATACGCCTCGGTATTTTGTAACTTTCTGTACCGAACTCGGATTGAGGTGATTCTTGAGGCGTTGGAAAGCTGACGACGAGCTCTACAACTTTTATGTTTTAGCAATTTCCTGAATCTGACGTCTTGAAGGTCCAAATTGAGCTGCAAGTCGCACTAAGTTCTCAATGACCCAAAATAGCAGTGTTTTGACATTATTTTCTGATTCTTCATGCTTTGAAACTTGACCAGATTTACCTGAAACACTTCAAATCTAGCAAATCTCATCAGATAGCCTTCATCGGACGGCTAAATATAGGTATTTAGGGGTGAAATATCATCATATTTCACTACTCATCAACCAGCTCCAAGCCTAGCCACAGCAAAAAGTCAAAATTACCCCTTTCTTTAACGCACAAAAGCATCGTCTTCTTCCTCATTGTAATCTGCTCCTCATTGTAAACTGCCCAAAGATCTTTCTCAGCATAGAGATTCAACAGGAAGCTCTATTTCTAAGGTACACCTAGATCTAAACCGTCAAAAAAAAAAAAAGAGGATACACCTAGATCTATGCCATCTGATATTTACATTTTTTCTTCTTCTTTCTAAGGTATTTATTTTGAAATAATTTTTTTTCGATGCTAAAATCACAATCGACATCGACTGTTTACACAATTGATGGCGACTGTGTATACAGTTGCCATCGACTGTATAATCGCCATCGACGGTATAAATTTTATTTTTTTTTATTTTTTTTTACAGTCGGCATCGACTATTTAAACAATCGATGGCGACTGTATACACAGTCGCCATCTACTGTAAAAAAAAAAAAAAAATTTATACAGTCGATGGCGATTGTATACACAGTTGTCATCGATTGTGTAAACAGTCGGCACCGACTGTATTAAGAGTCGGCATCGACTATTTTAAGAGTCGGCATCGACTGTTAAAATTTTTTTTTTTTTTTTTTTTTTTTAAGAGACAATATCGCCTTACAAAGGTGTATCTGGGTCGATTCAAATAGCAGATTGGAATAGATTGGATTGAGGAGAAGACGCCATCACTTTCGTCACCTCCAATTTTTAGAAGCTGTAGCAGATTAAAATGAGGAAGAAGATGATGTTTTATTGCGTTAAAGAAAGGGGGTAATTTGGACTTTTTGCTATCTTTAAAGTCGGCTAGGCTTCCATCTGGTCGATTTAGGTTAAGGTAAAACTATAGGGTCTCTGCAGTAAAATGTACATCTGACAGGGTCGGTCAGGTAAATTTTCCAATAATAAATTACTAAAGTCTATCTGTGTGTGTTTAGGTGATTTGACCTTGAGAGAGGAGAGAGAATATAACTTTTACTTTTTGAACTTTTGAACTTTTGAACTTTTGAAAGAGAGAGGGTTTTTAACTTTTAGTGATTTGACCTTGAGAGAGGAGAGAGAGTATAACTTTTACTTTATTAACTTTTTTAACTTTTAAATTTTTAAAGAGAGAGAAAGAGGGTTTTTAATTTTTACTTTTTATTAAAGTTGTTGTGCCTGCGTGCAAAGGAAGCCGTGTTTGGCGAACTTCGGTGATTTTCGCGAATTATTTGTGTTTAATTTATTTTTTACAAAAATTGTGAATTATTCAATAATTCGACGATTTTTGTGACTATGTTTCCCACATCATACATTCTCTTATTAAGTTCTGCACACATACTTTGCATTTATTTAAAATTTCCTGTTAACATACTTATAGTGGTGTCACCGGATACACATTTGTGATTACTCTAAATGATTCATTTAAACACCAAACGGGTCTTCCATCGTTAGAATATGTTTAAACCAGTGAATCATGAAAGCAGAACGCGTTACTTACTGTTGCCAAGTTTTTGTACACTTAAAAATGTACCCAACCGTGCAAATATCATAGAATAAGCTCAAATGCAGGGGAGAAATTGCGGGAAAAATTTTCACGTAGTGATTTATCCAAATTATAGATTGCTATCTCAAGGCCAAGGACTTAAGCTTTAGATGTATAAATCACAAATAAACAACATAAAGGCCATTATGACTTTTTTTAAGTACAACGATCAGCTCTATTGAACAAGCAATCAAAGGTGCAACAATATAGTAATGAATAAGGATAAAGTGAGCGTGGTACCGAGGACCATGTAACTTACACAGTCCTACATCAGTTTGGTGCCAAGTAATAGCCAATCAATACCACCCAATCACTTCATGCCAGCTGGAAAGCTACACATGACAGATAATAGACGGTAAGGTGCACTCCAACCAGCATGGTCTAGTCCCACCGTGTCACGTAGAAGTGATCTTTACATGGAAATGCAATATTGCGTATGAAGGAGCACTATCATGCACTCAAACTACATCATTAAAGTATTAGAATGTATAGCGCTTGAGTTGGCTCGGATAGAGAAGCCTCGTATTGTCACTTCATGTTAGTTTAAATCAAAGCCAAGATGATTAGCACAATGGATCGAGACTAACAATGTCATTATTATAATATAAAGAAAAAGAAGGAGATTTGTGACAAATAGATATAATAGATATAAGCAGGGGGATTTGTGATTCCAGTGCTTCTTTTGTTATGTTAGGGGTCTATATAGTGGGAATGTATACTTCGCCCACACATCTTGTATCGACATTATTGCAAACGTAATTTTCATAAAATTGCCTACTATTATTTTGCTTCCAAAAATAATCTTTCAAATTAATTGTGCTTTAGCTATGAAAGGCGAGAAAAAATTACACGAAAGGTACTTTGTATATCATAATTCAGTTGTATACCTATGTCAGCAAGCGTCTATGATTCGGCTGCCCCCACAATGATCTCATATGCCATTCATCACCTAAAGTATATCATATCTTCTTGGTATTAATAAATGAAAGGCTCAATTCGGGAAGAAACTGGAATTATTAAAGGCGATGAACTCCAAAAAATTTACCTCGTTGAAAGAATAGGGAAGTCCACGGGAAGAATAATCGATATATTTTAGGATGAACATTCCACAATCCCAGCCATTGGTCTGCCTAGGAAAGCCTACAACAACCAACTAAGACCAATTTTCAAAATCTAACATGCCATACCCCAGATGACTCAATAGCATTGGGAAAAATTATTTCTATATATCTTCCAAAAAGAATCGTAGTTAGCAATGTTTAACGCAACCATAAGAGTAGTTTAATATGTTCTATTAGAAATAAACTTACCAGCACAATAATTTCCTCTTTGTACTTCAACAAAGGGTTACAATCCAATGAATCGAGGACCTCGACCCTCTTCTCCTTTACATTGATAATAAGCAACGCCCAATGTCCAGTTGTCTCCCTATGCATGGGAATAAATATTTACACATAAAATCAACAATTCATTCGCATGATCAATTCCAAATGGGAATATTATAACCCAACTCAATAAAATTTTACGTTATCGACACTAGTAATTGGATATCCGACACGTTTTGGGTCAGAGGCTTTTATTACATTGCGACTTAGTACTAAGATTGTTGGCAATGAACCATCCAATTTCGTAGCATCCTTATTCAGGGTCACGTATTTCTTATATTCCTTATGCGCATTACACAACATAACCTGATGACAAGAAATATGGTAAAGTATATAATTTCACTCATAATGAAAGGATTGAATGGGATGATGCTATGACTTACAAGATACCACATATGAAAAATATGGCACGATTGGAATTGATCCTTGTATTTTTCCTCTCTTTTCTTTAACAAAACTATATACGCATCCATAAATTATATTATTCACCCATTAAAAATTAGGAATGTTTAAAACTTATCTAATTTGAGCTTCTCAATGTTTTAGATCAATGAATTAGACACTTTCTTACCGTTCCTAATAGCGAAGACAGGGAACATAATGTTCGAAGCTTTAAGAGCGTTATGATCTCTTCCTTATAATGACATGAACTCTTCTCCACGTTTATCCCATGCAGATTAACGAAGAGGTTGCACAAAATTTTAACAAATCGTTGTAAAGCATAATCTACTTCATAACGCCTACATAAAAGTCAAATAAAATAAGTACATGAAGACTAACTTGTCATTTGTGTCACGCTAGTACTTTTTGTTGAGACAGTTTTATTCCAAGCTTAAATCTCATTTAACAGTGAGATTTCCAAACCCCACTTGCTATATAGAGATAGAGTAAATATAAATATTAAACTATTATATTATTACGCTAATAAATACCTACGTACCTCCTTAGCATTCACCTTATTCTTCGTTTTCTTGCGATTTACATATGCTTGATATGAGGTTCTCAACCAGTAAGACTTTTTCGACACTTTTTTCCCTATTTCATCGAAGGACTTTAGCAACTCCTCTTTCATGTTCTCTACATTATAATTTCTTCATTGACCTACAGTTGGGTTTGTGGAATTATCTCGTAGCAATACTTTCCCATCGCTGTTGATGTCAATAAAATCCTTTTCGACTCCGACATTCTTTGGTTCTCTCGCATCCACCTCTCTTGAAAACTCTCTGATATGCACTGTCCCGAATTCAGATGAAAATTCCATACTATACCTCTGTTTTATGATCGAGAAAATTTAAAAAATTTTAAACATTCATTGGATAGTATTCTGAAAATGAAAATCTGAGTTAAAAATACGAGGTGATACTATTGGAGCGTTATTTGGCTGCTCATTCCTTTGTTGTCTTACATTGTCACTAGGAGGGGTAGTCCCTAATCGCTGTTTCCTACGCAAGTGGGTAAGGATGTCAATATTTGTCTCAGGGCACTAACTATTGATTATAAACCAATTGAACAGTGTACTGAGTAGATTTGTGCAAAGATACACTTCATCTGATAGGTTCCTTTTGTAATATTTTTTGGACTTTCTCCGGTGACCTCATACGTACACCTTCGGCGTTGGATTCTGATATTGAAAGATTTTTCTTCTTCGAGTGCCATATTAAAATATATTATATTATTAGGGATGTCAAAGTGAAATGAAAATGAAAAGAAAATCAATAAGCCCCGTATTTTTTACTTTTATAATGCCTTCAAAGCACGCACTTCTTTCTTCAACAATTGAACGCCCTCCGATAGTTTATAATTATTTTTCTCTAAACTGGTTAATTGCTTCACCAACAACTATGTTGTATTGCCTTCTAGTCCTCTTACGTTTAGGGCATCGCGAATGACTAAGATCTAAGTTTCCTGAAGTGACTTTAATCTCGATCGTAAACAAATATATTTCATCATAAACATAAATTATGATAAAACAAATACCAATAAAGTAACGATACAGTTATAGCCTCTCTTACGTCAGCACTTTTCAACATGCATTCATACATTTCGCGATTTAGCGGAACATGAGTAGTACCTCTGATACCTTGGAAACCTCATGACTAGTGAAGGAGCTAAAATGGGTATACGTTCAAAGGTCCAGACCTAATAAGAAGTATAAGGTATTGAAATATATTATTTTGAAAATTGTAGCTAACAACCAATAAACTTTATAGTAATCAAAAGTTTAAGGTATTGAAATCTATTATGTTCGAAAATGTAGTTAACAACCACTAAAATTATAAAGCGTGAAAGTACTTGGAGGGCATATGCACAACTGTTAAGATGAGTGTGCTTCTTATATGTTTTAAACTTTTTTGAGTAATCTTTCAAACCTTTCAACAACTCATCATATACGATCTTCCCCCACACAATATTGTTGAATTCTGCAATGTCATAGACCATATACATGTATTCTATGTTAATCATTTATTCTTTATTTGGTATAAAAAAGCACGTAAGGAAAGGCAACAAAGAGACTCTTCTAAAGTCATCAATGTTTTCTTCCGAATTTATCTCCTCCAGAATAGCCCCAATTTCTCTCTCGAATTCTCTTCCTTCTTTCCGAAATACTTACCACAAAACAGCTTCACTTCATGTTCACCAACTTTCTTAGGAAATTTACTTCATTTATCGACTATATCTAGGCCAATAATCACAGTCATTTCATATATGTGAAAACGGATGTGTGGTCCTAAGACAAACCATTCATTCACAAAATCATACTTCTCAATCAACAAATAGATCAGACTAGAACATATGCGTACATCGACCATCTCAACGAGAGGTCCAAAGGATGTTGATGTAATGACTTGCTTCTTAGATGTGGAGAGAGTGGAAATAAATTGGTGGAGTCTGCTTAGACTATATGCACATTCCTGAACACATTTACTCAAATACATGTATAACTACGAAGTTTGCTAGATTAAGTATGCTAGGAGCAATAAACGACCCAACAATGTTGTGGATAAAACATACCATTTGTTTTCGACATCTTGCTTACCAAAAGGCCACGTTCGATTCGATACTATAATTTTCCTACGGAATCAATTTTCAGCAACTATCTTAGAAGATCAAACACAAACTAGTGGCATTGCTCGTCAAACACAACAAAAATGGTATTACATCTCTAAACTTAATCCTCCTTGCACAATTTCGAATTAATCTCAACTGAAATTTGGCCGCAAATTACCAATATCAGTGCTATATACTTAAAATCGGTTATTGAGAACTCATAATAAATTGTTTCTCCAATTAGTTACGTTAAAAACATTTATTTCTTGTTCATTGTTCACTAGAGTCAAGGAAATCACATTACCTTTCGAAGAATTTTAAATTTTTTCATAAATTTGCACACAAATTACGCGGAGTCTTTGGGTTTGGGGGGTTTTGATCAAAAGTCGACATGCATATTAACAAATTAATCTAATATACTGCAAGCTTCGATATAATCAAAATATATTGTAAAGGTGCAAGATCATTTAAAAAGGTTATTTTTCGATCACTCCGTATCGCCTCAGTCTTGGGGATGTAAGTGAGAACTAGGAAACCCGATATTTCAAACTATGATTCTAACATCAAAGCAATAAAGCATGCAGACTAATAATGGAAATATCATTCAAATATCATATGCCTAAACATAGAGAAAACAAAAGAAAACAAAAACAACACAAAAGTAAAGGCTTCACTATCTAATTACTACATAAATGCAGTCTTTTCTCAAACATATGCCATTTGAAAACTACATATTCCACACAAACTCAAACAAAAAATGGCAAATAAATCTAAATTCTAGCATCAACAACAGAACTTCGAATCATGTGTATCTATCCAAGAATAAATTTTAAGAATCACAGGAAGACAAACTTACAGTGGTGATAAGACGAGCCCTCTGTCAAGAGTTCAAAACCATGAATCGTACGCACAAAGAGGGAGTTTTTGTTGAAGGAGAGAGCAGATTCGTCAGCTGAAAAAGGGCTCTATTCTATCAAGAGTTCATAACCCTAAATCGCACGCAGATGGAGAGAGCAGATTCGTCAAAGGATGGGGTCTTCTTCTCTAAAAACCCTAAATCGCACGCAGATGGAGAGAGCAAATTCGTCAAAGGATGGGGTTTTCTTCTTTGAAAACCCTAAATCGCACGCATATCAATTTAACCCTAAATGGTTCAGATCCAATAAATCTCTGAGAAATGGTTACGATCCAGTATATCTCTGAGAAATGATTAAGATCAAGTAAATCGCACGTAGAGAGGAGGAATAAGTTGCTGGAAAGAGATGATTCGTCGACTCTTGGGTCTTCTTCTCAAAGAACCATTAATCGCACCTTGAAATCGCCCTTGCACTTCAGCTCTCCGAAAACCCTTAATCATATGATGAATGAGAGCTTCAATCGCAATAAGATGTCAAGAGAGAAGAATAGTCGATGATGGAGTCTTCTTCTCCAACACCTGCACAAACAAAGAAACAGAGAAACCACAGTGTTCGAACAAAGAAAGAGAGGGGGGCCTTCTTTTAGGGCATAAATGTAATTTCTTATCTTTTAAGGGGATACATATAGTAAGAGTAAAAATTTCATATACTTTTGCTGGTGACCTGTGCAAACCGCCGCCTAGATGCCCGTTTAAAAAGTGTCGGGACGCTGTTATGTTACAAAATAGAGCACCCATTTTTTTCGTTATAAAAAACCGCATAGGGCTCGATTACGTAAATCGCCCCTATATTTATCCCAAAAACCATACCCTATTAGCATTTCAATACTAAACAATACAAGGACCCTACGTCATACATATATGAACAACGATCAGGTCCAACTGGTTGAACTTGATAGCGTGTTCACCTAAATTTTCAACCATTGGATATAGGAGAATTTTTAACTGTTATGTCTTCGTATGAATTTTTTTTTTTTTGATAATTAACCTGAGGTTTAAGGGACCTCACCCTTTCATTAAAAAACCCAAAAGACGAACAAAAGCAGCAGACAAAGCTACGGCATTGCCATAAAAAAAAAATAATAATAATAAATAAATAAATAAAAATCCTTTCTATTGAGCAAGATACTCAATAGAAGCCAACAAGAAAATGCATACCCCTACCAAAGGCCTGAAGCACCAACTATACCAAAAGAAGCAGAAGAAAAAACTTACATAAAACTCTGGCACAGCAAGACTGAAACTGCTATTCTTCCAACAAGAGGACTCTACTAGTGTCTACCTCTTTTAATTTACGGATGCAGTCTTGGATCGAATATGGGGCTAGCGCCTTATTAGCCTGGGCCCATTGCAGAGTTTTTATTCGAATCTTTTCAGCCAACCTTTGCCTATCTGTTTCTTTTCCTTCAAAAATCCTTCTGTTCCTTTCTTTCCACACCACCCATAGGACAGCAAACGGAACAAGTTCCCAAATTGCCTTCTGTCTGCTACCTCCAAATCTCGATTGCCAGGACCCAATAAATTCCCACAGCGATTTGCCAAAAGATAAGGAAGCTCCAGATAAATGATGTAAAAGAGCAATGGATGAACAGGTGGTCTGCGTTTTCCTTTTCGTGATTACATAAAATACAGCGATTTGCCAAAGAGAAGCCCCTAGATTTTAAATTATCCACCGTTAGAATTTTATCGATCATAACTTGCCATGTGAAAATAATACCCGATCAAGTTCCAAAAACTCCACTGTCTTCCTATGAAAATTGAAATCGTGAAAGTCAGCATTCTTTTCTAAATCTGGTTGAACAAGAAATCCAGTTCGAGCAGTTGGACACGATTTTACACTAGGATGACTTAATTGGGAATATGTTTGCCACGCAGAAAAAAATACTTCACTCAGTGAGCATTTAGACGTAGGTGACGCCCTCATTAATCCTACGAATAAACATCAATCATTAAACAGCTCAATTTATATAATTTGGTTATACGAACCACCTACCAATAATCTAATTATACCATTTCATGGCCGGCCACATGGCTCCATCCCGTAACAACACAAAAGAACAAAGGAAATAGATGATGTACATGAATACTAAGTCCATCATCATTTCACAGAACAATGAGCGAGTCGCATACTTAGGGCACCTGGCCAGGTACTAGCTTTCATAAGCAAGAAACCTGAGTTCAAATCCTCTCCCTCTCGTGAAACACTTTCAAGAATTTATATTCCGTGTTGACCCAACATGTGTTAATTTGGAGTGTGCACGCACCCTTGAAATTAGGCGGGCGCTCTAAGAGGCCTAGATATCCAAGTCTTCAAAAAAAAAAAAAAAAAGAGCTAGTCGCACCCAATAACATAAGGGAGTCATTACTGGTGGTCGAAAACTTAGCCCTTACATCGAATTTAAAACAAAGACTTCTAAGTTTGGTGACCTCTACCATTTGAAAACACCATCTAAATCGTTTGATTTAACGACCATAATTTAAAGATATTAAATACAAAAGGTTAGCACTAAACATAATCTTCGTCATGTGATTAACTATAGTCAATGGCTATTATCTAATTCAACAGTTGACTATAATAAATCATATGATAAAGAACATGGTTTGATCTAATCTTATGTACTAAATATCTTGAGATCATGAACTTCAAATCGGACGACTCAAATTGCATTTTCAACATCACATGTGCCTAAAATACCAAGTCTTTCTTTAATTTCGATGCGAGAGCTAAGTTTCAGAGTGCAAGTAATGGCTCCCATAACACAAATTCCTCCAAATAAAGGTAGGAATTATTTTTTGGAAATTTTTTCTAAAATCTCTTCCGTTAAATTTTTTTTGTTTTAATCCTCCTTAAGTTTTTCCAAATATCCTTTAACTCATATGCTTAAAACTTATATATGTAGATATTCTGCCGACCCTAAGGTTTATTGTCGAGTGTGGATGAAATGTACTTGTGCCGTTGATGATGGTAATGAGAGAGATGTTAATAGTGGTAAAAAAAAAAACTATTACTGTTACACCCATTATTGTTATTGTCACACCACTTGAACAAAGGAAATACTATTAATTGTTTTGAATCAGGCACTGGTGATCGTTTTTTGTCCCAATCTTCGACACAACAGATCTTGAGATCATAGGTCCACCATCAAACGGTCACATGTTGATTTCACTTGGCAAACCTTTCAAAAAGTGAATGATCGTAGCATACTATAAAAAATGACTTATGTCCACTTGTCTAATTCAAAGTAATCAACGATAATTCCTCTGTTTAAGTGGTGTGGCAGTAATAAAAATGGGAGTGACATTAACATTATTAAAAGAAAAACAAAAAACTAAAACATGCCACTACATTTTGGGGAAGAGCGCGCTATGTTGGGTATAATCATGGGTCAAAAAATCGCCCGATACCGATACGTATCGGTTTTGGACTTGGGCGGTACGATATATTGCCTATGTATCATACCCCCTAAAAAATAGGGTAATTATCGTCATTGCCCGTATCGGATGATACAGACGATATATTCAAATTATTGGGCGATAATTTTAAATTATCGTCCGATGATATGATTTATGAATTTTTTGAAAAAAAAAAGTATCAAAATGATACATTAAATGTATCACCGATACATTGAATATATCAGACGATACGCAATACGGACGATACGTATCGGCCGATACGGATGATAATTTCATTTTTTAGATTTAAAAAAAAAAAAATATATATATATATATATATATATATATAAAATAATATTAAAATGATACATTCAATATATCGCTGATACATTGAATGTATCGTCCTGAAGTATATATATATAAAATAATATTAAAATGATACATTCAATATATCGCTGATACATTGAATGTATCGTCCTGAACTTCAGGACGATACGTATTGAAAATTCGATATTTTAACCTTTGGGTATAATGTTTCGATTGCTTCCAACTACGAGTAATAAAAATGGCTTTGCGTTTTAGTGAAGTGTGCACACGATGTTTTGGTGGCCATGATACTTTGATTGCTTCCAACTACGAGTAATAAGAGAGACTACGCTATGTTTTGCTGGCCATAATACCTCGATTGCTTCCAACTTCGAGTAACAAGAGAGGCTCTTCGTTTTGGTGACAAGCACTATATTTTGATGAAGGGTGGGCTACGATGGTGGTGAAGAAGGGGGATTCTTTATATTAAGTTATATCTTTAGGGTTGAGGAGGTTTTTACATATACAAGTCATCAGAAAGGGATTTAAAAGATATTAAGAAAAGTTTAGAGAGTATTTTAAAAATTATGTTTGAAGAGAAGAGTTTTAGAAATTTTTCCTTTAAATTCTCTTGGTACTAGTAACCTCAATAGCATTGTAGTTATTAGAAATCTTCATATAATGGTGATTGTCCCAATCTTTGCATAGCAGACCTTGAGATTTTGGGCTTATCATCAAGTAATTAAATTTTGATTCCACGTGCCACACATCCCAAAAAATGAACTTGATCATTAGCATACATCAAATGTGATTCTCATATCATTTTTCAATATGCCTACTCGTGGAATCAAAATATGACTGGCTTATAGTAGGACCATGATCTCCAAATCTGTTGTGTTGAAGATTGGGATGAAAACAATCTCCATCATCTTCTGATTCCGGTCATGGCATAGAGTGGCGAGAACCATCAAGCGCAACGACCACAAAATTTGTGATTCAGTTGATCTTGTTAATGGTGATTGGATGTGCTTGAGATCCAATGGGTGGCAATCACCAGAGTATGGGATTCATGATCATCGGCGGACTCCACATTTCTCGATCGCCATGACCGTCAAATATCTCCTCCTCTTCTCCTCTCATTCTTCATGATCATATTTGCAGCCTAATCATCTTCAACCGGATCCCGTTGCAATTAAGCACAATTCCTTTGCTGCATGTATGCCTAAATGGTTGATTCATCTAGCACCATGTCTTCACAATCGTCGACTACCCATCAGACAGTGGTTTTTCAGTCTAGGACATGTTGGCATCATGATGGACTCCAATAGAGGGAGAAGGCCATGAACCTTTCTCCTCAACTTCAGATAACACGATCTCAACCCTTCCTCTTGCTTATAGTACGTCGTCGATCCAATCAATCGGATGATCAACCTCGCTCTGATACCAATGTTGGGTCCCGTAAAATCTGGATTGTTGATCAATCTCCTACCTGTACTTGATCACTGAGGGAATCATTGTTAGGCTGGTGTTCGCTTTGATTCATTGTGGATTTTTCACAAGCAGCTATTACTTGATCCTTGGTTTTAGTGCCCTTTGATCCATTGTAATGCTATCACCACACATTGCAACTATATCCACAAATGGGATGTTAAGCCCATATATATAGATTGCTCAAATATACCTTCAATATTTAAGGAAAATGGCCCTTTTTAATCACGTAACAGTCGATGATTAATTACAGTTAAATACATATATAATTGTAACAATGAGATTTTTAATCTCTATTGATGAGATGACATGACCACATATACCAGTAATCCTTAATAATAAACATTAATCATTAAACAGCTCAAATTATATAATTTGGTCATACGAACCACCTACCACTAATCTAATTATACCATTTCATGGGCGGCCACATGGCACCATCCTGTAACAACACAAAAGAACAAAGGAAATAGATGATGTACTGGGCACGGTACAAAAGTGGTACCCATATTATACACGAATACTATGGCGAGCAGCATTTCATAGAACAATGAGTTTGTCGCACTCAATAACACAAATTCCTCCAAATAAAGCTAGGATTTAACTTTTGAGAAATTTTTCTAAGGTTTATTGTAGAGTATAGATGAAATGAACTTGCACGGATGAAGATGGTAATAGAGAGATGTTAATGGTGCTAAAAAAAAAGTGTTACTGCCACACCTATTTTTATTATTGTCACACCACTTAAACAAAGGAAATACTATTGACTTCTTTGAATCAGACAATGGCGCTCATTTTTTGTCCCAATCTTCCACACAATAGATTTTGAGATCATAAGCCCACCATCAGACGGTCACATGTTGATTTCATGTGGCAAACCTTCCAAAAAGTGAATGATTATAGCATACCATAAAAAATTACGTATGTCCACTTGTCTAATTTAAAGTAGTCAACGATAATTCCTTTGTTTAAGTGGTGTGGCAGTAATAAAAATGAGAGTAGCATTAACACTACTAAAAGAAAAACAAAAAACTAAAACATGCCATTACATTTTGGGGAAAAGCGCGCTATGTTTTGGTGGGCATAATGTTTCGATTGCTTCCAACTACGAGTAAGAAGAAAGGCTTTACGTTTTGGTGAAGTGCACACTATGTTTTGGTGGCCATGATACTTCGATTGCTTCCAACTACGAGTAATAAGAGAGACTATACGTTTTGGCAAAGAGCACACTATGTTTTGGTGGCCATAATACCTCGATTGCTTCACTTCGAGTAATAAGAGAGGCTCTACTTTTTGGTGACGAGCACTATATTTTGATGAAGGGTGTGCTACGATGTTGGTGAAGAGTATTGTGTTTTTCATGAATACATATGAATGGGGACTCTTCATATTAAGTTATATGCTTAGGGTGGAGGAGGTTTTTACATATACAAGTCATAAGAAAAGGATTTATAAGATAATAAGAAAAGTTTAGAGAGGATTTAAAAAATTAAGTTTGAAGGGAAGAGTTTTAGAAGTTTTTCCTTTCAATTCTCTTGGTACTAGAATTGCATCTTAGGTATTAGAAATCTTCATACAAAATTTAATAGAATTTGTTTTAAAAATAAATGAATCAATGTGTAAAATGGCAAATCTGATACATTTCCAACGGTCACTTTATTACCTCCTTGGTATTTGTTATGAATAAAGAGATTGGCGAGATCAGGTGTAATATGGGTTGATGCCCCGATGCCTCCAATCCATTGTTGCTCTTGGGTAGAGGAGGTAGTTGCATCTGCTCGTAATGTAGGACAAGCTGCTTCCTTCTTGTATCCCAAGAGGTAACAAGAAAATAAAATAACAATAATAACAAACATATAGATCTTATTGTTTATTTTTTAAAACCACAAGTTAAAGATCTTATTATTTATTAGGTAGATCCTATTACTGCTCCCTTTTTTTTTTTTTTTTTATGGATCCACATTCTTTTTTCCTTCTTCTGCGTTGTTGGAAAACCTATATATTTAAATAGATATAATGTGATGGCTCTGGATTGCAAATGTTGGGGGATTCACGAAGGATTCACTCGAGCTTTTGTGATCCGATCCAATTTGGGGTTTTTGGTCCCAATCTTTGACATAGCAAACCTTTAGATTTTGGGCTTATCATCAAATAATTAGATTTTGATTCCACTTGACACACATTCTAAAATATGAATTTGATCATGAGCATTCATCAAACGTGATTCTCATATCACTTTTCGGGATTTCTGTTATGTGCAATCAAAATATGGCCATTTTATAATAAGAGTATTATCTCAAGGTATATTGTGTGAATGATTGGGATGAAAGCAATCCTAATCATCTTCTCACTCAAAGCAATCAGCGTTTTAAGCATGGAATTATGTGAAACTTACGTTGAGAAAGTGCTGCTTTATTTTGTTTGTTTTTTAATATTAATAGATCAAACCTGACAACCCTAATCCACGTGGCAGCAATCTAACCCCGAGCTGGTCTATGGCCCCGTGGAAATCACTTCAAAAATCAATTTTAGGCATCTTTGAACAGGATGAGCTGGTTAAATGGTATTTTCCAAACTCTTGTAACTTTATTTATGGTACATATCTTATATCGCCTATAATACCCCCACCAAATCATCCATTATACTGGTATTACACTCATTTATCAGGGGTATTTTCGTCACTTCAATATTCAAAACATCGACATACCGCAATTATGGCCGCGACAGAGCTTGCCCTCATTACGTCGTATGCTCATTTAAAGAAAAACTACTTACCATTTCCAAAATCCGCTTTCCAAAACCACTATCAGCGCAGTCCGCTATCTACTTATTTCAGTGTGCACTCTGCGCCGTGTAGCACCAGACCTCTCTCTCTCTCTCTCTCTACTTCTTCATCCTGCTAACCAAAAAAAAAGTTCAAAGAATCAAACGAGAAATGGAGGACGAGTCGAGCGAGGGGTCTGAGCATCTCGGGATTCCCGAGAAAATCGACTACGTATTCAAAATCGTGGTTATCGGCGATTCGGCAGTGGGAAAGACTCAAATACTCGGGCGATTCACGAAGAACGAGTTTTGTTTTGACTCAAAGTCGACGATCGGGGTGGAGTTTCAAACTCGGACGCTGACCATAAAAAACAAAGTCATCAAAGCACAGATCTGGGATACTGCAGGGCAAGAAAGGTAAATATCTCCAATTTAAATGGCAAATAATGTTTCAGAATGCTAACTAACTTAACGTGGTTTTGTGTGCTCTGCTTCTCCCCACCCATGGTTGGTAATGGTAAACGAGGAGTTTCTGATTACTTGTATGACGCATACTTTATTTTATTATGTATATGAGAAGTTTGGACGCACTTTATCGTAAAAAGTCATAAACTTACTTTCACTGGTTTTCTTGCTCATAAATACTTGTGCACCTGAGGAGAATTGACACTTTTGGTGGGGCTTTCAATTGCACGATTCAGGCCAAAATTTTGGCTGGTGCACCTCACTTGACTGTAGTTGGTTGTGCACCCAACCCAACCGGATACACATCCCTGTAAATTTTTCATTATATATATATATATATATATATATATATATATATATATGGAAATTTACCTGATCGACCCTGTTAGATACACCTCCCGATCGGAGACCCTATATTTTCACCTTTACCCAAACCGACCAGCTTTTAGCCAAGTCTGTTCCAGCTAGCACAAAAAGTCTCAAATACTCCATCCTACACTTTTTATTGTTCTCTATAATTTAAAATTTTAAAAATTTGCAGTTTTTTATATTAACATGATGTGAAGCAGCATTTGTGTAGTTTGATTTGAAGGTCATAATATAAAAATCGATGGTGCAAAAGATTGACATGCAATAAAGATGATATTACCTCTTTAAAAGAAAAATCGCTTTTTTACGCGATGTGAAGCAGCATCTATGCCCTATGATTTGAAAGCCATAATATAAAGATCGATGGTGCAAAAGATTAACACGAAAAAAAAGTCAATATCGCCTCTTTAAAAAAAAATAAAAAATTGTTTGTTTAAAGAATCGAAATCGACTTATTAAAGAATTGATATCGACTCATAAAAGAGTTGATAACGACTCTGACTAATTAGTCGATAACGACTAATTAATGAGTCGTTATCGATTCTAATTATCAACTAATTAAAAAAAAATATTAATTAAATAGTCGATGACGAGTCGTCATCGACTCGACTCTTTGATGAGTCGATATCGACTGTTTAAGGAGTCGATATCGACTCTTTAAACAAACATTTTTTTTTTAAAGAAGCAATATCGACTTTTTTTTTGTCTCAATCTTTGGCACCATCATACGACATGGATGCTGCTTCACATCGCGTAAACAAGCGATTTTATTTTTTTTAAAAAGAGGTACTATGGCTTTTTTTTCGTATCAATCTTTGGTACCATCAATCTTTATATTATGGTTTTCAAATCAGACGGCATAAATGCTGCTTCACATTGCGTAAATATAAAAAATTGTAAAATTTTATAATTTTAAACTATGTAAAACGATAAAAAAGTGTAGAAAAAGGTATTTGAGACATTTTGTGTTAGTTGGAACTGATTTGGCTAAAAAGCTGGTCGATTTGAGTAAAGATGAAAATATAAGGTCTCCGAAGAAAAAGGTGTATCCGACAGAATCAATCAGATACATTTCTTATATATATATATATATATATATATATAGACAAAGCCCATCCGAAGGTTGGTCGATTGTCCCTTACTAACACAACATGAAGGGTCAAGTATATGTGCCTGTCAGCGAAAAATCTGGGTCGAGCATGACAGGTATAGAATCAACTCGACTTGTTGACAGCCCTAATTTTAGCCATAAGGCTAAAGCTCTACGTGACGAGAGCACTGCTGGCAATGTTTAAGGATTGATAGCCCACATAACTCATATACCATTTGCTACACCGTGAACCATCATCAGAAGAGTAGTAGTTTATAACAAGGTGTTAAACTTGAAATCGGTATCAGTCCATGGAGGACCGATACGAATCAATCTTCTTCTTTTTTTTTTAAATAACCCTCCAAATCTGAACTCAAACTAATATGTATTGGTTGATACATGATACATATCGGTAAACTGAGTTGCTGAACAGATACGTATCGGTTTGTCGAAATACCGATATGTATCACTGATACGTATCAGTATCGGCCGATTTTTTATACCATAGTTTATAATGTATTAGTCAAAGTTCTAAAACTCTGTGAGTAAACAAGTTGGCGCGAGAATTTCGAGTCAAGACTTCTCTAGGATTATGAACCAGGGTCTATAAACTACCTTTATATATATATATATATTTTTTTTTTCATGGGATAAAGTTTTAGAAACCCTTGTTTTAAGAAAAGTATTAAATACCAATTTTACCAATGAATCTTTCCATCCTTTTCTTGTAAAATATTTTTTTTATTATTGTAAACATATTTATTGAATTATTGAATTATTGAGTGAGAGCGAGTCAAGTTTATCCGAGTCTTCGAGTTAACTTGACTCAGCTGACTTTCGAGTCAAGTCGAGTTTGTTCGAGTCTTCAAGTTAAGGAAGATCACGACCTAAGGAATTACACTGCCAAAAGATTAAGATGAAAAAAAATGGTATTGACAGTGTCAAAAGATTAAGATGAAAAAAAATATAAATTTTATCATGTGATTCAAATGAGTCAATGCCGATATTTTTCACTACTAGTTTGAATCAGATGACCGAGATGCCACTTATCTAATGCCAACTCGAAGCCTACATTGTAAGTGTGAACGGATCCATTTCTTTATGCTAAAATGGTCGAGTGTTGGGACATTTTGCAATTATTTATGAGCATGCAAGTCAGTGAAAGTATACTTTACCATTCTAGTATAAGGGATTGGCTAGTACATGGTTGAGAGTGACTCTTCTATAAATGTGGCACCATTGTAGAAGGCTAGTGTTACTGCCACACCAATTTATGTTCTAGCTGCCTCACTTAAGCAAAGAAAAGTCATGTGACTGCTTTGAATTAGACGATTGAGATTCATTTTTCATTCCTATCTTTCACACAATAGATCTTGAGATCATCCTACAATCTGACGGTCAAATATTGATTACATGTGGTACACAGCCCAAAAAGTGAACGTAAACCATGTTTAGTTGGTATGTTGTGATCGCTTACATCTCAAAAGTGAATGTGAATCATGTTTAGTGGTATGTAGTGATCACTCACTTTTTGGAATATGTGCTATGTGGAACCAAATATGCACTGTCTGGTAATAAGCCATCATCTCGAGATCTATTGTGTGGAAAATTGGGATGAAAATGAATCTCCATCATTTAATTTAAAGCAGTCAACATATTCTTCTTTGCTTAAAGTAAGGGGGCTTTAACGTAAGTTGGTGTGGTAGTAACACCAGCCTAGAAACTGTTCTATAAATGTGGAACCATTATAGTGCCATATTGGGTACGGTTCCATCAACTATATTGGATTCAGCCCCAAGATTGCATTGAGATGTGGTGTCCATGTGATTAAAAGCATAAAAAATTGATGTGCTAAAACCGATTTAAACTAGCAGAGGGTAGTAGCCATTTAATTTTGGGGGCACTTTTAGGCTCACTTGGTAGAAACCTTTTCCTCATACAAACGAGAGGCTGAATCTGATCTAAATGATGGTTCTACCATCCCATAAATCTCAAGAGCTCGATCTTAAGATTTGTTTATCATTATTTCGTTAATTTAAGTGGCAACATGTTTTGTACCAAGGATAAAAATTTTTGTCGAAGGACTGAAATTTCAGCCAAAATTAGCAGTTTCGGTCCCCAGTGAAACGATAATATGGGACCAAAATTTCGGTCATTTTTTGTATGGGGTTCAAATTTTCGGCCAAAAATCGGTTCAAAATTTCGGATTTGGTGGCCTCCGAAACAGAAATGAAACCTGAAATTTTGATCCTTATTTTGTTCATAATATTAAGTATATAGCTGCTTACAACTGTAAACAAAAATTTAAATAATAATAGTTGTGACAGGGTAACCTACCCCTTCACTCTCAAGTGTGAACGGGTCAATCTCCTTCGATTAGAATGGTCAAACATTAGAAAGTTCACAGTTATTTAAAAACATGTAAATCAGAGTTAGTACAGATTTGACTATTTTAGAATAAGGAGATCGTCTCGTTCACACTTCAAGGTGAGTGGGTCAGTTACCAAGTGCCAACTTCTTGAATAAAGCCCCATGCACCCATTCTCCATTGATCAACTATTTCAAATAGTTTATGATGGTTATGAATTTATGTATAACAACAATAAACACTTGGTGATTTATCAAAAAAACATTGACCACTTAGTGTTGATCATGTTGCCTCATAATATGAAGTAAAAATTAATTTTCATTTTCCACTTTATAGAAGGAAATTAGTTTCCTTAGAAATTTTAATTAGCAGATCAAAAGGATATTTATGTTACTAATATTCGTCCTCTTCTTCTTCTTCTTCTTCTTCTTCTTCTTCTTCTTCTTCTTCTTCGCTTTGCCTCGCCCTCTCCTCTTCTAAGGGCTATGTTTACATTGGTGTGTAATATTTATATATATTTTTGTTAAAGGTATCGCGCAGTAACTAGCGCATACTACAGAGGCGCCCTTGGGGCGATGTTGGTTTATGACATCACCAAACGACAGACTTTCGATCACGTTGCGAGGTGGGTTGATGAGCTGCGGGCTCATGCGGACAGCTCCATTGTCATCATGCTGATCGGAAACAAGGCCGACCTCACCGACTTAAGGGTCGTCCCTATGGAGGATGCTGTTGAATTTGCTGACCAACAAAGCATCTTCTTTTCCGAAGCGTCGGCCCTCAATGGTGAAAACGTTGATAAGGCGTTCTTTAGGCTGTTAGAGGAGATCCATGGGGTGGTCTCTAGGAAAGCATTGGAGTGTCCTGAGGGTGCTGAGAATGTAGTGAAGCTCCAAGGCATAAATATTGTTGTCCCTGAAGGATCTGAGTTGGAGATGAGTGTGATGAGGAAGCGCACTTCTTGCTCTTGTTGAGAAAAATTGGAGGTGTGCGTATTGATTTCTGAAGCTTTCATTAATTGAGTATTTGATTTGTTTTTCTATGGCTGGTGTTTGTGGGATATAAGTTAGTTGATAAAAAAAGTGTAAGAAGAGAAGCGAAAAAGAATTTGTTTCCTTCATCTTTTTCTCTCTTTTATGTGGTCTCTTTATGAATTAAAACAGCTTTTCCTTGCACAGTAAATGTCTTCATAGAAGATTTGATATAGTGCATATGCAAACTTGCAAGCATAGAGAAGATCCGCTTTCCGTACAGCACACTAGAAGGAGACCCGCACAAAGGGCGAGAGCAGGCGTAGAGATTATCTTTCGGTCCAATTAGATGATGAAAAGATGATCTCTGCTATTAATTTCAGATTGACTTGATACTAACACACGGTGAATCTACGAAGTATGCATCCCAAAAAGTGATCAGAGTACCAAGAGTATCGATTCTCATATATCTGATACATAATACCAACTCTTTATTTAAAAAGACTTCGGGGGCAATTTGCAAACGTAATTGAATTAAGTTAGATAATAAGATAAGGGCATGGGAGAATCTTTACTTTCATGGTTTTAAATCTTCTCAAACCAGGTTTCACGTGGTTAAACTATTGACTCATTTGAATCAGATGATGGAGATCATTTTTTATCACAATCTTTGAGACAATAAATCTTTAGATCAGGAACCTACCATCAAACGGTCATATTTTCATTGCACATGACACATTCCAAAAAAATGAGCATGATGGTAACAGACATCAAACGTGGTTCTCCAAACACTTTTCAGTGTGATCCTACTTATTGTTTGCAAACAGCAACAGCAGGGCATGACAAGCCACCATGCCAATTTTGGGATCTAAGGTCTTAGTAGGCTGGACCCATGGCTAAAAACTAAGCCTGCTAGGTTCAGGCTATTTTAAGCACCACTCGCACAATCAAAACAAGGACGCACAGCCAAAAGACCAGTTTGGCAACGCTTTTCAGGGCCACAGAATCACTTATACTGAAAAGGGATTCCAGACCTGGAACCAGCGTTTGGTAAGAATCTGCCTTGTGTCCAACTGACTCCTGCCAAAGCAATAGAAGCTAAAATTAGGCGAGAATCAGGAGGCAGAAACGATGCCACCCAAATCAGGCCCCAAAGTTTGACCGTGAAGGCAGTGCAAGATTGACGTGCACTGCACATGGTGCACAAATCAAATTTCATGCGCACATTGCGCTGGTGTGCACGTTGTAAACATGGCCCATACAATTCAACCCAAAAACCGTCATCAATTAATTTCTACCGTCTGCTAGAGAACCTGCAAAAGCCTTAAACGGATACGGAGAACGAATTTTGGCTATCCTTGTGTCTACATGTTGGCTTGTCACCATGTGCAGTGCACGTCAAGGTAGGTGTGATCAGTGTTCCCATATATAAGAAGACGAGAGATCATGTGAAAAAGTAAATAATTTAAACAATATAACTGTTCTCCACAGTCAACTTCATACATAGATGAAATCATAGTTTGAAAATTACATGGAATTATCTTTCCATGACAAAAAATCCTTGTAAAATAAAAAAGCCTGCAATGTAAATCTTCCCAAAAAGTCTCTTCTCCTGAATGGGTGTAAGATCAATGAAAATGACCCAGTTCGGTTACTTCCATAAGCAATGAAGTGCATTTTGTCTTTAGTCGAAACAAAAAAAATTTGGACTCCTTTTTCCTATAAAGTGCTCGGATGTCACCAGAAATGGCCACTTTACAGTAAACAATACCTCGTAGATTGAATGGATGTGCCGGTGCTGTCCCCTATATTATCTCAACACCCCATTTGTTCTGTTATCAGAGTTGCAGGGCAGCTCTGGCCATAGCCAGAACTCCATCATAAATTTGATTTCCACCAACAAAACCACTCATGTGAACAAAAGCACAACCAGGAATACCAGCCTCATTTGAAAGTTGTTCGTCGCTCAAACATCTCCATGAAGTTGGGAGAGAGGCCTTCGGCTTTCAAAATTATCTCGAGATATTGCTACCGCCTGGCGCCTGCACTCTCCAGTGTTTATCGATCTGCAATTTAGAGATTTACAACTTTGAGAAAGAAAAAAAGATGGGTGCAATATTACTGTTGAAAACTGATATTTAAAAAAAAAAAAAATAGTAAGATGTTGCACTCTGGCACCATACTATTATATGCTCCGCACCATACGATGCCCATCAGACCTCGTAACTGCCTGCTTTTCAATGGTTCATAAAGAAATGGGCTACAGTTCACATAAAAAATGGTCCATCAATCTATGCACATTTGTCCACCTGACGTAATATATTGGTTATAGCCATCCAAGAGACTGCCCAATTAAACAGATTGATGAGTATTCCCGCTTGATTGTAGGTTGAAGGATTGCAGAGCAGATAGCAGCATGGGCTGCAGCCCAGTAGCATAGTCCTTAACAAAGGTTCACAGCAGATTTGTTGAAAGAGGTCATAGAAAGTAATCTCTATCTATGAGTAACCCATAATCATTTCGAAAAGTTCCTTTTCTGAAGGATAACAAGTAACATGACACTGAAGAGCTCAGAAGGTCCCATCCTGGCAAAAACTAAAAGCCAGTAATTTGAGATAACAAATCCATGTAGAGGAAATCCGTCATTTTTGCTGCAATTTTGAGTCGTCATTTAAATCGTGGAGAATAGTCATAGGTTGCAGCACATTGGTTTTAAGCTTTCGGAATAGTGTCTGTCCCAGTTTAGTTAAATTTATAGCATAGCCTTTGCCATTTATTTCAAGTTTTACACAACTCAGACACTTGGATTAATAATTGAAGCTATGGTACTCTGTTTACAATGATCCTTCGAGATATATAACTTCATCATCCAAGTAGTATAATTCATTAAAAGAAAAATCATCCAAGCAGTATAGACAGCAGGAGGAAAGAGGAAACCCACCACACTGGCTCTAACACCCCAGTGTGTAATGAGAGGCATTTGTATTACAATTGAAGTACAGTTGAACCTATCTATAGTGATAGTGCAAGGACCAGGAGTGAGGATTTTCTATCACTGTAGGCAGGTTAACACAATCCTAGGAATTATAACCATCCAACTGAAGTCAAGACCGAGAATTTTATCACAATGGTGTCAAAGTAAGAACTGCTTTACTATTTTTTTTCCAAGAAAAAATGTTTTACCACAAAACTGTTTTATTGTGTCCAATATAGTGCACATATCAGAAGTTTGCACATATGTCTATTACGGTCAAACCCTCACTTCAGTAATGGGTTGCTGCCATCATTGAACATGCCAAAAGAACAAAGGTGAGTTCTCCTCTTACATAGGGTGACTGCATTATCTTAATGCAGTTTAAATGAATAGCAAATATGCTAACTTAAGACAAACTACTGGTACTAACTACAGTTTAGGGAGTACAGCCAATATGTTGATTTGTAAGAATATTAATGGGATCTCAAAATTTGGTTCCACTTTTGAGTTCCTTTTAACCCATATCTGGAACTCTCATAAGAGGTTAAGTTGGCCTCCTTGCATGAAAAAAGCCTCCCAGTTATTTGGCTAGGATAGCATATATCATTAGCTAGATTTTCCTCTCTACAAGAAACAATAAAATTTCTGAATAGGCACAACTTGCTACTTAAAATACTTTTACTCCAACTGGAACTTAGTAAATTCTGATGGATATTATCACCTGATAAAGGGCATACCTGATGGGAGGGTCAATCTTCAACTCCTCTTCAAGCTCCAACAAATGAAGCTTCCACTGTAAGATGGATCAATTGAGTAAAAAACTTTGGAACAGGTTTGCTTAAAATCATTTTAAATGTTTCATGCATAATAAAGAGCTTGAAAAAAAATCAGTCCTAATTGAAATCAACAGACATATGTGAAAGGACCAAAGCCAAGTAATAGATGACATCAACAAATAACATTTTCACAAGCACTTTCACCAGTGAAGAACCTCAGTACCAGTCAATTAAGAAGAAAATATCTGCACTGAATATAGTTGGAAATGAACTGCATCTATACTGGAATGTTCTAGGGAAAATACCTTACACTTGTAAAAAAGGGGGAAAAAATAAAAAAAATTCTTAGCATCCAACAATAACATGGATAAAAATGTAAGAAAAAAATATAACCATGGTAAGCTATTGGAGTTGAGGTCTCTCTTGCATTCATCATCATTTTATTGATAGCGAAAAAGTTAAATTAAATTAATTAAAACAAGAAAAAAACGAGAAGTGCAAATGCAGCCAATGTGATAAGCTAGGCGATCAAGCACAGGTTAGGAGTATATACCAACACCACTGAAGAGAATCTCTAGTAGCCCCTTCCCTGGCTACTGGCTAGAGAATTAGCCTCTTTATTAGCTTCTATGTTTCCATGTTTGAAAGATATCTTTGATCCTTCTTCTATGTCCAATATTTCTTGATCTAGTCAGCCAGCAGCCAGGGTATGCTTTCTCTTTGCTTAACAAACGTATTACTTTTGACAAGCCACCCAACCGGAAAAACAGAATCGCTTGCATAGATATGCATGCAAGACATGAAGTAAAGCTCTTGTATCCCGCCCACCCTGGCACCCCAAAATAACAAAGAACTTTAATCAACATTCAACTTGAGATACTCATTAGTTGGAGCACACCACCTCTCCATCATCTCCTTCCTCTCTTACCAGTACACTATTTCTCCACTCTCCTCCCAAGTCCTTAATCTTAACATTTAGATAACCGTTGCCGATAAGATTCTTTTAATGTACTAAAGACCTGAACATATTAACCACTTCATTTTTAAGGTTTCGGGAGTTGCGCTGATTAGAAACTAGTGGAGAAATAGGACTCGCAAAGCCAGCCCCAAATAGATGGGATAAGGCTGTGATGATTATGCACCACTTCTTGTTGAGGATTGGACTATTCCTTCTTTTCTTTTTTAGGATGCTCCAAGAGCCTGCCATTTGACGAAGGCTCCAAAGAAACCAACCTTGAGTAGCTAAAAAGTCCCAGTTCCAGGTTGCAATAAGATCTACACGTGATAATGATATCACCCACACTAAACAACTCAAGGAAGGAGTGTCATACCCTCCTCACCATAAGGAATGAACCAGATGATCAATTGTCTCCTCTCGGGCATAGCACAAAATGTCTCTGCTCACCAAAGAGAAACCGTGTGGTTACATTTTGTTTGATGGGAGGGTTTTATCAAGAACCACAGTCAAGCAAAAAGGAAAAACCTTTGGAGCAATCACTATGTCCACGTCCTTATCTAAGGCTCTAGCAAAAAGGACTAGCCTTTGGAATATGCACACCACTAGATTACCAAACAAATCCACAAAGCTAATTATTGCCACATCTTTTAAACTGCTGTGGAGTAGGAAAGTCAAAACCACATTATTCCTAACCCCTTATATAAAACCGATGCAACTTCACAAAGAAAATAAAAAAAGAAGAGAGAGAGAGAGAGAGAGTAGATGGGCCATAGAAGGAAGGGAGCACACCCTAGGTCACATGCCACTTTGAAGTGGTCACGTAACTCTCTTATTGGCAAAAAATAAGAGTTTTTTTTTTAACCTAAAACTTAGGAGAGAAAAAAACTCTCTTCTATTATTTCAGAGAGATTATCTCTCTCACATAGAATGAAAGAGCAATTTAATTGGGTATCTTCAGATACTTTTCATGGATTCTTGTGGATACCTATTATTGAAAAGTATCATAGACAATAAGAGAAATAAATTGTTCACTCCTTATTTTTAGGAAGTTTATTTTCGTTATGAAGTCCCCTATATCCTGGAATGTTTATTAAAGATAACATAGGAATTATGGGGTTGTTGAACAACAGGATAAGAGTTGAAGAGTCTTATCTCATTATTCTAGGTTTATTGAAGTTATTTTAGTAGGTTAGAAGATTAGGACTTTACTTTAAGATTTGAGTATGTAAAGAAACGAGAACATGGGGGATACATTGCGGTTATTTTTATGCTACTGTGCGGAAAAATTTGGACTATAAGAGACTTCTTTCTCCTGTTATTTTCTAGTATTTCAGCAATATTTCTTAGAAAAACTCAGTTATATTCAAACTCTGCTTTTAAAATTTGAGACTCATATATGTAAAGTACTAGAACATTGATGGGAACATCAAGATCAAGAGCATTGGATTTGGGCCGAGAAATTGTCCACCAGTAGAAAAAACGGAAAGAGAGCCAGAACGGAGGAGCCGAAAAGAAAAAGAACGTGAAACTGGTTAAGAGGTCAAATTCGAAGGACTGAAGAGATACTCAGTTGATTGATCGATCCCAACCTTCGATCGATCGAATGTGGACAGAAGGAAGTTGCATTTTGGCATTATAAATTTTCTCAGCTGATCGATCGACCTAAATTTTCAATCGATTGTGGACAGAAGGAAGTTGCATTTTGGCGTTATAAATTTTCGATTGATTTTGAACAGAGAGTTCGTGCAAATTATATATTTAAATAATTGATCGATCGACTGATTGCGCGAATTTTGACGGCAATTTATTCTTTTGGTCAAAAGTTTCCATTTTGTGTTTTATTTGCATTAGGACTCTTCTAATTTCGTATTAGGGTTTGGTTAGCCTATTTAAAGGCTAGTAAACAACATTATAATTAATTGATTATTGAATGAAAATTTGAGAGCTTGCTTTGTGCAAACCTTAAAAGACTTGTGAAGAGTTTTCAACCGAAAGAGTGAATCTTTAGAACCCTGAGAAATGAACCTTTATTTCTCATGCGACTTGGTGCGAAGCCAACGAACAATCTTGGTGAGAAGCCTCGAAATCCTTGGTGTGAAAACTTGGGCCTCTATCTTCCTCTTCTATCCTTTTCTTTATTTATTATCTAGTAATATCTTCCTTTACTTTGATAGCTTCCAAACCCCCAAAATATTGTTAGTTTTAAATCTTTTGATCTATCCCTTTTAATTAATTTAATCTCTTGAGCCTTCGTTTTCCCAAATCTTAGAGGAGTCAAGAGAGGACACCATAATTGTCGCTTGATGCCCTAAACTAGATCAAAACTTGAATCCTTCATCAGATCCGTTTTTCATAATCGGGAATATCAATGCATGTGAGCGTTAAAACCTAGTTGTTTTATAGAATTCACTAAATTATCTTATGTGATGGGTGATTTCGAATAATTTCATTATTCAATGTAATCTAAGGTAATTCCAAACTTGCATAATTAGGGTTTTAGCATTTGTCCCGCGTCAAACATAGAGGATAGACTGCTATTATTTTACGTTATTGTGCTGAAAATTTCAGTTTGTACTTGTTATTTTCTAGTATTTTGGCATATTTCACTTCATATTGCTACTCTATTGATCAAATATTGGCAAGTTGCGGTTTACATCAAAACTCATTTAGTTACAATTTAATTTTGCTACATGGACATCAGATAGTTACAATTTAATTTTGCTAAAAGCACTAATGATAAGCCATACTCAAATTGGGGGCAACTTTTGCAGCAAAGTAGGGCTTTCGCACTTTTGTGGAAGAAGTACATGATTAAATTCAAATAGATGCATTTACTTTTGCTTACTTTTAAAGGTATAATTTTGGACTCCCCTCCCTTGGGAAGGAAGCATGAAGGCCGAAAATGGGATATTTGAGCTGCATGTGTATGTTATAGTTCTTTTTGTACCTTTCATAAATCAGGTTGTTAATAAAATTTTACATGTTAAGGCTGGACTGGCGGGGACAACGACGCCGTGGATCTAGGTTTTGGGCCGCATCGTGCGTATCGACACAAGAAGAAGCGAAGAAAGAACCACGGAGTATCGACATCATCCGGGAGGGGAGCCTTGAGGAGCGACGAAATGACACCTAAGTGCCTAGAGTCGCTCAAGCGATCCTACCTATTGCTCAAGAGAGGTTGAAGACGATCCAAAGGTAAAACTTTGGGCCAAACAACACTTGAGCAACCCCTGATTATTGCTCGAGCGACCCATCCATTCGAGATTCTGTCAAGCCTTCAAGATTCTCACTCGAGCGAGAACCAAACCCGCTCGACCGAGTCTAATGACAACGGTTGTTTGTTTTGTCCATTTTCGTCATTCTTTCTTCCCTTTTAGGTTTAATGTAATATTTCATTTGAGGACAATTTAGTATTTTGCTATTTTAGAGTTAGGTTTTTTTTTGCACCTAGTATATAATGTCTTTATATAAGCCAAATTTGGCATTGGCTGATTTTAATGAAAATGCTACGCATTGAGAGCTTGAGAGGAGCTTAATGGAGAGTGAGTCTTCTTTCCCCATGTGGGTTTGGTGTGAGGCCAAGGGTGTGATGCCTATGTTCTATCTTGGATCTTCTCGTTACCGATTCTTCTATTTTGTTTATTATTTTCCATCTATTTCTTCCTCTTCTGGTTGCTTCCAATCCCTAAACTCTAACTCTTGAGTAGCCTTGATGCCCTTCCTTATGGATCGACTACAATCTATACCCATCAATCCATGACCTCCGTTGGGCTCCAGTTTACTCTACTTGCTACCAATTAATCGATCAATCCGAAAACCCTAGCAAGGAGCTACGAAAATCCCCGTCAATCTACAAGTGAACGCCCAAACCTAAAGGATGCTAGAGTTTTATCTCTAGGATCGCACCTTCCGCATTTCTAACGGTTCTCGTGCGCCGGATTGGACCCTAAGTGGACCGAGCATGGTCAATTAAACGGAATTCCATGAAATCATAAGGTATCGCTTTACTTTAGGGTTTTACTTGTCCAATTAATTCACTTAATTTTGGCAATTTCGCATCTCATGATCACTCATGTATGTTAGGGTCGTTGTCCCATTTCAGCTTTGGTATCAAAGGTTTAGGTTCTAAGTTAGGGCATATGTGTGTGTCATTTCAATTTCGTTTGATTTTATTTCATTTTGTGCACTCATCTTGTGTTTGTTAAAATAATTCAATTACTTTTGATTCATAGTTGCTTGTTCATTTTAGAACCCGTGTTAGTGAGTCATGATCACCATGGACACGAGTGAGATTGTCGATGCTCTTAGGAGCATCCAAGCCATAATGATCGTGATGAATGAGAGGATGAATGGCATGGAGCAAACCCAAACGACCTTAGGCGCTTCCAATGAGTGATTACACGACCGATTAGGTCGGTTGGAAGGAGCTGACGAGCACCCTGACCAACGCCGTGAACGTGATGGTCCGCGCTTTGAGCGCGATGGTCAACATAATGAGCGGAATCAGAACCGTACGTAAG